>CM038214.1:180332535-180475270 GCA_021442155.1 Cymbidium sinense | reverse complement strand
GGAACTAAAATAAATAAAATTCGATTAAATAAATCAAATGAAATATAAATAAAAAGAAAATGAAACCTAAAACAAAATAAAATAAAATAAATAAACTAAATACTAAAAACTATAACTTAATTTAAAAAATAAAACCACAAAATAAAATGACCCTAAACCACAAAAATAAACTAAACTAAAAATAAAAAATAAAAAACCTAAAAAATAAACTAAATAAATAGAATAAAAACTAAACTAAAACCTATAAATAAACCTAACCTAAACTATAAAACTAAAATAGATAAACCTAAAAGAAATAAAATAAAAGAGCATAAATATAAATAAAAACTTAACTAGATAAAAAATAAAATAAACCCTAAACCTAAACTAGGTAAAATGAGCTAAACCCCAAATAAACTGATGATAAATAATAAAGATAAGCCTACTAAACTAAAATAAAATAGCTTAAATAACCTAAACTGGAGATAAATGATTAAACCTAAAGAAATAAAATAAATAAACTAATTAAAATAAACCTAAAATAAAACTAAATAAAAGCTAAAAAACTAATAAATAAACCCTAAAGATAATAAAGAAAATAAATAAATATAAATAAACCAACTAAAATAAATAAAAGATGGGATATAAACTAAACTGAGCTTTTAAAAAATAAATAGATAAAATAAAAATAAACCTGAAAGCCCTAAAACTAAGGTCAAAGTGAAAAAAATTTCGTTGTTTAGGCCTAGACCAATGCTTTTAACCACTGAGCTAGCACCTGAAAAGTCTAAAGTTAAGCCAGTCTAAAACATACTGAGCCGCATCTTTTTTTGAAAAACCAACTGTGAATACTAGGGACTGCACACTGGTCTCAAGCTCAAGGCTTGAACTAGGGCATACTCCTAAACTGAGTAGCCTTTTCTTAGAGGCGTCACAGAAACCATGGAACCCTAAATGGGCATGCCGCAATAACTGTAAACCTCAAAACCCTAAAACCCCTAGACGCTTGAGAATGAGGCAAACCTAAACTAAATAAAACCTAAAACAAACTGCACTGAATAAAAAAAAACCTAAACTAAATAAAATAAAATAAAATAAAACCTAAACTAAAAAAATAACTAAACCCCAAATTAATAAATAAAAATAAAAAAAATAATAAAATAAATAATATAAAGAATAAATAAATAAAATAAATAAATTAAATACAAAAAATAAAAAACCTAAAAGATAAATAATAGATAAAACTAAACTAAAATCTAAAAGATAAAACTAAACTAAAAAAATAAACCAAATAAAACCCTAAATAAAATAAATAAAACTATAAAATAGGCTTAAAAAAATAACTAAAAAATAAATAAAATAAAATAAAAGAAACATATCCTAAATAAAAAAAAAACCTAAACCTAAAATAAAATAAAATAAACAAAATAATAAAAACTAAAACTAAACATTAAAATAATAAAATAAAACTAAAATCCTAAACCTTAAAGAAAAAAAAATATAAATAAACCTAAACATTAAAATATAAACCTAAACTAAACTAAAGATAATCATAAATAAAATAATAAATAAAAATAAACTAAAATAAATAAACTAAACATAACTTAAAAAATACTAAAAAACCAAACTAAATATACTAATACTAAATATAAATCAAGAAATAAAGTAAATAAAATAATAAAAATAGCTAAAGAAAAAACTTTAAATAAGTATAAATAAAACACCACTGAGTCACTGAGAAATAGAGGCTAAATATACACTCTCCTAAACCCCAAAATAGACTAACCATAACCTACCTCATAACTGGGCCACAAAATGAAAGCAAACCTATGAAAGGCTGGAGTCCTAAGGTAAATTCTGTATCGATGCTGCGCCTATTTTAAAACTGTTGAGGCTTTTTCTACAAGGCACTATAGTGTTCTGCCCAGATTCAAAACATTAAAACTCAAATACATCCCGTAATATGCAGCGCTCTATCGAAGGGCCCTAGGTCTAGGATAAAATAAACTAAGATATGGGGAAAACAGAACTTTCCAACTGAGCCTCAACAAATAATACAAAAATCTTTACATAAATAAAAATAAAAAAATAAAACTAAATAAAATTAAAATAAAATAAAACTTAAAAAAAATAAAAATAAAATAAACCTAAACAAAAGATAATAAAAAATAAAATAAAATAAAAAAATAAAATAAAATAATAAATGAAATAAATAAAAACCTAAACCTAAAAAATAAATAAAAATAGGCTTAAAAGAACTAAAATATATAAAATAAAAACTTAGGACCTAAAAGAAAATATAAAAATAAACTAAATAAAAAATACATAAACTATATAAAATAAAATAAAATAAACTAAAATAACTAAACTATAAAAAAAAAAAAATACTAAAAAACTAAAACTAAATGAAAATAAAAAAATAAACTAAAAATAAAAAAAATAAAAAAATATAAATATAAAATAATAAATAAAAAAACTAAATAAACCTAAACTTAACTTTGTGCTAAAAATAAAATAAAAAAAATATAAAATAAACCCAAAACTAAAAAATAAAACCTAAACTACCCCAAACCCCATCTAAACCAAACCTAAACCTAAACCCTAAATACCAAAAACTGTGCTCCCTCTCACGGCGATTTTGATTTTGCATTGGTTCTCTTTCTTTGTTTGGGTACTATTAGGCTCTCGTGCTTTGTCAAATTGTTTGGTTTGCATCCCCTTGTAACTTATGTGATTGTCGGATCATCAATGGCGAGGCTTCACCTTGCCCAGACTCATTAGCTCTAGATGCACTTCTTTGACCTAAAGGTACTGGATGGATTCTCGTTAATCTGTTGTGAATCCTTTAAGGATGCTCTTTAGGTAAGACCTCTTGTGATGCCTTGGTTAATCTAATTTCTACATCCTTTTGGATTCTGGCTATTATGTGCAAGATGTTGAGAAATTAAACCTTGAGTTCTCTTTGGTTGGTAAATTCTCTTTCATGCCTACTCTAGATAATATCGATCTTTCTTCCATAGCTTAAAAGGAGTTTTCACTATTGGGCTACTTGATCCTCAACACATCCTCATTCAATTATCAAATGATTTAGATTACTCTAGTCTTTGCTCGTTCTATTATGTGCATAATTGTCAAATCGTCTTGAAATGGGACACCCCTTTTTGATGTTAAGGAAGAATCCCTATTGTTCCTTTATTTCTTTCCCAAACATGAGAATTCATATGTAACTCATCAAGTTTTTTTTGCGGTTGCTCTATTTGGTAGACCCTTCAAATTGATCAAACCATACTAGAACTCATCCATCTTTACACATATTGGTTGAAATAGACATTACCAAAAAATACCCCAAAGAGGTTTGGATTGGCTCAGAAAAATTTGGATATAATCAGAAAGTTGAATTTGAAAACTTCCCAACCTTCTGTTCTCACTGTAAGATCCATGGCCATGATCATCGAATGCTTTTGTATCACCCAAACCTTAAAAGAATATTTCACAGACACTAATACCTCTCTTGGAGCAGGAAAACCAGTTAGCTTATGTGCCAAAAATCTCAAAATGAAATACATCCTCTTACACACCTTAGTATCTAGATTTGTCAAAGGAAAACATTACGAGCTAGATATACATACTACTAAGGTGTGAGACTAATGCCAACTTATCTAACACTTCTCCTACTTGCAATATTGGCTCCTCATGACAAACCTTTGCTTAATTTAAAGCTTAATGACAATCAAATGGGAATTTTACATTGGATCAAAATAATGTTGATCCTTGTCGACCAAAACCAATATGCATCATGGCAATGAAAATGTTATTTGATTACTAATGGTACAAGAACCTCCCCTATTTCTTTCTAGTGATATTCAAGCTATCCAAACTTCTCATCCTAACTCTGATACTGAAGAAGGAGAAATCACCACTACTAAACTCTATTCTAGAAAACAAAACCAATCCCTTTCGATGGAGATATTTGGATTACAGACCTTTCAAACGTTAAAAAAAAATCTTCTAAAGCCAAAACAATTTCACTAGAACCACACACATTCTTCTCTTACACCTCATAAATAATTTTATCCCTCTCTCCTCAATTTTCCCTTTTCCTTTTCTATCTCTTCCTTTTTGAAATTTTATTATGATTAATTTTCTTATTTGGAATATCTGGGGTTGTGGGACACTCCACAGACCGTGTTAGGAGCCTCACGCTCTAACATCAAACTTCTTGTTATCATTGAGCCTTTCATTAAGCTCTTCCAAAATTGCTTTTGTTGCTATCTTGGATTTCAAAATTTCTTCTTCAATCTTAATAAAATTTGGTGTTTTGGGATAATTCATCACCATTTCCATCATGATGATCTTGCCCAATTGGTTAATGTCAAAATCTCTTTAGGTGATTATTCAACTTTGGTTCCTTTTCTATGCTTCTTGTAATAGAGTGGTAGGAACATCCTTTGGAATCATTTAAGAACCTTTGCCTCCTCGTTAACCTTCCACGGTTGGTTGGAGGCGATTTCAACACTATCATTGCTTCTTGAAGGAGGGAGGATGTTCTCTAACCTTCATTCCATGGAAGACTTCTCAAATATGATCCTAGATTGCAATTTGATTGACATTGGCTTTTGGTCGATTACGCATTGGCACAACTCTAGACTTTGGCGTCGAGGACCCTCTTTAATTCTCTTTGGATTAACCAATGGCCTTCACTTCTGTTGAACATTTGAGTAGGACTTTGTCTGATCACGCCCCCCTTTTGATCTCTATCAAAACTCCCCCACTAACCCTCCTAATCCCTCATCTTTTCATTTCCAAAATATGTGGACCCAACATGGTGATTTCAATGTTGTTTACTAAGGATGGCTCCGTTCATCCAAATAATTTCGTTAAAGGCATGGTTCATCTTTGGCTTAAGCTCAAGAGGCTTAAACAAAACCTCAATTGGTGGAACAAGCATATCTTTAAAATCTCTTCACCAATCTTAAAGCTATGGAACAAGTGGTTTGCTCTCTTGAAGAAGTCTAGCGATGTAAACTTGATGAGTTGAGCACTTGCCAAGATAGGATTAATTATCAAAATATGGAAGAAACCTATTGGCATCAAAAGCCGCTAGCAAACATTGCGATGGTGACGAAACACTAGGTATTTTCATGCTATTTGTAATAAGCGGAAAGCCCTTAACTTCGATTAAGAAAATTAAGAACCTAATGGTGGTGAATGGATATGATAAATCAAGGATTACGTCATCCATTATTTCCAAAATTTATTAAATTCTAATCCTTAGTTAGAAACCCCTCCAACACCAATCTTATCCCTTCTATGATTACCAATGAGGATAACCATTTGCTCACTATATCGTCCCTCGAGGAGATTAGTACTCTCAATAGCATGAATGACTCTGTTCTTGGTCACGATGGTTTCATGACTCATTTCTTTCAACATTGTTGGTCTTTTATTAAATCTGATCTTGTTAATGCTGTTATTGATTTCTTTGATGGTGGCTCTATTCCCAGATACTTTTCAAGTACTTCTATTGTCCTTATTCCCAAAACCATCAATCCTGAATCCTGGGGTGACTTCAGACCTATTAGTCTTTGTACCTTTTTTCAAAAACTTGCTAAATTGATTAATAATAGAATTAGCCCCTGCTTCATAAAATCATCTCCCCAACATGGTTTTGTTAAAAATAGAGCCATATCGATAATATCCTCCTGCTCAAGAGCTGGTTCATGACATTGATGTTTCTTCGAGGAGGTAATATGCTCTTCAAACTGGACATCTCTAAAGCCTTTGACAACCTCTCATGGGATTTTTTTTTCAAATCTTACATTTGTTTGGTTTCTCGATCACTTTATCCGGATTATTAAAAGTTGTATCACTAACATGGTTTTCTCATCTTAAATGGTGAGTCCCTTGGTTTCTTTTCTTGAGCCATGGTTTGTGTTGACCCCTTTCTCCTTCTCTTTTTCATTCGTGAATATCTTTCAAGAAGCCTCAATGATCTTTTCATCAAATATCTAACATGGCTTTTAAAACTCATGGTGCTGTTTCTCATCTTAGCTTTGCGATGATTTTATAATCTTACGCCTCCCTTCAATATGTTAAAAATATAAGAATCTCTTAAATGATTTTGGCAAAGTTAGTGGTCTTTTCTTAATGAAAAAAATGTTTTATTCCCTCTAAGATCCCTCCCAATAGATTGAATCAAATCTCTAGAATTACTAATTTTAAGCAAAATCAATTTCCAATTAATTACCTCGGGGCTCCACTTTTTTAAAGGACAAAAAGATCTCACCTTTTGATGATATTCAAAAAATTTCTAATAAAATTTCAATTTGAGAATTTCATTTACTCTCTTTTGGTGGTAGGCTCACCTTGATTAAGAGCACTCTTAATTCCATGCCTTTATATCTCATCCAAACCATTATGCCGACCATCTCTAGCATCAACAGAATTGAGCGTCTATTAAACAAATTTTTCTAGGGCTCCAATACCTCTTCTAAAAACATGCACAGGACCCCTTGGTTTAAAAGTTGTGGCACTTTTGACGAAGGTGGTCTTGGTTTAAATCCATAAAGAAACTATCAATGCCTTTTCTTATAAACTTTGGTGGAATTTAGGGGTAATCGTCTGGGCTAATTTCATGACTACTAAATATTGCGGTAAGCACCCCTCATTTGTCCCTTCGGGTGACTCCACATGTGGAAAAGACTTTGTTCTATCAAATGGGATGAATCCCTTATTTTTTGGGGCATCAACTCGGTACCTCTTTCTTTTGGCAAGATAAACTGAGTGGTTGTGTGGTTCCATGGATGACTTACTCTATACCCATTCCACTTCCTATTAGAGTCAACCTCGGCATAACAATAAGTGGAACAATAATAAACTTGATTTTATCCCTTTTACTTTCTTGAATATGGTTAACACTATTCCTATCACTCCTCAAAATCAAGATCATATTCTCTTTAAGCTCTCTCACAATGGTGATTTCAACCTCAAAAAAGTGTGGCTCACATTAAAGATACTCCTCATGAACCCTCTATGTATTCTCTAAACTTTGGAATAACAATATCCCTATTTATTACTCGTTGTTCTTGGCATTATTCTAAAAATTTTATCCCTGATTCCTTGTTGTGGGGTAAAGGGTTCCATTTACCCTCTAAATGTCAATGTTGTTTTCATATTGAAAATGTTAATCATGTCTTTGTTAATGGGGCCATTGCTTAAACTATGGATTTGGTATGATGATCTTTTAACACTCTCAATTTCAATGGCTCTCTTACTTTATACCAACTTCTTGAAATTTATTTTGATAATACTATTAAAGGTCACATTAAAGTTATCATTGCTATCACTCTTATGGTTCATATGGATGGATGAAATGATGCAAAACAGTGGGATCTATGAACCATAGGAGGATTATCGCTAGAACTAAAACAAAATTAGTGACTTGTTTAAAGCCAATCTCATTCATTACAAACATTTCAAAGGCGTAAATTTGTGGTAAGCGGGCATTAATTTGGATCAACTTTCTTTGTAATGACAAGATTGTTTATTGGAAAAACCACTTGATCATATTATTAAAATAAATGATGGTTGTCTCTCATAATGGCTCGTTGTGGTGGCATTTTCAGAACTCTAAGGGTATAGTCCTATGTGCTTTTGCTTATCCCCTTATTTCTTGTCCCTTTTGAACTTATGGCGGTCTTCAAAGCTCTTGAGATTTGTCTCCAAAATGTGGATCAATATTTGGATCGAGGTGGATGCTATTTTTTGATTGATCTTTTAACTTCACTAAGATGAGTAGCTGTATTACCTCCTCAAACAAACTAGATCTCTTCTTTCCCAACATTTTAACATCACACATGTTTGGCATGAAGGAAATGCTTGTGACTACCTTGCCAATCAGGTGCTAGATCAATGGTATCAACTTCTTTGATCAACACCATAAACACTTTGCGTGGGGTGGTTAACTTGGATAATTCGGGTTACCTTATCTCGAGAACTTAATTAAAACTGATGCTTTTACTCACTTTTGGATTTCTATTCCTTTTGCTTTTTTGTGGATGCTTCTGGATAACACTTGTCGGATCTTTGTGTCATGATCTGTGTTTAATAGCTCCTCCTCTTGAGGCTCAATGCAAAATTTGCTGTTGAGTTATGTGCATAGTTAATCGATAGAATTATGTTGAGCCATTTCCTTATTTTTTGGGAGTTATCCTTCACTTTATTTTTACATTAAGTGGCTTCTTGGCCCTTTGGATGATATCTATCTTCTTGTTTGTTATCTTTTATTCTTGATCTCATCCGACATGCTCTATTAAATCCTTATTGATTCTAAAGTTTCTTTGGTTGGCTCTTATTGTTGGGGTTTCTTTCTTTTCTTCAAACTTATGATTATCTTATGATTTTCCTTTGGTCTGTGACACCTCACCTTATCTTTTTGCGAGAATCTATGGGGAATCTCTTACATTCTGTTGTATCTTGCCTTGTTTATTTTTTTTTTTGTCTGGATGGAGTTTATTCAAGCTTTTATTTTTTTTTACCAGGAGATCCTTTTGCAAGAAGTTTGAGATTGGGGGTTTGTTAATTTCTTTTTATTGTCCTCAAGATTAATTGCTTTTTTGGTATCTTTCTATCCCCTGAGAATGGATTTCCTTGTTAGCTCCTTTTGGTTCTTCTTGTGTTTACCCTCCTCTTCTATTTCATTTCTCTTATTGTTTAACATTTGGGTTGATGTTGGACTTCTTTTGAATTATTTTCACCCTTCATGCTTTGAGGAGATCATGGAAGACCATTCTACTCTTGCTTATATGTAACCAATGGTCTATCCTATATACTTTCTTGATTATGACTTCAATATCCTTGTATCGGCTTAATGTGACAAAGCAACCTCTCACTGTTTGCTCTTAGGGCTATTGAGCACCTATTGGTTGCAATTTTCTTTATTGTTATTATTTTTGATTGGGACATCCCATCTCTACACTAATATCTCTTTTGGGAATGGAATTGTGTTATTTTTTCAATACTAGTCTTGTTGTTTGTCTTGCTTCCCATGATGGTTTGGAGTTTTCAAGGGATTATCATTGTGCATCTATTTGGGTACTTACTCGGTGGAAAATCCTTGAATACAATTTTACTTTATATCCTTCTTAGTAATATTTCCTTTTCTTAATGGGAGTGTTATTGCAAATTGTCCATCTTTGTTATTTTAGATTGTTGATTTCCTTGTCAAAATTCTCTTTATTTTTTTCTTTTTATTTTTTGATGCTAACACACAGGATGTTGTTGCTTTTCCTATTGTTCTCCCATCATATGTTATGATTAGAACATGTACAAAAGCACATTTCTTTGTTATGCTTGGAATTAATCAATGATTTATCTTATATGCATAATTGGGTTATTGACAAACCACTGGTTATTATTGTCATTACCCTTGGCATTGGTTATGTTGAATAAGCATCGACACTCGATTTCTGAATGTCACTTGGATAGGCTTATGGTGGGGAGCTATTCATTATCTATCCTTTCCTTTACCATATGTTTATGGGTGGAATCTTGGATAGCTTGTTGGTTTTAAGCGCCTTGGTTGGTGATCGATTACCACCTTACGCCTCAGGGCTTTGGATTATTTTATGCAAGTCTATTGAAGTTCTTGATTGCTTGTAGATTTTGCTTTGAACCACCTTCTTGGTTTATTTTATGCCTATCATTGGAATTCATTGATCTACCTTTTCATTCTTGTTTACTTCATCATTTTTTTTGTCAAACTTGTATCTATTGTTTTGATTATCTGGATGAGTGGCATCATGGCAAAAGCTGGTTTTTTGCTATTTTGGTTGTCTCTTGTCTTGGAGATTTACCTTTTGTTTTACCTTGTCACCTCAGTTGGCTCTTTCTTTGTTGGTTGTAGAATTTGGTCTCATGCCTGAAATGTTCACGACATTCTTTGTCTAATGGTGTGGGTTTTGGTGATTTTCTAATTTCGCCTTGGATAACTATTTTTATGCTTTATTTATTTGTTTATCTATTATTGCCATGTCTACTGATTGAGGAGTTTTATGGCCAATTCTTTGTATCTTCCTATCTTGGATGTTGCTGTCTTAAGCTGTTGCTATTTTGATTTTAATGTTGAGACTCATTTCAATTCACTTGTTGATTTTTTTTGGGGTTCTAATGTTGTATTATTTGTTGTTTGGTTGGGTTGGCTTTTATTGCATGCAATTTATCTCCTATTTTTTTTATCACATCACTGTACCTTTCATTTGGTGCGGTCTTATGAGTAGTTTATTGAAAGAATGGTATTATGGCCGTTAGTCCCTTCCTATCTTGGATGTTGCCTTTTGCTATCTTGTTCTCTGGATTGATTGTTGATGGATTATCTGAATGGAATCTTTGCTATTTAGCTTGCTCTAACTATTTTTTCGGGTGCTTATTTTGGTTGGTTGCATTCATTCCGTGTTGAGCTATCTATCTTCCTTACTATTGCTTTCTCCGGACATTAATAAGGGGTGTTTCTGGGTTGTTTTGAAAGATTCATTTACATATCATGTGATTGGGATGGTGTTAATTATAGGCTCATTGACTTATTTAACAAGTTTTAGAAGTTGTCTCCTCTGTAATTTTCTTATGGAGGGATTATATCCTGAACTAATTTCTTTCCTGAATATGGCTATTCATGAGATTCTGGCTAAGATGGCTCACTCACTTATGTTTATGTATTCTCATGTCAAGATGACTATATTGATGATATTTTTCTTGAATGAGACTCCTTATCCTTCAGCTCTTAGCAATTACCTATATATTTTAGATATGATTTTACTTAGGTTTGCAGGTAATAAAGCTCACAAGAATATCAACAACTAGGTGCTACCTTCTCACAGGTTTGTTGGCTATGATGGCTGTGATGATCTCACTCCCTATTGGTTCGGTAGTAGCTCATGTGATGTAACCCTTCTGAAGTTTGGATCTTTGAAGCCTTCTATCACAATTCCTTACTAACATACTCATATTATGTTATTTTCCTAACTTTTGTCTGTATTACCTTAACTATTCTAATCTCCCTCTTATTATAACTTTGTAGGTGATTCTCTCTCCTTCTTTTGCAGGTCTCCTCCAGATTATCATGCATTCCCATATCCTCCAGAGCATTGGCTTTAATCTTACTTTAGCTTATTATGTTAATCATCTTGTATCTTTTGATTGTTTTATGCTTTCTTTTACTCTTGGATGTACTTAGATAGGGATTTACTCCTTAGGCTAATTGTAGCTCTTTGAGCAGTAGTTCTGGAGTTTACCTCCTTTTAAGGACCTTGTAACCCTCTTTTTTGTGGCAATAAAATACCCTACATGGGGCTTCCCAAAAACCCTAAATCCCAAAAAATCCTAAACACTAAACCAAAACCCAAAACCTTAAAACCTGCAATGAACCCTAAACCCTAAACCCCAAACCTAAATCCACACTACCAACCTTAAACCTAAACCTAAACTAAATAAATAAAAAATAATAAAATATAAATAAATAAACCTAAATAAAATAAAATAAACTAATTAAAACCTAAACTAAAACCTTCACTAAACCTAAAATAAAATAAATAAAAAAATAAAACTAAAATTAAAATAATTAATAAAAATAAACTAAAAATAAAATAAAGCTAAAACTAAATAAAATAAAAACTAAATATAAAAAATAAACCTAAAATAAATAAAATAAAACTAAATAAAACCTAAACCTAAAAAAATAAAACCTAAATAAATAAAAAAGAAAACCATTAAAAACTAAACCTAATAAACAAAAAATAAAAAACCTAAACCTAAACTAAAATAAACTAAAATAAAATATAAACCTAAACTTAAAATAAACTAAACTAAACTCTAAACCTAAACTAAATAAAATAAAATAAACTAAAAAATAAACTAAACTAAAAATATAACCAAAAAAAAATAACCCTAATAAAATACTATAAACTACTAAAATAAAATAAAACCTAAATCTTAAATATAAAATAAAATAAAATAAAACTCAACTATAAAATAAACCTAAACCTAAACCTAAAATAAACTAAAATAAAACCTAAATAAAATAAATAAACCTAAAATAAATAAACTTAACTAAATAAAATAAAAATAAAATAAATAAAATAAAATAAAGTAATCTAAAATAAATGAAATAAACTAAATATACTAAATAAACCTAAAGATTTACTTAATTTAAAAAAATATAAAACCTTTAAACCCAAAATCCTAAACCCTAATCCCACAAAAAAAACTTAAACCATAAACCCTAAACCACTGCACTAAAAGCATAAACCCTAAAACCCTAACCCTAAACCCAAACTAAACTCTAAATGCTAAAATTTAACCCTAAACCCTAAACCTAAACCCTAAACCTATTACCCTAAACCTTGATGGCGGAACATCACCATCCCCAACTCAGAAATCGGTGGAGGCTAGGCATGAATTATCGTGGTGGTGGTGGGGATCTAGAGATCTTTGGTGGATATGGAGGTGGGAGGAGCAAGGTTACGTCGTGGTGGTGGAGAGATCGGGGATATGATGGCGAATCCCACTACTCAAGAGGCTAGGGTGGTTCTGATGGGAACCAGAGAAATTGATGAATGACCAACTTGATTTGCTGCTTATGGAACTATGTCTTTACAGTAGAGATGGCTCTAGTTACCTAGCATTTTTTATTTGCTTTGTGCGTGCTAATTTTTTATCGATGTCATCGGTTGTGTCTTAGGAAACTTGGTGTGTTACTTGGTTGATGAAATTGAAAAGAAGAAATGTTGAATCTGAATTTGTTCTCTATTAAAAAAAAACTAAAAACCCTAAACCCTAAACCTAAAACCTAAACCACAATAAACCTAAAACTAAATCCTATACCCTAAATCCTAAACCTAAAACCTACCCCCAAACATAAACCCTACTAAACCCTAAAACCCAAACCCTAAATGTTAAACCCTAAACCATAAAAAGCTAAATACCTAAACCTAAACTAAATAAAACCTAAAAATGAAATAAATAAAAAACATAAAGTAAAATAAAATAATAAAATAATCAAATAAAAGAAAATAAAAATCTAACCTAATCCTAAACCTAAACCTAAACCTTAATCTAAAAAAAAAAAAAAATAAATAAAAACTAAACTAAAATAAAATAAATAAAACCAAAACTAAACTAAGAAATAAATAAACCTCAAAATAAAAATTTAAATAAAATATAAACTAAATGTATAATAAAAATAAAATAACATAACATAAAATAAAAATTAAATATAAATCTAAACGTAAAAAATAAACCTAAAAATAAAACAAAAAAATAAATAAATAAATAAACTAAGCCCAAATCATATAAAATATAACCTAAAATAAACAAATTAAAATAAACCTAAATATAAACTAAAATAAACTAAACTAAAATAAATAAAATGTAAACCTGAACCTAAAATAAACTAAACGTAAACCCTAAACTAAATAAAATAAAATAAAGTAAAAATAAACTTAAACCTAAACTAAAAAATAAAACCTAAAAATAAACCTAAAATAAAAACCTAAAGCCTAAATCGAAAAAAATAAAATAAAGACTTAATCCTAAACCTAAAAAGTAAAAATAATAAAACTAAAAAATAAAATAAGAATAAAATAAAACTAAAGATAAACATAAACTAAAGGTAAACTAAAAATAAATAAATACTAAATAAAATAAACTAAATAAGATAAAATAAACTAAATAAAAATAAAAGTCTAAAATAAATAACCATAAACCCTATACAGTTTGCATTTGAAAACCTACCACTGACCCACTCTAAAACCATCAGCCCTGATCCTGATTGACAGATCATGAGCCCTACTGAGCCCTGAGCCTTACCCCAGACCCAACCTCACTTATAATTCTAGGCCCTACTGACCCTGGGCCACTCTAGGCCCCAACCAAACCCTGGGCCCTAAACCTCCCTAAACCCTGACCCTCCCCAAACCTCTGACCTAAAACACTTAAACTTAACAGGCTAACTCCACCAGGCCCAACCTAAACCCTACCCTGACCTTAGGCCCTACCCAACACCACTGAGCCCTAACACACTAAATACTGATAAACTTAAAACAAATAAATAAAACCTATAATAAAATAATAAAATCAAATCAAACTAAAACTAAATTAAATAAATAAATATAATAACTAAAATAAAATAAATAAAATCCTAAACTAACTAAAATAAAATAAACCTTTGATAACATAAATAAAATAAAATAAAAACTAAATAAATTCTTAAACCTAAAAATAAACCAAAAAAATAAAATCTTAAAATAAATAGAAAAACCTAAACCCTAAACAAAAAAAAACTTAAACCTAAAATAAAATAAACAAAATAAAATAAACCTAAACCTAAGAAAATAAACTTAAATACCAACTAAACCTAAAAAATAAAATATATTAAACCTAAATAAATAAATAAAATAAATAAAACAAAAATTAAACATAAACCTAAACTTAAACCAAAGATAAACTAAAATGAAAACCTAACCTAAAATAAATAAACTAAACTAAATAAAATAAAATACTCAAATAAATAAAATAAAAAATAAACTAAATAAACCTAAACTACTAGTTTACTTAATTAAAACTCTAAACCTTTTCAACCATAAACCCTAAAACTGACCCTAAACCCTGGACCAAACCCTATTAGACCCTAAACCCTAAACCCTAAACCCTAAACCACCTTTAAAAAAACCCAACCTATACACCTAAACCCCAAAAAGCTTAAACCTTAAACCCTAAACTAACCCTAAACCCAAAGTAAAACTTAGAATGGCAACTTGATATGGGAACATCCATCAAGGCTTTAGAGAAGTGAGGTAAAGGTGGAGACGACAGTTATCGCATTGGTGGTGGGGGATCTAGAAGTGTTGGTGGATATGGAGGTGGTGATCAGAGTAGTGGTGGTTATGGAGGCGGGAGGAGAGATGGAGGTTACAGTCGTGGTGGTGGCAGAGGGAGACATCAGAGATATGTTGGTAAATCCCACTACTCGAGAGGTAGCAGTGGTTCTGATGGGAACTAGAGAAATTGAACAATAGTTGATTCGATCTCCTGCTTATGGAACTTTGCCATAATAGTAGAGATGGTTCATCATATTTAGGGTTTTTGATTTGCTCTATGGGTGCTTGCTTTTGATCTATGTTGTCCCTTGTGTCTTATAAAACTTAGTGTGCTACTTGGTTGATGAAATCAAAAAGAAGAAATGTTGAATGTGAATTCATTCTCTATTATAAAAAACCTTAAACCCTAAACCCTAAACAAAACTTAAACCCCAAACCTAAAACCTAAACTAAACCCTAAACCTCAACCTTAAACCATAAACCTTAAACCCTAAACCCCAAAACACACCCTAAATAATAAACCCTAAAACCCTAAACCCTAAACCCACAAACCCCCAACCCTAACTATCCCTAAACTAATGCTAAACCCAACTAAACCCACAGCCTAAACCCTAAACCCTAAACCTTGAATAAAGATGTCATTAGGAGTAGATCTGAAGAATGACCTAATCCTAACATAGTTATGGTAACTAAAGAAAATGTCTTCAAGAGACTTTCCCTAGACTATTAGAGATTTGAATACCTTAAACCCTAACCCTATCATATTATAATACCATATATATTATAATATAATGTAACATCATATATTTGAGCATGTAGTGATGGGTTTTGGATGTTATAAGATGTTTTGAAATGTTTAAGTATATTATGGTATGTGTCCTATAATCTATATTAATATAAATCATAAAAATATTGATTTAATAAATTAGATGATGAAATTTGTTAAATTTGAAGTGGGAATTAGGTTGTAGTACCAAAGTTGTGCTATGCCACTTGTTGTCTAAAAGGTAAGATTTTATGTTCAAAATAAATAGTTTATGATGTAGTATAATATTGCATCATATATCATAATATATTATTATGCACACTTTAAGTTTTTTTAGTATTTTACAATCATGCAATCGAGCCTACACTAGCATTATCTATAAAAACTTTGATTTAGACTTTAAAATGGTGGAATTTGGCCAAATTCATAATAGGTAGAGCATGACATCATAATATATTATTTTAATTTAAAATATGTAAGTGATACAAATAAAATATATAGTTCTTTATTGTTTAGACTAATTTTATGATTTTTATCTTAAGCAACCCAGTGTGATCTGATATGCAATATAATATAATATAATATATATGTTATAATGTATTATAATATTGGATTAGATAACATAGTATAGCATCATGCATTATAGCATACTATTGTGTATTACTACTTATTGTTTAACATATTTTAGTTTGTTATAGTATGATGTAGTAGAGTTTGTACTAGCATAATTCATAAAAATACTTATTTATAGGCTGAGATGATGGGATTTGGCCCAATTTAAGGTAATCTTTAGGGAATATCATTGGGGTTGTGCTATGGTGTGTCATTTAATCAAAAGAGTGGAATTTTGCATTAAAAAATGTTCATTTTCAAACAAATTTTATAATTTTTTGCTTAAAGTGATTCATTTTAAGGTGTAATTTAAGATAACATATTATATGAAAGCATATTAAAATATAATGTACATACCAATATAACTTCACATATATATGAATGTGGTGGTGTGTTACTAAATGTTATTGTACATTTTAGTATGTTTTACTTTTGTTATAATACATTGGGTCAAAACTCACAAAAATGTTAATTTGAAGGTTAAGATGGAAGAATATGGCCAAATTCACACACAGAAGCAACACCAAAATTATGCTATTTAATACCATTTCTAATAGAAAAATAACAATTTTACATCCAAAATGAGCATTATTCATATTTTGAGAAAATTTTGTTATTTGTTTCTTTTAAGTGATTCTAATGAGGTGTAATGTTAGACAATATATTATATTATAGCAAATTATAACATAACATCATATAATATAATATAATATAGTGTGTTAATTCACACTATAATATGTTTAGCATGATATTGTATAGTTAGTTTGAGCTTGACCATCACCATTCATAAAATGTTGATTATAATGTGAAGATGATGTAATTTTAACAAATACATTGTTAAGCTTTTGGTTGAAGTATAAAGGTGTGCATAAGAGGAAAAATAAGATTTGATGAGAATTCCATGTCAAGGACATGGAGGGAGATTCGCTAGGGGATCACACATGCATTGGACATGACATGTGAGGGGTCTATGTCGAGGGCATAAAAAAACATTTGTTGGGGATGAGGTTTGAATTTGATTTGATTATATAATTTGTGGAAGAAAGATTCGCTAAGGATAAGATTCTATAATCCACTAGGGATTAAGATCAAATTGATTTTAATTTATTTTTTTAATTGATTTGGAGGCATATCTCCTAGAGATATGGGCTCGAGTTCATGGGATGTATATGAACCTTCCACTAGAGAAGCAGGTTTGGGCTATCCGCTAGGGATTAGGATTTGAGTTTGATTTCATAGATTTGTTTGGGGATGTATCCACTAGGGATAATAGTTAGGTTAGATTTCTTTGATTTAGACTCTATTGGGGGAGTTGGTTTAATTTGGCTCCACTAGGAGGTTGGTTTTGAATTTGATTTGTTTGCTTGACTTGTTTATATATGATTTGGGGCTCCACTATGGAGAAGCATATGATTTAACTCCACTGGGAAAAATTAGATTGGGTTTAATTTAATTTGAGTTAATGTATGGACCATGTCAGTGTGGGATGGACCCACTGAGAAGGGGCTATACAAACCTTGACTCACCTCAAATTTATAAATCCAAAGGGATAGTCTCCTGGCTGTGGGGTAGAGCTATCCAACTTAAGGGGTTTCCTTTATGCATGATTATGCTAGGAAGAAGGCATAGCACGCATTACATCTTCTAATGCAAGGAACAAGCTAGGGGTGACTGTTGGATGCACAACAAATTGAACGACTGGGGTGACTGAGTGAATCTTTGCGGGGACTTATGTCAACTCAAAAGTAATCAAAATTAATTTTATCTTAAATTCATGTGAGTTGATATGGTTTGTTTGGTTTAGTTTGATTTTGAATTGAGGGCATATTTGTTGGGGATGTGAGATCGATCAAATTTGATAGATTTAATTTATAGAACATGTCAGTGTATGATGGACTCATTGAGAAGGGGATATATTGCACTTATCCTATCTCAGAGTTACAAATCCAAAGGGATATTTTACTGGCTGTGGGGCAGAGCTAGCCAACCTAAGGAGTTGCCTTTTAGTGTGCAACGGCTGTGCTAAGAAAAATGAATAATAGACATACATCTTCTAAAGAAGGGAATCCGTGTGACCTATTGGTAGCACAATCAAATGACTTAGGCTACTGAGTGAATGTCGAGGGTGACTTATAATAACTCAAGAGTAGTCAGGCAATTCCTATAGGGAGTTTTGCTGACACTGCCCTAAAGATAGGATGCCTGCTTGGGAAAATGTACCTCTACGGGTGTCCTCCTAATCCACAAGTGAATATATATTTTATTTATATGTTTGTGTGGACCCTGTTGGTGTACGAGTGACCACACTGAGAAGGGCTATGTTGACCTTGACTTATCTCAGATTTACTAGACCATTGGAGAATCTACAAATCCACAGGATGGATTCTCCAACTATAGGGGTGGTTAGGAAGAATTGTCCAATCGATAACGAGTAGTATCTAAATGAGGTTAATGATGTGATCCAAATATAGTGCCCATTGGGGAGGTGCTAATAGGGTTGTTATCCTGTGCCCTAGAAAAGAAAGCCTATAAGTATATGGTGGCCAACTCAAGGAGAAATTATAGCAGACTTACATCTGTCATGAGTGGTGTACCCTAAGATGCGAGAACCAACCAACCTAAGGTGTATCCGTCAGCATGAGTGGTGTATCCATCAGCATAGTAAAAACCAACCAACCTAAGGAGCCCGTTGGTGTGCAACAATCAATCTGGAAAGAAAGCATGAAGGCTTACAACTTTCTAATCAGAACTGATCATCGGGATAGTCTGTTATCCTCAGGATAAATGTTATTTGAACTAGAGCGACTACTATGCAGGTAGCCCCAAGGAAGGACTGGACCAAACTTGAAGTAGTAAGGAGGGATGGAGTCGCTAGGGACTTGTCCTAAATCTCAAATATACTTGACCCATTCAGTGCATAAAGGTTAATCTAAGAAGAAAGTATAGCAGACTCACATCCTCTTAAATGAAGTCAACATGAGATACCTTACCGGCCACATTGTAAGGCCTACCAAACTAACAAGTTGCTCATTGGTGTTGGGTGGCCAAGTAAAGAAGGAAAGCATAGTAGACTTAAATCCTCCAAAGTAAGAAGATCACTAAGGTGACACACGGTAGCACGTTAACCTAGGCACTCTTAAGTGAGTCTTTGGGGGCATTATCTCAACCCAAAGTAGCCTGAGACAAAATATATGTGTTTATTTTATATGTTTGTGTAGTTTGTATTTTTATTATGTCGATGGAGGATAGGATGCCGCTCTGGTTCCTTACACCTACCCTAAAAACATCATGGCAGATTCACAAACAAGAATACTTCCAACATAGAAGAGATTGAATTCGAAATAGAATTTTCATTGAGGATTATCATTTTTAAACATAATTTATCATATTTCTTTAAGTATAGCCCATTGATTGGAAGCATTGGGCGCTCTCCCTTATGATTAATGTTGATAAGATCCCCTTTGGTAGGCCTTCCCTATGGTGGAAGGGCCTTCCCAGGTGGTTTTAAACATGTCTCCCATCTTACGATGAACAATAATCGGTCTCCTTAGAACTAAAATAAGCTTTCCTACTTGAAAAGCTCTAGAAAGGACCAACTTATTGTGAGCTTGAGTTATTTTAGCTTTATACAATTTGAGGTTTTGGCATGCCCAGCATATCTCCTCCAAACCTTTGAGCTCTTCTAACCGTAACTTGGCGTTATGCTCTTTTGTGATCTTTTCACATTATCCTTAGTGATGGGTGTTAGAGTTGGTAGAATAGCTTTGGACCCATACACTAAGGAGAAAGGAGTAGAATAAGTTGGAGTTTTATATGTTGTGCGGTATGCTCACAATGCTTCAACTAACTACTCATGCCATTATCGCTTTTATTGTCAGTGCCTTCTTAGATTTGGAGAGAGCTTTTTGAAGGCTTACTAAGCGGTTGCCTTGTTGGGTAGTTGATGGTAGAATATCTCTAATCTATACTATATCTCTGAGTTGAGATCTCAGTGCTCTTGAATGCAATACCATTATCAGATATAATTCATCGAGGCACTTCAAACCTATATATGATATGGTTCATAAAAAATTGGAGCACATATTGATTTGTGACCTCTCTAAACATAATCACCTTCACACATTTAGAAAAGTAGTCAGTAGCAGCTAAGATGAATCGATGACCATTGGAAGAAGAAGGATCAATCAGACCCACTATGTTGGTACCCCAACACTCAAATGGCCATGAGGCCAATGTAGGATGTAGAATATTGGGTGGTTGGTGTATGACCACACTATGTATTTGACATTGGTGGCATCACCTAGCCATATCGATGCAATCCTTGATCATCAACTACTAGTAGTATCTTAGTCTCTTGATCTTGGCTTTCATCTTTAAACTAGATTGGTTGGCTCCACATAATCCTGAGTGTACCTCGATCACGATCATATGGGCTTCGTGCTTGTCTAAACAATGTAACCACATATGATCGAGCAAGACCTCATCCATCCAAGAGCATAGGAAAGTGCTCTCTACTTCATCTGATAGGCTTGGGACTTCTCTTGAGATAGTTTGCCTTTATTTAGGTAATCCATGAATGGTTCCTTCCAATCTAACTCCTCATTCTTCTTATCAATGGCAACCTCCCAATTAAGAGAGTACTTTTTGATGAGTTCAATATCAATAAGGGATAAGACTTGTCTATTTTGGACCTTTATTGATATGGACTCATCCTGACATGCCAACTCCTTGGCAAGAAAACATATGCTATGATGTTCTCTCCTTGAGGAATCTTATAAATGGAAACCTCTATGATTTGGGCCAACAACTCCATGGTGTACTTGTGGTAGTGATGGAGCTTGGGAATTATAACCTTAACAAGTAGCTAAAAATTTCTAAAGATGTTGATGTTCGGATGCTTAGAGGTAACTCGGACTTATAATCAAAGGCTCATATTTGGCTTCATTGTTTCTGCAAGGATTGGATAGATAATATGAGAATCTCATGACATCATGGTCTGGACTTAAGAGAACAATTACTACCCCTACCTTTTTTGGAATAGTAGATTGTTGTTCTTCTCCTCTTTTAGAGGAAGCCACACCATCAAAGTACATCTCCCAACGGTGAATTCTAGTATCCCCTAAGTTCATGATTTGTTCATCAGGGTGATCATCACTAAGCGAAGAGTCAGGAAGAAGTGGGTGTGTCGCTAAGAAATTTATTAGCGCTTGTCCTTTCACTCATGGAGAGGTATGAACATAATGACAAACTATGAGAGGATCATGGACCATCGTGCCAACCATCCAGATAGCTTCAGTTGTGTCATGAGATACTGTAGTGGATTAATCCTAGTGATCAAGTTCACCTTATGAGAAAGCATGTAGTGTTGTAGCTTTTGGGATGCAAAGATTAAAACTAGGCAATGCTTCTCAATGGGTGGATAATTAGCCTGAGTGGGGATTAGACAATAGTTGAGGTAGTAGAGTGCATTTTCCTTCCTTTCATCATTAGCTTGGGCCAACAAAGCACTAAGGGAGTCATCTAACATAGTAGTGTAAAGTATGAGCGGCTTGCCCAAGATAGGGGCTGATAGAACTGGTGATGTCATCAAGTAATGCTTGATGTCTTCAAATGCATGCTCACACTTGTCATCCCACTTGAACTTGCATCCTTTTTGATAACTGATGAGAATGGCTGACATCTTCCTGAAAGGTTAGATATAAAGCATCTTAGATATGCCAATTGCCCTTGGAATGATCTAAGTTGAGTTAAAGATTTAGGGGGTGTGATTTGTAATATTTCCTTGATCTTCTCTAGGTCAATTTTGATTCCCTGGTGTAGGATAACAAACCTAAGGAATATCCAGGTATACTCACGAATGCATAGGGTTCATTTTGAGATGAAATTATCTTAAATGTTCAAAAACTACTCTCAAGTGAAATAGATGGTCTTCCTTTTCTCTACTTTTGACCATGAGATCATCGACCAAGCACTCAACCTGATGATGAATGAGTTTGTTGAAGATTCAAGTAATAGCCCATTGTTATGTAACACCAGCATTTTTAAAGCTGAAAGGCATGACTTTATAGCAATAGATTTTGATCAGAGTTCTAAAAGTAGTGTTTCTTTCATCTTCAAGGACCATCTTTATTTGGTTATATCCATATGTGACATCCATGAAAGAGAAAATTGTATGAGATGAGGAAATGTCCACCATTAGCTCTGGGATTGGTAGTTAAAATTTTCCTTTTTAACATGCCTTTTTTAAATCCCTAAAATTGATGCATATGTGAGTTTGACCAATATTTTTATTAACTGGGATGACCCTGGCTAACCAAGTAGGGCATTTTTCTTCTCGAATAAAGACAACATCGATTAATTTTCTTGACTTCAAAAATGACATGTTGTTCTATGTCTAATCCGCATACATCTAGAAGCTTGCTTGATAGGGTTAGTAGTAAGCTCTATTAACTTATGGACCGTATGTCAGAATCTAGATATCTCTTCATAACTCCATGCAAAGCAGTCCTTAAACTCAGTCAATAGCTTAACTATATCATTGGTTTCAATTTCATTCAATAAAGAAATGATGTATGTTGGGCGTGGATCTTCTTCAGTTCCTTAGTTGATTTCTTGGAGCTCATCGATGGTTGACTTGATCTCTTCTTCGAACTATGGCGATGCATCTTTGACTTTAAAATCATCTGGATCATTTGAAGTTTCTAAACCTCCTCATATGAGTTAATGTGATTTGAAAAGAACCTATCGAATTCCAAATGATTGGTGATGACTAAGTAGTAATCATCATCATCGACTGGACCCACTGTATCGAATAGTCCTGATCTTGATTGAGAGCTTTTGCATTTGTTCTTCTATATTATTTGGGGTAGTCTGACCTATGCTTTGACCACGTATGTGTTCTTTGCTAAATTATGAACACAAGGCAAATACCAATCAAAAGGTAATCCTATTAAATCTTTATATGAATCATCCTCAAGCTCTACATCAACTTCTGACTTGAGGATGATGCTAGAACCTCGAAGTCTTCACAACTGGATGACTTAGGGGCTTTCATAACTTAGCTTCTTTGAGAGGAAAGTGGGGTTAGAGATAAGGTTCCCAACTGATGCTAACTATTTCACATATAGACTTGGATACACTTATGCTTTGCTTTGGATCCCAATCTTCTCTATCTAGCTCAAGTGTCACCTCCAAGGGAATCTACTCGAGAAGAGATGGCTAGTGTGCTAACCATATAAGACTCATCCTATGAACTAGATTCTAAGTCTATATGGATAGCAGGTGTACTCCTGGAATATAATATCAGGCTCCACTTCCTCCTCCAAATATATTTTCACTTCCTTTTATTTTTTTCATTTTCTCTTTTCTTTTTCTTTTTTTCTTTATTTTTCTTTTTTTTTCTATTTCTTTTATTTTTAAACTTTGTCCAAGTTCGTGAGAATAAACTTGTTGATTTTGAGGGAGGTAGTAAGCCGCATCATCATTTATGCTAACCTCGTGAACTGTAAATGGTTTGAGATCTCCTTTGACATAGTAGATGATCTCACCGATCATGAACTTCATACACTGATGCAGAGAGGATGGAACTATGTTGTTCTCATGTATCCATGGACTCCCAAACAAAGCATTGGAAGATGTATCCAAGTCTATAATGTGAAACTTGGCGATCTTACAATCATCTATCTCCAAGGGATGGAGCTGGGCTGTTGACCTCACTTTTGGAGTGTGGATTCAATCTTACCATTTTAGCCTTAAAAGTCTTCTAGACACTAGGACTTCCCTAGTCATAAGACACTTCTAATAAGGTAAACACTTAACCTAAGCCTAAAGACTTATAAGGGTTAACCATAGGATTAGGTTATGCCCAGGGATTAAGATAATACCTACCCTACAACCCAAATCCAATCCATGTTCACCTTAAACCAAACCTCAAGTTCAATTCAAACATCAAATTCAAATCCAAATCCAAACCCAAATTTCAAAACCAAATGATTGAAGCCCATGATTAAATCCAAACTTGACCCTTCCTAAGCCATATGACCTATCCCATGGACTTAGCCAAATTTTAATCCAAATCAATCCAAAATCAATTCATTTTCTCAAAATCAATTTATATCTTAAATCATCTTCCTAAATATAAATCAAATATACATTCAAATGATCAAAATTAAATAAAACAAAATCAAATTAAATCAAACCCTTCACATATGACCTATCCCATGGACTTAGCCAAACCTTAATCCAAATCAAGTCAAACTCTATTGATTTTCTCACAAATCAATCATATTTTCAATCATCTTCACAAAATTAAATGAAATATACATTTAAATCATCTAAACTTATTCAAATCAAAATCCAAACCTAAGCCAAAAGACCCAACTACATGGACTTAGCCAAATTCCTTCATTCTATAACCCAAATTCAATTGATTTTCTCATGAATCAATCATACCTTCAATCATATTCATAAATATTAACGAAATCTACAATCATCAAGCCAAACCAAAATCAACCCAAGTCAAACCCAACTTAACACTTTTGACTTGAAATGTTCAAATGAACCAAAACCCATTTGGAACCAAGCCAATTATAATTGAATTTATAAATTAATCCCAAATCCATATATAAAATCAACTAAATCAAACTCAACCCAAAATCAATCCAACTAAAACCAATTGGTCCACTTGACCCAAAGTATTTGACCTATTTGAGCCAAGTTCTAATCCTACCCAAATTGGATTGAAGCAAGACCATCAAAACCTCCCATCATGATTGTTGATCACCCTAAGTTGATCAATTAGAACAAATTGGGTCAATCCAAGTCAACTTGGTCATTTGACCAAGCAACCCCTAACCCATATGAACCCAAACTAGCCAAATTGCAACCTATGCCAAATACCTTGAAACCAATGATTCATACCAAATCAGAATCAATATTTGAATATGACTTGACCTTCAATTGAGTCAAACAAAACCCAATTGGTCCTCTTGACCCAAGTTGACAAAAATTAAACTAAAATATCAAATTATGCCAAATCAAAATGTAAACCAAATTGATTGCAACTAATGGCTCTCAAATTTGTTGTTGAACTTGACCAAGGCCATGGTTGGTTTGAATCCAATTGACTTTAGCCCAAATTGACCTAAAGGGTCAATTTGGCCTAAATCAAGTCTAAATCCAAATTAATTAAAACCAAAGCCTACAATCATCTTCAATTGGTCAGCTAAACCCAAACCAACACCCAACCCAAGCCAATTTGGCCAATTTAGTCAAATTGGTCAACTTAACCCATTTGACCAAAATGAATTCAAATGAGCCAAAATAAAATCTTAGCCAAAGTAAACCAAAACATCCCAAATGATCATATGAACTTGACCTAATCCTTGGTTTGAACCAATTTGACCAATTGGTCAACTTGACCCAACCAAATCCAATTTTACCTAAATGAGTCAAATTGATCCAAACCTAACCAAATCAACTCCAATTGACTTGAAATTTGGGCTAACCCACTTTTGGCTCATTTTATGTCCACGCCAAATAAAATTTAATGCCATATGATCATTCTACCCTGGGTCAAGAGCATGAGTCAAATCACCCATGTAAGTGGTCATTTCCATTCCTTGGCCACTTATCTAATGGTCCACCTTAGGCTAGGACACCAACCTGATTGAAGGGGGTGGTTGGTGACCATGACCCATGGGAGGTGAAATCACCTCACCCTCCTCGTCGAGCATTTGAAACCCATAGGATACCCATGATTCCTCTTTAGACCACCTCCACACCTTCAACCAACCAAGTTAAGCTCACCTCCTACCACCCATGACACCACGAGATGGCGAACTACCACTAGAAGCAAACCCAATCCAACCATCGATCGAGAGGAAGGGGGGCACTCAGTTTCCACTCAAACACACAAAAATCATTACTCAAGTCCTACCCAACAAGCTTCTAGACCCATTCCTTAAGCTCCCAAGCTCCTCGATCAAAAATGCCATTCTGTTCATCTCAAAAT
Source organism: Cymbidium sinense (assembly GCA_021442155.1). Lineage (NCBI taxonomy): Eukaryota > Viridiplantae > Streptophyta > Magnoliopsida > Asparagales > Orchidaceae > Cymbidium > Cymbidium sinense. The sequence continues at coordinate 180,449,031 of CM038214.1, read as the reverse complement.
AGGAAACTCCCATTTCTAACATAACTTATCCATTTCTCCATTAAACTCAAATTAACTTTGTACGCACCTTCTCTAGGCCTTGTCGAGTAAGAAAGAATCATCTCCCAAGCTTCTTGAGCATTAGAGGTGGGACTTCGATCAAAGCTGAGCTCAAAATTGTAGGTTCATGGCCTTCTGAGCGAACATTGAGGAATTGATCCAATTGTTGGTCAACAAGGTTTCATCTCCACTAGATGAAGCTTCCTCAATCATTCGAGCCACCAGTCTTGAGCTCTAGCGAGGTATGCTTCCAAAATTGATCCTTAAGTAAAAATGGGTTGGAGTGTTTTGAAGAAAACTTGCATCTCATGTGATCTTGACCGTTGGATCTCCTCTGATCGATGTCATGAAGGTGTGGGATCCTTTTGGAGTTGATCCTAGCTCGGGTAAGCCTAGATCAATTAAGCAATGGAGAACGAACTCCATTCTCCCTCACTCGTGTGATGTTAGACCACACCAAAATGGAAGGTTGTGATTAATTCCACTTGATCGATCTGATTTAATCTTATTAAGTTGTGGGATTAATCATAGCCATCTAATCTTAGATTGGATGATGGACGAGAAAGCACGTCCGCCGCTGCCACATAGGCGCTGAGTTGGATATGATTTAAGTAGCCAATCACGTGATGCCATGTGGAAAGTAGGCCATCTCAGCGCACCACATGGCACCGATAGGATTAGGCTTTAATTAGGCTTAATTAATCATTTTTAATGGTTGAATCTTCTAAAAATCAAAAAAATCATAGAGAAATCAAAAACATGCAAATAAATACTCATTTTAAAGGTATTTTAGAGGACAATTAATTAAAAATAATCATAATTAATTTTAAATAGTAATTAAGGTTTAATTACAAATTAATTAGCTTAATTACTCTTAATTATTTTAGAAATTAATCTCAAATTTTGTGGGTTAATTTAATGGGATGACCTCACCTCCCATGATTTGGTTGGGATTTGCTTACTTAATTAGGAAAATTGACTAATTAAACCTTAACCACTCTTTTAAGTTAATTAATGATTAATTAATCTCATGAATAGTAATAAATTGGTTAATTAAGTTTATTAATCATTGTTCAACAGTAAGTGAACTAAGGAATAGGGTTGAAACCCCTTTCCCTAAATTCATTTCACCCTTTTTTAAAATAAAATTAATTAATATTTAACTAATTAATTAAATCAATTAATCAAATTAAAGTCATAATCACATTAGACTTTAATTAATTAAATCATGGGGTAGATCTTTTAATGTTTAATAAGTTGAAGGAGTTTAATAAATTTATTGTTAGTCCACATGTATGGGAAAACTATAAGAGTAATTAATTAAGTCCCTTAATCTAATTAACTATTAATCATGAGCCAATTGCATTAGGCCCCTTTTATTTCTTGGGATCATTACAAATTTATTTTCCATGCATATCTTATTGGCCATAATTATTTACTTAATTACTTTAAGGTGACATAAGTAAGGGTAATTAATTCATCTAATTAAGGTTTCAACCTAATTAACCCATAAAATCAACTTAACTATATTTCATTAATTTAAATCAAATAAAAAATGTGGGAATGGGTTTAAAACAACAAGTGATGATTTCTCTTCTCCTCTTTAAATCAAATCAAATCCAAAACTTAATTAATAAAAAAGCTTTGGTTTGCTTTAAATAATCTTATTTGATTTAATTGTCCTTAAGAACTAGTTTGGTTGAATAAATCACATGCTTATATTTGATTGTCCTCTTTCAAATCATGTTAAATTTGGTATGTCATTTGAATTCATGCATCCATCTTTTCAAAATCAAGTAAAATAAAATGGATTTTCTTTATGTAAGCTTGCATGTGTTGATTTAATTTAATATATGAATGGATATTATCACTATTAAATCCAAATGTATTTTACAAAAGCTTATAAATGAATAATAATATGTGTTATGATGCTAGTTATAAATATATAAGAAATGCATGTTCTTATAGCTTAAGTGTATGAATGTTGAGTTCTCTTTCCTCTATTCATGTGTTGATTTATATAAGATTGAATGGTAATGGGTATATAGTCTGGACATCTCAGGAACAGGAGGCTTTAGCTAGCCCCAAAAAGGTCATTTGATTACCTCACTTCCTTGGTTTAACATCGACACGTACCCATTTGATTTGAATTCTTATGTATTTAAACATTAGAATTTGGATAGAGCTTTAATTCATATATATTAATGGTTTAATCAAAAATATATATATACAATCTTTGCATGCTTTTCTTTCCCTCATTTATGTATACAAGCATGTGTGTCCAAGAACAACAAGTATATAGTCTGGACATCCCAGGAATACAAGCCTTTAATTAGCCCCAAAGAGGTCATTTGATTACCTCACTTCCTTGGTTTAACAATGACACATACTTTCCTATGTCTTTGCACATGTGTATGTATATGTGATTAGTGAATGAAAATCACATTTTACATTAAAATTCCATTCATTTATAATTGACTAAGTGGTTGAATTAATTAGCCATATGATTTGGAGCTTACTTCCTATGTTCATGTATATAAATTTACATATGTTTGAATGCAAATGGGTATATATTCTGGACATCCTAGGAATACGAGGCTTTACCTAGCTTAAAGGAGGTCATTTGATAACCTCACTTCCCTGGTTTAATAACAACACATGCCTATTTAATTTCATTCCTATGTTTTTTTTGTATAAGAATTTGGATAAAGTTTTAAATTAATATGTTAAAGTAATTCAATCAAATAAAATATAAATTCAAAACATACACATACATTCATCATTTATGTGTGCAAAATATGTTGCATGTATAGATACTTAGGATTAAATCATATGCATGTTACATGTGATGGAAAGGAATGATTTAATATATTTTATGTGGTAGTAATTTAATTAAACTAATCTTAAGATGCCTTTCATTTTGAATAGGATTATTTAAAGTGAACCTAAACTTAGGATTAATTAAATCATTTAATAAGCTATTCACTGAAGAGAACTAAATCAAATTAATATACTTTAGAAAGTGTCTTAAGGTAGGGATGAAAGAGGGAAATCCTCTTTTCCTCTCTTTATACACTTAGTTGCTAAGTGTAATCAAACAGAACAGAATAAAACACAAATTAAAATTCTCAAATCAATTAAACTACATCAAGTGAAATCAGCATTTCATGTTAAATTGAATCCTTCTACACTTAGAAAATACAACACTAATGCCTAACAAGACTTACCACACAAGCCTTAGTACACACATTAGAAATAAGTCACCACTTCTAGCTTTAAGTTAGGATGGTGTTTGATGTGATGTATGTTTTATTTTATGATGTATTATTTTAGATTGGATGTTAGAGTGTATGCTTCGTAGAATGGATTATAGGCTAATATTAGCCTAATCATGTTTTTTGCAAGGGATTATGCTTAAGGGATGCTTAAAAATAAATATAAATGCTCTTTTTGCAGGTTGCTTAAATTCTAAAGCATAGTCCAAGTTACGATAGGTGGGCTTAGTTACCCATGTGTAGAGTGCTAAGTCCAAATACAAGCTTGGGATTATATGTATATTAGCTAACCTCTATTTTGTAGGTGTAGTTAGATTTACTTTTTCCACATAAATGTAATTATTGCAATAGAAATTAGGATTAGTGCTATGGGGGATTAGAATGAGCAGCGGCTAGAAGGCTTTATCCTGGGGTGCCCCTTGATGCCTTTGAAGCAAGCACCATCCAAATCAAAGAGGGAACCAAATCAGAAATGAAGATATGAAGAAAGAAGACCCCCATAGAATTTAATATAATTATAATTATTCTTTCATATTCCAGGTTGTATAAGGGTAGAGCTCAGCTACCCATCTTTTCTCTCTTCAGGTTGTAAGGTAATACCTGACTGCATTAGCCTTTTATTCTTTTACAATAGTTTATATAATTCTTTGATGTTATGTTTAAATTGTGCATTAGTATGACATGCTTTTCATTGTTTCTTAAATGATTGATGCTTTAAGGTGTGGCTTGGATACGATTAAGCTCTTAGGATAAAAATAACTTTTATACCCAACTAATCACTCAAAACTAAATTTTAAACAACTCATATCTGAATATAGTTATATGTTTCACATCATGCATGAATATTCTTTCTCTCTTGAGCATGAAGGATCTCCATCCTTGCACGATAAAGGAATGCTTGACCTCTGAGGGCATCCCTTGTGGTGGAGAACACCCTTCTTCCCGATTTGACCCATAACTTATTTCATCATGCATTTCGCATAAGAAATCCTAAAGCCTCTATCAAAATGTTGTGCCTAAAATGAAATTAAAATTTGAAAAGATTTTTCATCTATAGATTAAGTTATATGCTCATGCCCCTCATGCTCTAGTCTCTTGAGTGTGTTTAGGACTTTAGTCTCTTTAATTAAAACTACCATAGCTATCTTGCAATTCATAAGACCAAACTACATGGTTTTAAAATCATAGGAAGAGTTAGATGGTGGCCACTCCAATTGGTTATAAGTCCAGAAGTCAAATAATTTATAAAATAAAATAAACTGAAATAAACAAAAAATAAATAAATAAACTAAATAAACCTAAACCTACTAGTTTACATAATTTAAAAAATAAAAATAAATAAATAAAATTATAAAATAAATAAATAATAAAATAAATGCACTAAATAAACTAAACTAGTTTATTAATTTAAAAAAAAAAATAAAAAATATAAAAAATAACCCCTAAACCCTAACCTAAAATTAACCATAAACCCTAAACCCACTCTACCACCTAAACCCCCAAACTACTAAAACCCTCTAAACCCAAACCTACCAACCCTAAACCAAACCCTAAACCCTAAATCTGAGCTAAACCCACCCAAAACACTCACCCAAAACACTAAACATAACCTAAACCCAAAAAATAAAAACTAAACTAAATATAAAATAAATACATCTAAACCTAAAACCTAAAATAAATAAAATAAATTAAAATAAACTAAATAAATAAATAAAATAAATAAATAAACTAAAATAATAAACTAAAATAATAAAATAAAATAAATAAACTAAACATAAATATAAATACTAAATAAATATAATAAAAAAAAAAAATAAAATAAACCTAAACCTAAAATAAACCTAAATAAATAAAATAAATAAATAAACTAAAACCAAAACTTAAAAAACAAAATAACCTAAAATAAAATAAAACTAAACTAAAAATAAAATAAAAAAACTTAAACCTAAATAAATAAAAAAAAAAATAATAAAATAAATAAAATAAAATAAAACTAAACTAAAATAACCTTAAAACTAAACTAAAATAAAATAAATTAATAAAACCAAAATAAAATAAATAAACCTAAAGATAAAATAAACTAAATAAATAAAATAAAAAAATAAACCTAAATAAAAATATAAAAATAAATAAAACAATAAAACTTGGTTCTTTGGTTAAAAAAACTAAAAATAATAATAAACTCTAAACTAAAATACACTACCAACCTATCTGACCTACCACAATACCCACTAAATCCAAAACCTAAATAATCTCTAACCTAAATCTAATAAACTACCATGACCCTCCACTAAACTGACCCTAACCTGACCCTCCCTGATCCTAAACCTCCTAATACCCTAAACATCTAAACTGAGCCATAAATATCTAGGCCAACTAACCTAAACTCAACCTAAATCCTAGCCCAAAACCTACCCTAAAACCACTAAATCCTCCACTAAAACAAACCTTAAACCCCAATCCACTAAACCTAAAACCTAAAACTTAATCTAAACTAAATAAACCTAAAATAAAATAAAAAAATAAACCTAAACTTCAATAACATAATAAAATAAAAAATAAAATGAAAACCTAAACAAAACCTAAACTAAAACAAACAACAACAACAACAACAAAGCCTTAATCCCATTATAAATCCTTAATCCAATAAAATTATCATCTAATTCAAATGCTAAGATCACATCTTAAAAGTCTAGGTCTACCTCTACCTTTCTTAACATAAGGCAAATCTAATGCATCTACTCTCTAAAAAACAATAAAACCATAAAATCTCCCTAATCTTATCTTAAACTAACTTTTAAACATACTCATTTTGCATTCTATCTCTAGTAAAAAATCCACCTAAGCATCCTCATCTGTAAAACTTAGTCTTATGCTTCTCTAAAAATAAGTCACTTACCACCATCTTATAAAATTTTCCCTTAAGTTTAATGGAAATATCACATAATAAAAATTCCTACTTCAACCATCCAACTTGAATACTAATAACATCTCCATCTATTTCACCATCATTTTGAACAATGAGCCTAAATATAAACTCTTATTAATGAACTAAAGTCACAACACTATCACTAAAACTTCTAAACTAAAATTACACTCCTATATTCATAAACTACTTAAAAAAACCTTAACTCAAGTTGACCTCCATAATTCAAGTTTCAATCTCTAGTCTTATCAACAAGAAGAATGTCATCAAAAAAAGCATACACCTACATCTTCTTGTAAATGCCTAAATAACATCCATAACTAAAGTAAAAAGATAACTTAATGTTGATCCTTGATGTAATCCAACTAAATAGGAAAATACTTTGTCAATCCTCCTTATGTTTGGACACAAAAACTCAGTATACATATCCTAATGACTTGAATATAAAATATTAACTCTCGTTCTAGAACTCTAAAGAACATCTCTTGAGACTTTATCATAAGCTTTCTAAATCTATAAATATCATATGTAGATCCTTCTTAGCTCTCTATGCTTCTCTATTAAACCTCTAACAAATGAATAGCATCCATAGTGATTACGGCATGAAACCAAACGATTGTGGTGGATCACATGTAAATGCTCAATTACTCTCTCCCATAATGTATGGCACATTAACTTAATTCTCTATAATTTGCACACTCTTGTATCACCTTTATTCTTAAATATAGGAACCAATAGACTTTTCTCCACTCATGCATCTTTTAGTCTTTAAAATAACATTAAAGATTTGTAAAGAAATTCCTTGATCTCCTAAACATTTCCACACATCTTGGAATATTATGCTAATCACTTTAAAGCTTAAACTTGATCTACTAATAATGATAGAAATGAAACCTATATAATTAATCTAAAATCAATCATACTTTACCTTCATTGAAAAGTTTATCAAATATCTCATCCACTATCAATATCTAAAGAAAAGCACTATTAATCCTATACTACTTGAAAACTCCTATCTCTTTGAGCTACTAAAACATCTTTCACCTTCTTTGGTATAAATATTGTATAAAACCAAATAAACATCATATACCTAAACCTAACCACTTTATAAACCCAAAACATCTAAACCAAAACAACTTACTTATGCACACTCGACTCCAACTATTCAAAACCGATTCTAAAACTTTAAACCTAAACTTGATACCACATAAGTTAAAAGCACCCAAATTCTAAACTTGCAAAATAAAAAAAAAAAATAATTTAAACCTAAACCTTTCATCTTAAAATCTAAACTAAAATACTTAAAAACTTGGTATGACCTAAATAAATTTAAAGATCTATATAAAATAATCAAAATAAACCTAAAAATAAAAAATTAAAATAAAATGAAAATAAACTAAATAAAATAAATAAAAACCTAACTAAATAAAATAAAATAAAAATAAAACCTAAATAAAATAAAATTAAATATAAAATAAAAAAAAATAAACCTAAAAATAAAAGAAATAAAAACTAAATAAAAAAAACCTAAACCTAAAATAAAATAAATAAAAAAAAAAAAAAATTAAATAAAATTAAAAAATAAATAAACTAAAATAAAATAAACAAAATAAAATAAACCTAAACCTAAACTAAAATAAACTAAACTAAAATAAATAAAACTTAAAATTAAACTAAAAATAAAAACCTAAAATAAATAAATAAAATAAATAAAATAAACTAAAAATAAACTAAAAATTAAAACATAGAAATAAACTTAAATATTAAACCTAAAACCTAAATAAAATAAACTAAATAAACCTAGATAAGTAACTAAATAAATTAAAAAATAAACTAAACTAAAATAAATAAACTAAACCTATAAAAAAAAATGGTAAGAAATATAAAATATAAAATGGAGGTAAATAAATAAACTATAAATAAAAATATAAATATGAAAAAAGTAAACCTGGAAAGGAAATAAACTAAATGGCTAAAATCAAGGATATGATGGTGGATCCCTAAAATATGATAACAAATAAAAAGAAAATCACCTAGCCAAAGTCTTTATAGTAAAATGATTCTAGGCTAGGTTTTAAACCATGTGCCCTTATCTAGTTATAAACTGTTAAACTGGTTACTTGGTTGATGTTATAAAAAGAAATGTTGAATCATACATAAAATCAAAATCCATAAATCATAAACTAAAACATGAACCCTCTAAACTCCTAAATCCTAAACTCTAAATCCCAAACCTACAACCTAAACCCACAAACACTAAACCCAAAACCCCAAACCAAAACCCAACCCAAAACCCAAACAAAACCAAAACCCTAAAACTTAAAACCTAAACCTCTATAAAACCTAAACAAATAAAATAAAACCTAAAAAAAAATTAAAAAAATAAAATAAAATAAAACCTAAAACTAAAACCTAAACCTAAACTAAACATAAAATAAAATAAAAAAATAAAAAAAAAACAAAATAAAATAAATAAACTTAACTAAACTAAAAAAAATAAAATAAACCTAAAATAAAACATAAAACATAAAAACTAAATATAACAAAATAAACTAAATAAAATAGAATTAAAAACTAAATGGAACTGACTTATAAAATGGCCCAAAATGGCAAAAATAAATAAAAAAATACCTAAACTAAATAAACAAAATAAAATAAATCTAACGTTACTAAAATACTAAACTAAAATAAATAAAACATAAAACTAAACCTATAAACTAAATAAAATATAAAGTGAAATAAACCCAAACCCAACAACTAAAAATAAAGTTAAAATAATCAAACCTTAAAACTAAAAAATAAAACCTAAATCAAACTTAAAATAGAAAATAAAACCTAAACTTAAAAATAAAATGATATAAAACTAAACTAAAAAGAAAAACCCTAAACCTAAACTAATAAAATAAACTAAGATGAAAACCTAAAACTAAAATAAATAAACTTAAGATAAACTTTTAATAAAAATAGATAACATTAAAAAATCCAAGATAAATTTAAATTAAAGTCTAGTTAACCTAGATTTATTTTTTTTAAAGAAACCCTAAAAATTAAAACCAAGGAAAGACTAAAAGAAGACTCATTACAAAAATCTTTGAATTTAAGCTACTAATATAACTATATGAAGAAAAGTTAAATTTAATAATAGTAATATTAACCAATAAGACCTCAGTAATCCAAACTGAGTATCTATATTACTTGATCCTCCAAATGGGATAATGGTGACCCTAAAAACCAACTTCCCTAATCAATTAAACTAAACAAACCCCAAAACCATCAACCATAAACCACAAACACTAAACCAAAACTAATAAACCTAAAGTAACTAAATAAATTAAAAATAAACCTAAAAAAACTTAATAAACTAAACCTAAAAGTAAAGCATGAAGGAGCAGACTTGGCATAACTTCACCATCACTAGTTCAATCATGATATTAGGCTTTCATTTATGACATCTCATTTGATATAATGGTCAAATGTTTTTGGAAAGAAGGAGCATGGTTCTAATGTGGTGGTCAAGATCAAGTGATGTTGGATTATACAACTCAGATGTTATTAGAATCAAAAAGAATTCGATGATCTATTGCTTATGGAACTCTTTGTTTACTAAGATGGTTAGTTATGTAATTTCTTATTCTTATGCATGATCATTTTTTTATGTTTAAAATGTCTTTAAGAACTTAGTGTGTTGTGTTTATTTTTTGAGATGTCAACTACGCATGTTCACTTATTGAAATGATTTATGACATTAAAAAAAGATGTACTATCTCAAAAATAGAAATCATGACATAATAATAATCATTTACTCAAGGCGATGGGTTCCAATGTAAGATCTTTCCCCCCTTTTACACAGAAGAAAAAGTATTTATATTAAGTCAAATTTGTTAAGTTGCTTATGAGGCAAGCCTCCATAGTTAATTACATTCTAAGGATGTGAATCCATTAAGAATACTCTTGACTAAGTAGCAATTAAGTTTCCAAAGATTTCAAGGCTATATCAAATTAGTTGTATTTGAAAATCAATTAAAAACTCAAGGAGAAGACATTATCAAAAGTAAATAGTAAGAATAATCTTATCTAGAATCTAGTGAGCATTTCAAGCATCTATAATTGGGCTTTATAATTTTGAAATTAAAGAGAAGATCAATTTGTTAAATTTGACATTTCATTTATAAACATTGTAATCCCCAATAATACAAGATTGTAGATAATGAGAATTTACACTTGTAGCCTAAAAAACATCCACCATCCTAAATCTAACTTTACATAAGCCAATGTGTGACCTAAATCTAAGTGAAAATGGGCATATGTTTTAACTCCATAGAGAGAGGACAAGCTGACTATTGGACTTTAATCATTTTCTAAGTAACATCTATGCTTTAAATCCATGAAGTTGATCATGATTTACAATGTTTTAGTTAGGTTTATTTAATTAGAAGATAAGTCCAAACCCACTCTAAAGAGACTAGAGCATAAAGTGGTATAGCATATGACTTAGTCTAGTGTAAAATCTTTTCAAATTTTATTTATTTTAACAATTTATTTTGACAAAGCTTTGTGTTTTTTGATACTAGATGCATGATGAAATAAGGTTCTAGCTAAATCAACAAAAGGGATGTTTTCCAACACAAGGGATGCCCTGCTCAAGCATTCCCATCATGTAAAACCCTATTTTTAGAGCAAAATAATTTGATATACATTTGTATTCAACATTTATTCTAAATCTTTTTATATTTGATTTATGTCTAAATTTAGGTTATGAATTGTTTAAAATAATTATGAGTTCTAGTTGGGTAGAAAGGTTAATTTTTTTAAGAGCTAATGCATTCCACATTCAAACATAAACATTTTAAAACTAAGAAAAGATGCCATCCCCAATTATCACTTTCAAAATCAAAAAAAATTTATAATAAAAAGAATAATAGGTTATTCTAATTAAATTAGTATGTATAAAAAAAAGAAAAAAATGGGTTGTCGCTCTACCTTATACAAGTACATAAAGAATAATTTACAATTTACAAATGATAAATTCTAGAGACTTCATGTCATCATATATCTTCCTCCTTCTTTGATTTGATTTGCTAATTCAAAGGCATCACATGCAAAAAAAATTTAATGCTCATTTATATATCACTAATTAATTCCAAAAGCAAAATTAGATTAAAATAGAAAAAGTAAATCTAAACACCAAGTGAGTTAAGCTAAACATACATACAACCCGGAGTATATTTATAATTGGGACTTATCACCACACATAATGTAAACCACCATCTAACTTGGATTATGCTTACTTAAGCAACCTAAAAGAGAGCATTTATATTTATTTTTTTAAGCATTCCTTAAACATAATTCCATATAAAAAAATGATTAGGCTAATCATGGCCTACCATCAAAAAATAAACATACATGATCTAAAATAATACATCATAAAATAAAACATGTACATCACACCATGCATCAACATAAGGCTAGAAGTGGTGACTTATTCTAATGTATGTGTAAATTTGTGGTATGCCTAACTATTTAGAGTTAATTTTCTAAGTCAAGATTCAATAACTAATTTGCATTTGTGTTTTTTTTTTTTGTTTCATATGATTTACACTTAGCAACTAAGTGTTGTAAAGAAGAAGAAAGAGGTTGCCCTCTTTCATCCTACCAAACCAGTTTCTAAAAGCATGTTAATTTGATTTAGTTCTCTTTAGTGAATGGCTTATTACATATTTTACATTAATCCTAAGTTTAGGTTCTCTTTAAATAATTATATTCAATGTAAGCTTCTTAAGATTAATCTAATTGAAATACTATCACATGGCACATGTTAAATCATTCCATCACATGTAACATGCATATGATTAAGTCTAAGTATACATACACATACAATATATTTTAGCACACTTGAATGATGGATGTGAATGCAATTTGAAGCTTTATATTTCCCCTAATTTATTTATTTTATCATATTAATTTAAGGCTCTATCTAAATGCTTTTACAAAATACATAGTGATGAAATTAAAAGTACATGTCATTATTAACCAGGGACTTGAGGTAATAAAATGACTTCTTAAATTAAACCTCATGTTCCTTGATGTCCACTATATACCATTACATTCAAACCATATGTAAATTTATATGCATGAACATAAGAAAGAAGCTCCAAATCACATGATTAATTAATTCAATCACTTGAACAATTGCAAATGCATGTATTTTTTAATAAAACAGGATTACCATTCTCTAATTAAATATGCACATGTATGTATAAAAGACATAGCAAGTACATGCCTTTGTTAAACCGGAAAGTGGGGAAATCAAATGACACCTTATGGTAGCTAAAGCCTCGTATTCCTAGGATGTCTAGATAATATACCACTTTTCATAGATACATACACATGTATTTATAATTTGGAGAATAAAAATCATGCAAAAAATGATATTTAATTTGATTGAATTATTTATGTATATGAATTAAAGCCTCACCCAAATTCTAGTATTGAAATACATAAGAATGAAATCAAATGGATTGCCATCATTAAGCGAGAAGTGAGGTAATCAAATACCTTGGCTAACTAAAATCCTCATAGTCTTAGGATGTCTAGACTATATACTCATTAATATTCTCACTTAGATAAATCAATAAATGAATAAAAGGAAAGGAGCTACACTTCACACATTTAAGCTATAATCACATACATCTCCTATGTATTTATAACTAGAATTCATAGCATATGTAACCGCTCATTTATAAGCATTGGAAAATAGGTTTGAATTTAATAATGATAATTGCCACACTTATTATAAATTAAATCAACACATGCAATCTTGACATAAAGTAAAACCATTTGATTTAGTTAATTTTTGAAAAGATGAATGTATGATTTCAAATGACATACAACATTTAACATGATTAGAAATGAATGAATAGACATAAACATGTTCTTATTTCTTCATTCAATTAAATAATTTTTTTGGGATAATCAAATCAAATAAAAGTATTCAAAGAAAACCAAAACTTTTTAATTATCATTTTCAATTTTATATTTAATTTAGTTTGAAGAAATAAGATAAGGTTTGCTGATCCTAACCTATTCCCATGTTTGTGATTTAATTTGGTTTAATGAAAAATAATTAAGTTGATTTTATGAGTTAATTATGTTATATTATTCATTAAATCCATTAATTTACCCTTACCTATATTGCCTTAATTTAATTCAAGTAATTTTAAGCCAACATGATATGTACATACATTGGAAGTTAAATCAGCAATGAACCCAAGAAATGAAAGAGGCCTAATGCAATTGGCTCACACTTAGGGATTAATAAAGTTAAGAAACATAATTAAGTACTTTCATAGTTTTCCCACACATGTGGGTTAACCATAATTTCATTAAATATCTTTAAGATATTGAATTGATTAATTGACAATTTAATTAATGAATTAAACCATCAATTAATCCCAAATTAATTAATTTCCATTCAAGTGAAATGGACTTAGGGAAAGATTGGGAAAGAGGTCTGAATCTCATTTCCTCATGCCCATTTACTATTTCACAATGATTAGTAAGCTTAATTAATGATTTTCTTACTATTTAGAATATTAATTAATTTCTTTTTTTATTAGGAAAGTAGTTAAGGTTAAGATAACCAATTTCTCTAATTAACCAAGTAATAAATTCCAATAAAATTATGGGAGGTGGAGGTCATCCCATTAATCAACCTCAAAAGTTTGGGATAAATTGCTTAGGTAAAGAGTAATTAATTAAATTTTCAATTAAACCTAAATTAAGCCTTACTTAGTGTTCAAAATTAATTGGGATCAATTTTAATTGAATCTCCTCTAAAATACCTTCAAAATAAATATTTACTTGCATTTTCATGATTTTTTGATAATTTGTTATAATTTTCCAAAGTTTCAGTTGATTTAGATGATTTTCCATGATTTTTATAAAGTCCATTAAATTATTTTAGCTATTTAGAATTTAGAATGAAATATCTCCCAATCTAGAAATCCTTTTGACTTGAAATTTTTATGGTAGGTAGATTTTAAGATCATTTTTAATCTTTGAATATTTCAAATCAATCTAATGTGTCCTTTTAATTTAATTAATAAAATTTTATTTTACCTAAAACTTAAATTAAGCTCAAAATATTCAGTGAAATTTAGTGCTTTTAGATTCATTAGATTTCCCTAGGAATGAAAAATCCAACCAGCCTTTATTTGCAATTTTTAGTAAAATATTTTATTTTCTAGGAATTTTTAAGTATGAGGTGTTTTTAATTATTTTTTAAAAAGAAGAAAATCCTTAATTCTTTACTTTTTTGCTTAGCACTGCGCAACACCACGCATAATGCGGCGGCGTGGCGTGTCGCATTAGCAGATGAATGGGAATGTAGACAAGGACACATGGATCGGATTTGACCATTCAATTGTGGATCGAACAGTCCAGATTGATACGTGTGATCCATGTGATCAGAGTCATGTGATCCATCGATCAAAGACATGATCTACACGATCTGAGCCATCAACCTCTCTGAATGGCAGATCAGATGGAGGGTGATCCGATAGAAGAGGCAAATAAAACACTATTATAGGCATGATTTTTGTGATTCTTGTAAAAAAATTGAATGAAAACTTCATTTTAGGCTTAATTTTCTAGCGATCTTTGTCAAAAATCACTCAAAATGCATGGGGATGATGTCAAAAAAAATGTAAGGGTAATCTAAAGGAAATTCCTAAAATTGATCAAAAACTATCATAAATAAAGAACCTAAGGCTTTCTACGGTTCTTGAAAATTACTTCACCGGGGATGATTTCTAGTGGCAGTGATGATCCAAGCCTGCTCCTGAGTGCAAGAAGAAGCTTTGGAATGGGTTTGGGCTTTTGTCTTCACTTAGAAATAATGTATCCACCAATGGTCATTGCTTCCTCACTAGAATCCACTTGATTTTGATGGATTTTGCTCAAAAATAGAGAGGGAATGGTTGCTGGTTGGTTTGGGAGCTCTAGGAGAGTAAAATGAGTGTGTGAGGAAGAGTTTTTGTTTCACTACTTTCAGTCTCCTTGCAATGGCCGAAAATCACTTCATTCATGGTGATTTTTGGCTCCAAGTCGGTGTCCTTGGCTTGGGGTGGTTGAGATTCTCCTTAGGTAGCTTAATTTGGTTGGCCAAGGCATGGGAGGTGGCTACTATGAAGGACAAGTGGGTGTTCTAGGAAAAGGAAGTGGAGGTCCTTCATGCCATGTGTTCTAATGGGGGAGGGGAGGTGATTTCACTTCCCCATAAGTCATGGCTGGGCCAACCACCTTCTGGGTCATGTTGGACAGTGCTCTTGGAGCCTGGGTGGACCAATGGATGAGTGTCAAGTTGCCAAGGAAGAGAAATGACCATTTACATGGGTGTTTTATCTTATGAAATTCCCATAGCCCAAGGGAAGAGTGGTCATTTAGCATTGAATTTGATTTGGGCAGATTTGAAATGAGTCAAAAGTGAGTTGGACCAAATTTCATGTCATTTAGAGTTTAATTGGTTAGGTTTGGCTCAATTTGAACCATTTGGGTCAAATTAGGTGAAAATAGGTTAGGTTGACCAATTGGTCAAATTGGGTCAAACCAAGGGTTAGGTCAAGTTCATATGACTATTTGGAGAGGATTGTATGCTTTTGTTTGATATAATTTGGATTTAATTTGGGTTTATTCTAATTTAACCCTTTATGTCAATTTGGGTCAACTTGGGTCAAGAGTGCCAATTGGGCTAAGTTTGGCTCAATTGAAGGTCAAGTCATGTTTAAATCATGATTTTGGGTTTATTTGAATCATTGGTTTCAATAGATTTGGCTTAGGTTGCAATTTGGCTAGTTTGGGTTCATATAGGCTAAAGGGTTGACTTGGTCAATAGGCTAGGTTGACTTGGTTTGACCTAATTTATATCAAGTGATCATTCTTGGGTGATCAACAATCATGGCATGAAGTTTGGATTGGTATAATTCACTTTGATTGAATTGGATTTTGGTTCATGTAGGTCAAATTGGCCACTTTGGGTCAAGTGAACCAATTGGATTTAGTTGGCTTGATTTTGGTTAAGTTTGATTTAGTTGAGTTTATATATAGATTTAAGATTAAAATATAAATTCAAATTGGTTTTGATTCAAATGAGTTTTCATTTGAATATTTCAAGTCAAATGGTTGGGTTTGACTTGGGTTAATTTTGGTTTGATTAGATTATTGTAGGTCTTATTTATATTTGCATAGATGATTGAAGGAATGATTGATTCAAGGAAAAATCCATTGATTTTGGCTTGATTTAGATGGGTTTTTCCCAAGTTCAAGGAAATGGCTTAAATAGTTTAAATTGAGTTTTGATTTGATTTTGGCTTTGGTTTTGTTATTTAAAACTATATTTCCTTAACATTTGAGAAGATAATTGAAGGTACAATTAATTTATAAGAAAATCAATTGAGTTTGGATTGAATTGGATAAGTTCATGAAGGTTGATTAAAGGGCTTGGGAAGGATTTGAAGTTTCGATTTGATCTTGGGTTTCAATCATTTGGAATTGAGTTTCGATTTGGATTTGGATTTGAAATTAAGTTTGAGGTTTGGTTGGAAATTTGAATTTGAATTGAATTTAAAAAGTGTACATGGATTGGGTTTAGGATAGGTGATTTTCCTAAGTCTCTAAGGCATGGCCTAATCGTATGATTAACCCTTTTAAGTTTCTAGGCTTAAGTTAAGTGTTCACCTAATCTCTAGAAGTGTCTTATGACTAAGGAAACCTTAATGTCTAAAAGGTTCCTAGTTCTAAAAAAAAGGAGGTCAAGAACTCACTCCAAAAGTTTGGTTAGCAAAAAGGACCCCCAATAAGTGTGGTGTAACTAACAAGGCACACGCATATTGTTGACCGAGATGATCAAAAATGTCCAAAAGACTACAAACACTAATGAAAATGATCTATATGAAAACTCAAAAGGTACATAAAATCTCGATTTTCATGCAAAGTAGCTCTTTTTATGCCAAGGGCATAAGAGAGCCAGAAGGAATCCATGGGGGACTAAGTATGTGAACCTTCCACTAAGGAAGTAGTTTAAGCTATCTAGGGATATGGATTTGAGTTTGATTATGAATCTGATTTGTTTGGGAGCATATTCACTAGGAATAAGAATCTATAATCTACTAGGAATTGGGAATGTGAACCTTCCATTGGGGAAGCAGGTTCGGCCTATCCATTGGGGTTAAGAGTTTGATGGTATTTCTTATGGATCCACTCAGGAGATTAATTTGATTTGTGCCTTGTTGGGCAGAAGTTTGGTTTGTTCGATATATAATTTGACTTCACTAGGAAGGTTGGTTTCGAATTTAGTTTGTTATGGACCCTATTGGTGTGAGATGGAACCACTGACAAGGGGCTATGTTCGCTTTAACCTATCCCAGATTTACAAATCCAAGGGATAGTCTACCAACGACAAGGTAGGACTATATTACCTAAGGGATTGCCTTTTGGTGTACAATGACTGTACTTAGGAAGAAAGCATAGTAGACTTACATCTTCCAAAGAAGGGATCAACCGCTAGGGTGATCTACTGGATTCACAATAAATCAAACTCAACCTAGGGGCGACTACTGAGTGAATGTCATTGTGGGACTTAAGTCAACTCAAAAGTAGTTAAGATTAATTTCATCAATTTATTTTAATTTGATTCAATTTATTTTCATTCATTTTAATTTTATTTGATGGATCCCATCGGTGTACGATGGACCACACTGAGAAGGGGCTATGTTGGCTTTGGCCTATCTCAGATTTATAGATCCAAAGGAGTAGTCTACCAGTCGAAGGGTAGGACTATCCAACTTAAGGGGTGCCTTTCGGTGTGCAACGGCTATGCTAGAGAAAGTGTAGTAGAATTACATCTCCAAAGCAAGGAACAACTATTGGGGTGACCCATTGGATGTGCAATAAATCAAACCTGACCTAGGCTGCCTCAAGCAGTGCAGTTGAAAGAATGTGTAGCAGACTTACATCTTCTAAAGCAAGGATGACCGCCGAGGTAACCTGTTAGTGGCAGAACAGATTGAACCCGACCTAAGGGAGATGATTGAGAGAATGCCACGAGGTACTTTTCTCAACTCAAGAGTAGTCAGGTGATTCCTATAGGGAGTTTTGCTGACATTACCATAATATGATGCCTTCTTTGGAAAGGTGATGGTGGGGGCATTAATTCATAATCCATAAGCAAATATATATATTGTTTGTTTCTTATTGTGGACCTTATTGGTGTGCGAGGGACCACCCTAAGAAAGGGCTATGTCAACCTAGACTTATCTCAAATTTATTAGACCAAGGGAGAATCTATGCATCTATAGAATAGAATCTCCAACCACTAGGGTGGTTACTGGGAAAGGGGTTGTCCACCCAAGTAGTAACCTGCAAAGGTCTAAATGGGGTTGCAAAGGACGTGATCCAAATAGAGTGCCTACAAGGGAGGTGCCACTAGGGGCATTATCTTGGACCTTGTAAATAAGAAAGCCTGTAGGTGTACAGTGGCCAACTCAAAGAGAAAGCATAGTAGACTTACATCTACCATGAGTGGTGTATCCATCAGGTGGGTCACTGTCAGCATAGTGAACACCAACCAACCTAAGGTGCCCATCAGTGTGTGATAATCAACCTAAGAATAAGGCGTGTAGACTTATATCTCCCTAAAGTGGAACTAATAGTCAGGATAGTCTATCATTGGCTCGATAGGTGTAATCCAATCTAGGGCTGTCCATCGGTGTGCAACAATTGTACTTACAAAGAAAGTGTAGCAGACTTACATCTTCCGAAGTGAGGAACAATCGTTGGGGTGACCTATTATTGGCACAAGACTTAAAGTAGGGAGTCATAAAGAAGGACTGGACCAAGACTTGAAGTAGTTAGAAGGAAAGGTGTTGGTTGGGGACATATACCCTAATCCTCTACTCAGCCAAGTTAGTTCTTGATGGCTAGTCCAAGAAGAAAGCGTATAGTAGACTTATATCCTCTTGAACGAAGCCAACATGAAGGTAGCTTACCGATCATAAGGCCTACCATGCTAAGAAGGTGCTTTAGGTGCAATGGTCAAGTCAAGAAGGAAAGTGTGAAGACTTACATCCTCTAAATAAGGGACCACTAGGATAACACATTAGAGGGGTAGCATGTCAACCCGACCTAGAATAGCTAATGGGTGAGTGCCACAGGAGGCATTATACCACATCAAAGTAACCCAAGAAAAAATATGTGTATATATGTTTGTCAGATATACTCAACCAAGTCAATAAATGATGGCTAGTTTAAGAAGGTCTACCAGACTTACATCCTCATAAACAAAGCCAACATGAGCGTAGCTTATCGACTGAGTAGTAAGGCCTACCATGCTAACAAGGCCCTCATCGGTGTGCAGCAATCAAGTCAGGAAGGAAAGTGTACCAGACTTACATCCTCCTAAACAAGGGACCACTGGGTGACACACTAGCAGGGTAACACGTGAGCCTGACCTAGAGCAGCTAATGAGTGAGGGCCATGGGGCATTATCCCACATCAAAGTAGCCTGAGATAAAAGATGTATATTTGTTCATGTGTTTGTGTGTAGTTTGTATTTGTGCTATCTTGATGAAGGATAGGATGCTTGGGTTCCTTACACCTACCCTAAACACATCGAAGAGTGGATGAAATGACGCAATGATATAGCTAAAGTTCTCAAAACTTAGTTATACCATTTAAAAAAGGATGTTGGGTTCCTCTTACATCATCTAATAGCACATGAATGGTGTAGGTGCATGAAGGTGAGATGCACTTGAGCTCTTACACCTATCCCAAACATCATGGTTGATTCAGAAATAAGAAATAATGTCAATGAAAAATTTGATGAATGGAAAAGATGTTTTATTGAAGATTACTTTCTTATTTGAAAGATAATATTTCTTTTAAATGAGTGATTGATTGGAAGCATGAATCATAAAGTGATAAACTACCTTATCTTTACACTCACATCAAAGAGAATCTTGATGAAAAGTGAGATGATAACTTTGAAAGAGTTACCATCTATACAATGAATTGAAGTCTCTCTCTCAAGTAGAATCTTGATTACATCTCTAATATCACTAATAGATCAATTTGTTATATGTTGCTTTACTACTATAAGATAAGAATCTTGTTCAACTTATAAAGCATAAAATCAAAGATAACTACTCTAAAGATGGTCTTCCTTTTCTTTACATGTGACTATGAAAGATATATAATGATAAATTCTAATGGAAATTATAAGTTAAAATGTCATTATTTAAGATCATTAATCCTTGAATGAGAATATGTAAAGATTTGTTATCAAATTTGAAATAGGTAATGTGGATTCATCTTAAGACATCTTCCTTTAATAATGTTGAATCATGATAAAGATCTTTCTTCTTCAATAAGGTTGATAAACTTGATCTTCTTCTTTGAAAGTTAGTAGTTTCAAAGTAGATCAATAAGTTCAATTTTGATTTAAACCTTTGAGATGTATTAATTTCATTATGGTTTAAAACTCAAAAGTAATAACCAAGTCATTGACATTTTCTTTTGACATATCTCATATAGGATGTTGAGTTACTACCTTATGTTCTAATTAATCCTAAAACTCATCTTGATGATGTAATCTTCTCAACCATGAGTGCTACTAAAGTCTTCAAAATTACTTAAGCAAAATTAAAAAAAGATGATTTTAACTTTAAGGTTTATCTACAATCCTAATCCTTAATTGAAGAATGAAATGGAAATCTATATCTCTAAATATATAATATTTAAAATAAAAAATAAAAATAATATATAATATTAATATATATATATATTTAAATGTATGAGCATCTTATTCCAACCTATAATAAATCATGAGATAATATTTGTCAATCTCATATACTAATTTGTAGTCATATCATTTGAATTATCCTTTTGAACTATTTTACATTATCATAAAGTTGTCAAAAATGTAATTCAAAATTTATTTCAAACTTTTTCTTCCTTTTTTTTGAATAACCTCATAAAGATTTATCATTTGAAAATCAATGTGAATGCTATCTTTATCTTCCTTTTTTTTCTTCATTCATTTTTTTTCTTTTATTTCTCTTATTTCATCTTTTCTCTTCCTCTTTTGGTCTATTTATATTGTGTTCTTTAGAGGGTGTTGTCTTTCCTTTTCATTGATATTCTATGTCTATATATAATTGAGGAGGTACTAGCAAAAGAATTTTATGAATCAAAATCTATTTTCAATTATTGAATTCATTATTTTAGCTTATAAATTTATAATTATCAATATAATATAAATTCAATTAATATTGTATTTTTTCTCTCTATATATTTTATGAGTTCTATAGAAAATTATGTTAATCCTATGTTCATCAGAAAATCCTCAAAAGATTTTAATTTTACCATGATCTTTATATTAATCTTTCTCCTTGAATATATTTGAAAACTTTATCATCAAAACATCATCCTTGTGATTACAAACAAACCAATCTATTTGGTCATCATTTATTTTTTTTCTTTTCCTTTTCATTCATTTTTTTTTCTATTTTCTCTTTCTTTTCTTCTCATTCTCTATTTTTTTTTCTCTTTCTTTGTTTTATTGAGTTTCTTTAATATGATATCTCTTCATTCCTTATCTATCTTTTTTTTCTTCATCATTTATCTTCAATATAAATATTTTATTCTTTGTCTCCATTTTTTATTTTATTTATAATCAATATGTGCATGAAATCTAATTCAAATTTATCACATAATCAAATATTTTTTTTCTCTTCCACTACTTTATTGTGTGATTCTTACAAATAAAAATGCCAATATCTTTCTAATCTCCATATTTAAAATAAATCCTCCATCATTGATTCAAATCAATTTATCTGTATATGTCAGAACATCCACTATCAAAATTTTATTTTTTCTTTGAATTCTCCAAATAAAATCACATGTTAATGAACCAAACATGTTTATCCACATTCTAAATTTGAAGCAAATATCATAATGTTTTCATAATTTCAAATTTTGGTATCCAAATAAATGATCATGTTTTGTAATACATGCATATCAATCAAATAAAATATCCTTTTTTTTTCTATCAAATAGTTGCACCAAACATAGTGTTTTCATAGTTTTAAATATGAAATTATAAATAATTTTTAATGAAATAATTATTAAATGTTTTAGATGAAACATTATAATGAACGTGATTTAAACATAATTTAATTACTTTAACAAGATATTCCATCTTTCATTTACATCATAAGTGCTTTTAAAAAGAAAAAATTCAAATTCACATCATATTTTTAAATCAAAAATGCATAAAATTTTTATGTCTTAATAAATTTTCATTTTTTATATAATACAATAAATGCATTAAAAATATCTAATTCTATATATCATTACAAAATAAATTAAATTATTTTTATTTCTATAAAAAACTTCAAATGAAATTCTTCAGAATAGAACCATAAAATCTCTTTCTCCTTTTTATATCTCCTTCACATCTTCTCCACATAATGTCTTTCTTTGATTCAAAAGTTTTGACATATTTATGTGTTTTTACAATGAAAAGAATATTTATAAAATTTCTTAGTTTTAAATTTAAGAGATATACATTTGATTCTTCTTCTTAGAAGTAGTTTTGGTATGACATATCATATAATAAGCTGTTATGTATCATATCATCAATTGTAATAATTTCTTTTTTTTCTTTTTTTGATTATTTATCTTTTACAATAATATATTTATCAAAGAACCCAAAATTATAACAAGTATAAGTAGATAAATTTATAATTATTACTTTATTATTCTTTAAACATTATAAGAACTATGATTAAACATATTTATATTTCTTTAACAAGATATTTAATTATTTTCAAGTCTATATAAATATTAAAATAATTAATAACAAATAAATAACTATAATATTAACAATTTTTAATCTAATTCATGTTCTTCATTTATAAGATTTATATATTTCTTTAATTTTTAACGAAATTTTCATTAATCATCATAATAAAAGCACATTAAATATTAAAGTCATTTAATCTCAATTCTCTTTTTACTAAACCATTCTATTTTCTACATAATTATTATTTCTCATTGTATGATATTGATTTCAACATATACCACATCTCTTTTCTTCTTTGTGTACTTTTTTTTTCCTTCTTCTTTTTTCTCTTTTCTATTTGAAATCAACAAGTTACAATCACCTCTTATGTTTTTAAAGAGCTTTTATACCAAATGATCACTTTCAAAATTTTTTGAAATTTTAGTTTTAAATTTTTTTTTTAATTTTGATTTTATAATGACAAGATACTTTTTAATGCAACTAAAAGTACATTAAGTAAATAGAGACAATACACAATAATTTTTACATGGTTCTCCCCCTAGTTTTCACACCTCCACCTTGAGAATCCACTATGCAAAATAAAGTCAAATAGTACTAAGATAAAATTAACAAATAGTACTCACGTGTACAAATATAAATTTTAAGACATACAAAATAATAAATTTTGATAAAATATATTTTATTCCAAGTATAATTCAAGTGTTAATTATAAATATCACTTTATAACTTATAATTTCAAGATAGAATCCTAACTTAATTTTGATAAAAAATATTAAATAAATATCTTAAAGTGATCTTACTAAGTTGTTTTATATTATTACAATTTGTAGATTAATATAAAAAATTTTCATAAATTCATAATAAAGCACAATGTAAATTTCAAAGAATAATTTTCTATGTTCTATTATGTATATAATAGTGTAAAAAAAGGTTTTTTTACTAATTCCTTTTCTTATTATTCTTACACATGCATCTTGACTAAAATGTAAATATATTTTTTCCAATAATCAAATGGATATTACTAAATGAAATGATAAATGCTAAAATAATTTAAATTTATAAATTTTATTTGATAAAGAAACTTGATGTTATAATAGAGCCTAGCATATACTATAAAAACTAAGAATAATTTATTTATTTTAAAAATTTTAAAAGTTAAATCTTAAATTTTAAGTTTAGTAGAAAATTAATTTTTGATTTTATAATGACAAGATACTTCTTAATGCAACAAAATAAAAGTACATTAAAGTAAAGAGAGACAATAGGCAATAATTTTACATGGTTCGACCAAAGCCCAAAACTAGCCTCACGCCCTAGCCACTCCTGGCTACGAATCCACTATATGCAAAATAGCATACAAATAGTACTCTCCTATAACAGGCGAGTACAACCCTTACAACAAATAGTACTCTCCTACAAAGGGGCGAGTACAACCCCATAAATTTTACATAAAAAAAAAATACAAAATAATAAATTTTGATAAAATATATCTCTCACAAATATACCAAGCTATCCAATTCAAAAGTGATCTCACAACTTATAAATGATCACTTTATAACTTACTAATTTGGCAAGATAGAATGCTCACTTAATTTTGATAAAAATATTAAATAAATATCTTAAAGTGATCTTACTAAGATGTTTATGTTATTACAATTTGTAGATTAATATAAAAATGATTTCAAAATAAATTCATAATAGTCTATTGCACAATAAATTAAATTTCAGCAAGGAATAATTTTAAGCTTAAGAGAAACTATAACTAGTATGTATATAATAGTGTAAGAAAGATTAACTTTTACTAAACTTCCTTTTCTTAATTATTAAACAATGAAAAAACAAGCTTTACTAAATTTCAGCAAGATAAATTTTTTTTAAAATAAAGGATATTAGTTGAAATAAAATGATAAGTGACAAATAAAATAATTTAAATTTTATAAATTTTTATTTTGATAAAGAAACTTGATTTATAATAGATCTAGCATATACTATAAAATTCCACCAATAATTTATTTTATTTTAACCAAAATGAAGCTTTTAATTAATGCAACTAATCACAAAATAGTTAAATAAAATTAGTATATGATAGATTTAAGTAAACTAGTATGCTTTTAATTAAAAGAGAGATCTAGCAATTATGAAAATAATTTCAGCACAATAAATTAATTTGAAATGCTTAAAATATACTTCTAAAATAGATCTAAGAATAAATGATCTTTCAAATAAGACTAATGATAAAATATTTCAAGAAACCAAAAGAAATTTGTAGAAAGATAAAATTATAATAAGTTGAAATAAATCCTACAAACTATCACAAGAGTTTTTCACAAAAAAATGATTGAAGAAACTTTGATGTGAAAAACTTAGACTTTGATGTCCAAAGACTAATCCACCAAAAAATATAAATTGGAAAGAATAAATAGATGGTGAAAATAGTATGAACAACTAAAAAGGGATTAAGATCAAGAAAACAAACTCAAGTAATTTGAGAAAGCATGCTTAGTTGAAGATGTTGACGCTTCCAAACCAAGGATTTGATCTTGCAATATTTGGAGAATAATTAGAAGGAAAATCTAGGAAATTTTCTTAGCTTTTGGAGGGATTTTGAATTTGAATGAGGAATGCTTTCATGAAGAGAATGAGGGCTATTTATAAGCAAGAAGGTTATTTTGAATTATTTCAAAAAATATATTATTCTAACATCATTTTATCATATAATAATTTAATATTCAAAAAATATAATTTATATTAAATAAATATTAAATTCAAAATTCAACTATTCACATGGGCAAGTCAAAATAATCAAATATGGCTCTTAATATATTCAAAGCATGCAACATGCATTCATTATTAAAAATAATGTTTGAAAAGTCATAATAAATTCAATTTTAATCAAACATGGGCCATGTAACCTATCAAATTAAAGGAAAAAAATCCAAGGCATCCATTGGGGATGAAATCAGATATAAATTCCTTGAATATAAAATGACTTTGGCTAAAATACAAATTTCCACATATTTTTGTTCATTTTGAAATATGACATTTAAATATTATGATATAGTTTATATATAATCATACATATGTTAGTTATCATATAACCTTAAAATTAAATATAATATATAAACTAATTACACTTAATAGTCATAATTTATTATCATTTATTATTTTGACAATTCAAATGCTATGTATGAAACATATAAGTGAATGTTAATTAGATAGAGATTTATATAAATTAACCTCATTATCATTATTTAAAATAAATAAAAATAATATGTTAAATTGTGAGCAAATTGATTCATGCCAATGAACTCATATGAATTTCTAAGATAGTTATAAATGCATATAACCTAAAATATTGTATCTTGAGCTTCACATTATCCATTTGGATCTATCTTTCATTCTTCTATTCTTGCAATTTCCTCAAACATATTGTGAGATGTATTGGATATGTAATTAGTAATTAATATATCTAAAATACATAAAACATACATTAGAACATCCAAGCATTCATTTGTTATCATCAAAATTCATCGAATTGAACATAAGGCTCATTAAGCCAATATAAGATAGTTTAAGACCTTAAGATTAACCTTCAGAATAGTTTGATGCCCTTATTTTAGATTGTGAGGTGTATCTTAAGAAGGATTTAGAATTAGATTATTTCCAATGACTGGTTTGCTTCTTCCTATGGTGTTGATCAAAGTGGTAGGACCCACTACAATAATTAGCTTATGATATATTCTAAAAGAGAGGTAGAATTGATGTCTACCAACTCTTTTATGGTGCCCAAAATTTCTTTTATTAGATATGATGATTCTAACTCTTTGTCGATAGTGACACCAAGAAATTCCTAAAATTAAGCAAAAACTATCACAAATAAAAGAACCTAAGGCTAACTACGGTTCTTGAAAATTACCTCATCGAGGATGATTTTCATGGTGGTGATGATGAAAGTCGCTCGAGGGCAAGAAGCTTTGAATGGGTTCGGCTCTGCTTCACTTTAGAATAATATATCCACCAATGGTCACCACTTCCTCACAAAAATCCACTTATTTTTGATGGATTTTGCTCAAAAACCAAGTGAGAATGGTTTTGGGAGCTCTAGGAGAGTGAAATGAGTGTGCAGCCTCTCTATTTTTTTGTCACCTTGTAATGGCCAAAAATCACCTCATTCATGGTGATTTTTGGCTCCAAGTGGGTGTCCTTGGCTTAGGGTGGTTGGGATTCTCCTTAAGTGACTTAATTTGGTTGGCCAAGGCATAGGAGGTGGCTGCTATGAAGGCCAAGTGGGTGCCCTAGCAAAGGGAGGTGGAGACCCTTCATGCCAAGTGTTCTAATAGGGGAGGGGAGGTGATTTCACCTCTATGAGTCATGGCACCCAACCACCTCCGGTTGGAGTGTCCTTGGAGCCTAGGTGGACCAATGGATGAGTACCAAGTGGCCAAGGAAGAGAAATAACCATTTACATAAGTTTTTTGTCTTATATAATACCCTTATCCCAAGGATTGAGTGGTCATTTGGTATTGAATTTGATTTAAACAAATTTGAAATGAGCCAAAAGTGAGTTGGAACAAATTTCATGTCATTTGGATTTCATTTGGTTATGTTTGGCTCAATTTAACCCATTTGGGTCAAATTGGATCAAAATGGGTTAGGTTGACCAATTGGTCAAATTAGGTCAAACCAAGGGTTAGGTCAAGTTAATATGACAATTTGGAGAGGATTGCATGCTTTGGTTTGATTGAATTTGGATTTAATTTGGGTTTAGTCTAATTTAACCCTTTATGTTAATTTGGGTCAACTTGGGTCAAGATGGCTAATTGGGCTAGGTTTGGCTCAATTGAAGGTCAAGTCATGTTTAAATATTGATTTTGGTTGATTTGAATCATTGGTTTCAATGGATTTGTCTTAGGTTGTAATTTGGCTAGGGTTCATATACTAAAGGGTTAACTTGGTCAATGGCTTGAATTGGTTTGACCCAATTTATATCAATTGATCATCCTAGGGTGATCAACATTCATGACATCAAGTTTGGATTGGCTTAATTAACATTAATTTGGATTGAATTGGATTTTAGTTCATGTAGGTCAAATTGGCCACTTTGGGTCAAGTGAACCAATTAGATTTAGTTGGCTTGATTTTGGGTAGAGTTTGATTTAGTTGAGTTTATATATAGATTTGAGATTGATATATAAATTCAATTGCAATTGGTTTGGATTTAAATGAGTTTTAGTTCATTTGAATATTTTAAGTAAAATAGGTTAGGTTGGGTTGATTTTGGTTGATGATTATAGGTTTCATTTATATTTGGATAGATGATTGAAGGAATGATTGATTCAGTCAAAAATCCATTAATTTTGGCTTGATTTAGATGGGTTTTGGCCAAGTTCAAAGAAATTGCTTAAAGGGTTTAAATTAGGTTTTGATTTGATTTTGTGTTATTTTGGCTATTTGAAATTATATTTCATTTATATTTGAAAGATAATTGAAGGTATAATTGATTTGTAAAAAACTCAATTGAGTTTGGATTGAATTGGATGGAAATTTGGCTACGTACATGAAGGTTGATTAAAAGGCTTGGGAGGGATTTCAAGTTTGGATTTGATCTTGGGTTTCAATCATTTGGAATTGAGTTTGGACTTGGATTGGGATTTGAAATTGAGTTTGAGGTTTGGAAATTTGGATTTGAATTGAATTTAAGGTGTACATAGATTGGGTTTAGGCTAGGGTAGGTGATTTTCTAAGTCCCTAAGGCATGGCATAATCCTATGATTAACCCTTCTAAGTCTCTAATTTAGGTCAAGTGTTCACCTAATCTCTAGAAGTGTCTTATGACAAGAAACCTTAGTGTCCGTAAGGTTCCTAGGTCTAAGAAGAAGAGGTTGAGAACTCACTCCAAAGGTGAGGTCAATAGTGTGTTATTTGGTTGATGAAATTGAAAAGAAGAAATGTTGAATCTAAATTTATTTTCTATTAAAAATAAACAAAAACCCTAAACTCTAAACTAAAACCTGAACCCTAAACCTAAAACCTAAACCCTAAACCCTAAATCATAAACCCTAAACCCTAAAAACCATAAACCCTAAACCTTAAAACCTAAAACCCTAAAACCTAAACCCTAAACACTAAAACCTAAACCCTAAACCCTAAACCCTAAACCCTAATCCCTAAACCCTAAACCCTAAACCCTAAACCCCAATCTCTAAATATTAAACCCTAAACCCTAAACCTAAAATAAAATAAACCTAAAATAAACTAAAAAAATAAAAAATAAACTAAACTAAAAAAATAAAAACCTAAACCTAAATCCACCTGCAGCTTGAGGCCTTGACCTCATGCTCTGGGGATTCCCCTTTTCCCCTCTCATTTTTGGCTTTTTGGCTGCTGCTTGATGGTTGTTTGGCATGATTCTCATTGGATTCCTTCTAGAATCGATGGAAACTGGATGCTTTCATGTTTTACTTGGAGTGATGCCATGGTTTGACATCTTCCCTGATGATTTTATGGCGAAAACTACTAGGGCATCAACTACCATGGCTTTGGTAGCTTCAAAATCATTCAAAGACGTCCTCAATGGTAAGGATAGTTTTTCAGGTGAGTCCCTAAAACTTGTTTTGACTTCTTTTTGAGGCATGCCAATGGTTATGTGCTCGACCGATTGTGGAAAAGCTTGCTAAGCCATTTGATTTCACTTTGGTTGGAAAGTTTACTCTTTGTAGGCTAAATCTAGAAAATATTCACTCTTTCTTTCATAGTCTAAAACTTTTGGGTGCTTTTATGATAGGTTTATTTGATCTCTGTGACATTTTGATTCAGTTAATGAATGATTTGGATTACTCAAGTGTTTTTGCTCGTCATTCTTATTTTGTTTTCAATTGCCAAATGAGGTTGTCAAAATGGACTCCACTATTTGATATTAGGGAAGAATCCCCAATCATTCTGGTTTGGATTTCTCTCCCCAATATGTGAATTCATTTCATTAATCATCAATTCCTTTTTATTGTTGGTGCTTTATTTGGTCAGCCATTGCAAATTGATCACAACTACGAAATCTCAACCTTCCATGGCTAGAATCCTTGTTGAATTGGACATTACTAAGAAACACCCCAAAGAAATCTGGTTGGGATCTAAAAATTATGGTTATATGCAAAAAGTTGATTTAAGAAATTTCCTTATCTTTTGTTCTCATTATAAAATCCATGGGCATGATAATTTTGAATGTTTCATTCTGCATCCTCACCTAAAAAAAAAATTCCTATTAACGAAACTATTGTTCCTAACCCTAGGCCAACCACTATTATATATCAAAAAGTTAATTCAAAAAAAAAAAGGATTCATTGAATGTTCCTAATAAGGCTATTTTACCTCTTATTTCTTTTGTGCAATTGAAGGTTTCTAATGTGGAAAATAATAATTCTCTAAACTTTTGGATGATGATTCTTTTCCTCTTAGTCAATCCCCACATCCTTATCACTTTTGATTGACAAAAATGAAGCTTTAATTTAAAATATTAATGAGGATATCAATGTTATGCATCATTCAAATTCAATGGAAAATATGGCTTTGGGTTCTCATGATATTCAGTTTGAAAAGCCTGACTTTATTTGGTTTTTTCTAATAATTTGGGTATTGAAGAAGAATGGTTGGATTTTCACACTTGCCTTCTTAATAAATCTGTTTCAGTTCCCTCACTTGCTATACCTGATGCTCATTTGCCTTTAATAAATTCTAATGGCTTGGAAGAAGGAGAACTCACTTCTATATAGGAGACTTCCCCTAAATCTGTGACTAATGTTGTTGAATCCTTCTTGGATGATGATTCTATGAGAAATGGAAATTGTTTCCAAACTTATCATGCTAAAAAGAAAAAAAATTGTTAAAACTTTCCCTCCCAAATTGTCCAAAAATACTAGATCTATTGCGGCCTCCCTCTCCTCTCTTAACTAACCTTTTCTTAACCCCTTTTTTATTTCCTTATGTTTAACTTTCTTGTTTGGAATGTTAGAGGGATCGGTACCCTCTATATTTGTAACCATATTAGAAACCTTTATCGTATTCATAATATTTCTTTACTTATTATTTTGGAGGCTCTTATTCATGCAAACAAAATAAACCATGTTGCTAGAATGATTGGTTTTAATAAATTTTTCTCTAATTTTAGTAATAAAATTTGGTATTTTTGGAATAATTTTGTGGAGGTTTCTATTCTTAATGATTTTCAACAAGTTTTCAATGCTCAAATATCTTATGGTGACTATTGCATTTTGGGCTCTTTTATCTATGCATCTTGTAATAGATTTGGTAGAAAATCTTTTTGGAAAAATTTGAGAATTTTGCTTACATTTTAATAAACCTTGGTTTGTTGGTGGGGATTTCAACACAATTTTATTCTCTTGAATGAAGCTGGTTCCCTCTAATATTCATTATATGGAAGAATTTTCTAATATGATCCTTGATTGTAATTTGATTGATATTGGCTTTAAGGGTTCAAATTTTACTTGGCAAAACTCGAGACTTTGTCAAAGGTTGGACCGATTCTTTTAATTCTCATTGGATTACTCAATGGTCTATTACTTCTATCAATCATTTAAGTAGAACCTTATCGGATCATGCTCCTCTTTTGGTTTCTATTAAAGATAACTCTAATAGATTAAAAACATTTCTCTCATTTTAGATTTTGAACATGTGGATTGTATTGATTTCTTTAATGTTGTGGTTAACAATTGGAAAGCTACCTTACATCCTAACAATTCAATTATGGGGATGAATAGATTTTGGTTTAAGCTTAAAAGACTTAAATAAAATCTAGGTTGGTGGAACAAGCATTATTATAAATACCTTTTTGTTAATATCAAAGAAATGGAAAAATTGGTTTGTGATCTTGAAGTCTTAGTTATGTCTGATCCTACTAAGATTAAAGACTTGATTGAGGTGAAAGATAAACTTGTTAATTTTCAAAATATGGAAGAGACTTATTGGCACCAAAAACTGCTAGCTAACATATTGTGGATGATGACAGAAATACTAAATATTTCCATGCTTTGGTTAATAACAAGAGAGGTTTAAATAATATTCAAAAAATTAAAGATGACAATGGAGAATGGATTAGGAGAATAATGATATTAAGGATTAAATTATTAATTACTTTAGAAATATGCTTAATATGAGTTGCTCTTATGAAGCTATTTCTAAATCACTTGATTCATTCTATTATAAACAATAATGGCAATGATTTGCTTACTTTGTACATAATGAAGAGGAAATTTTTAAAGTTCTTAATAGCATGAATGATTCTATTTCTTGGTCCGGGTTTCACTACCCAAAATTTTTAAAAATTTTGGTTTATTATTAAAAATGATTTGGTTGAGGCAATGGTTGATTTTTTAATGGCAATCCTTTTCCTAAATATTTTTCTAGCACTTATATTGTTCTCATACCTAAGAAAGATAATCCGGACTATTTGGGTGATTTTAAACCTATTAGTCTTTCCTTCTTCAATAAGCAGATTTCCAAAATTCTAACCAATAGGCTCAAACCTTTACTTCATAGGATTATCTCTCTAAACCAAACTGGTTTTGTTAGAGGTACATCTATTTTTGATAATATTCTGCTTGCTCAAGAATTAATTCATGATTTAGATGCTAAGACTAGAGGTGGCAATATTCTATTCAAATTAGATATTACCAAAGCTTTTAACAATATCTCTTTGGATTCCCTTATCCATATTTTGAATTTATTTAGGTTTTCTAATAAATTTATCTTTCTTATTAAATTTTTATTAATAATGCCTGGTTTTCTATTTTGCTTAATGGGGAAGCCTCGGGCTTCTTTCCTTCTTCCCATGGCCTAAGACAAGGGGATCCTCTATCTCCTGCCTTATTTACTATTGTAGTTGAGTACTTATCTAGGAGCATCAATGATCTATTCTTAAACAATCCTAGTATGTATTACAAAACTCTTGGTGGTCTTCTTATTTCTCATTTAAGATTTGCAGATGATTTCATTATTTTTTGTAATGCTTCTATTCATCATATCAAGAATCTCAATATTTTTTTTAAATAAACTTGGTAGAGAAAGTGGTCTATCTATCAATAATAATAAAAGCTATTTTATTACTTCTTCAAGCATCTCCAATAATAAAATTAATCAAATCCTTCATATCACTAACTTTAAACATCAACACCTTCCTCTTAAGTACTTGGGTGCTCCTCTTTTAAAGGTCCGAAATGATCCCATCTTTTTGTTGAGTTAATTAAATAAAATTTAAATAAAATTTATGTTTGGAAATTTTATTTACTTTCCTTTGGTGGCAGGCTGACTATTCTTAAAAGCACTCTTAATTCAATGCCTCTTTATTTGATTCAAACTATTATCCCCACTAATGCTACTCTTATCAAAATGGATCGCTTGCTTAATAAATTATTTGGGGATCAAATAATTCTACTAAAAGAATACATTAGACTTCCTGGAATAAATGTTGTGGTCCCTTGGGTGAAGGTGGTCTAAGTTACAAACCAATTCGTGAAGCTATTACTGCCTTCTCTCATAAGCTTTGGTGGAATTTTAAAAGAATGATAGCCTTTGGGCTTATTTTATGATCAAAAAATATTGCCAAGGTAAACACCCTCTTATCTGTGCTTATAAAGTTGGTGACTCTCTAGTTTGGAAAAAGCTTTACTCCATTAAATGGGTTACTGAACCCTTAATATATTGGGGTATTCATTTGGGTTTCTCTTTCTTTTGGCAAGACAATATGATTTGAAATGGATCTATTGACTCCCTTGCATCTACCCACTCTATCGTAGCTTTCAAAGTTAACTCTTTCTAGAATAATAACACTTGGAACAAAAACAAACTTGATAATTATATCCCTATTTCTCTTTTTGATAACTTTAGAAATATCCAAATTTTCTCTAACAAACCTAACCAAATTCTCTTTAAGCTTTCTTACAATGGTAATTTTATTCTTAAAGAGGTTTGGAATTTTATTAGAGATAAGCAAAATTCCTCTAATGTTTTCATTAAACTTTCGAACAATATCATTCCCATTTCTTATTTAATTTTAGCTTGGAAGATTTTGAATAACTTTATTCCTGTGGACTCTTTGCTATGGAATAAAGGGTTATATTTTTCGTCAAAGTGCTATTGTTGCTTTCATATTGAAAATGTTAATCATGTTTTTTTATCAATGGTGCTCCTTCTAAATTATTTTTATGGTATGATGATTTATTTAATACAAACTATTTTCATGGCTCTCTTTCCATATATCAACTTCTTGAAGTCTTTCCAAAAATTGTGAAAGGTCATATCAAAGTTTAGTTGCTATTACCCTCTGGTTCATGGATGTACAGAAATGATGCTAAATATCATGGTATTCCTATAAGCCATAAAAGGATCTTAGCTAGACCCAAAAAATATTAAGCTCTATTTAATGCCAATCATATTAGTAACATTCATTTTAGAGGCTACAATTTATGGCTAAAAAATTGGGCATCATTCTGCTGATGTTGACTCTTATATAAGAGTTAGGATTATCCATTGGATCAAACCCAAAGAAAATTTGATTAAAGTGAATACTGATGGTTATGTTGCTTCCAATAAATATGGCTGTGGTGGTATTCTTAGGGATTCTAAAGGTACTATCATTTGTGTTTTTTTCTAACCTCTCAAAGTCTATTCTATTATCTACGCTGAGCTTATAACTGTCAATAATGCAATTGAAATTTGTTTAAATAAAGGTTTCCTCAACATTTGGATTGAAGTTGATGCGCTCTTGCTTCTTGGCATGCTAAACTCTAAAACAGAAATCTTGATTTATTTTATGTTCTCAATCATACTAAAATCTTCTTTCTCAAGTTCATTATAAAATTTCCCATATCCTTTATGAGGTAATGCTTGTGCTAATTTCTTGGCTACTTTAGGTGCCAACTTAACTAATTTCACATTATTTGACAATCAAAATTTGCCTAAACTTTTAAGGGTTTTGTCAATGAATAACACTAGATTACCTTATCTCAGATTATAATTTTTTTGGCTTGGTTTTTGATGAGCCATTGATTTTGGTTCCCTTTTATTAAACCCTCTTTAGGTTGTGTTCATTTCCTTATTTTCTCTCTTAGGCCTGTGCTAGGTTTTCTTTTTGAGATTTTTCTTTTAGGTTGGCCTGGTGGTTCTTATTTTTTCTTCCTAGGTTGTTTTGGTTTTTTCAGCCTAGTGGATGCTATTTTCTTAGCTGAGTAATTATAATTGTTTGGTTGTTTTTTGTGACCTTCATTTGGGTGGTAGCTTTGCTTGCTATTTTCTACATGGGGTTTGTCATATCTTTGGGCTAGTTGCTTCCTTAACTGAGTTGGATTTTCTGCTGCTGTGGTGGTTGGCTGGGTGGATTGGGTTGGTTGGCTAACTAGCCGTGTTAGCTAGTTTATCTACTTGGTGGCGGTTGTTGGTGGTCTAATTTTGAATTGGATTTGGCAAGGTGGAGGTTATTTGTTGATTATTATTTCTTCTTTTTTTGTGGATAGGGTTTGGTTTGTTGGTTTTGCTGGTTTGGGTTTATTTCTTTTGGTTGTGGTTTCTGCCTCTTCTATATTTGCCTTTTTCTTTTTGCTACAGCTGCATTATTTTTGTTGTTATTTTGGGTTAGCTAGTTGATGGCTATTTAGTGGGCGTTGTTTTTCTTTGGGATCTGGTGACTTGGTTTGGTGTATTGGTGCATAACTTGGCTATGGTTATGATGCTTGCACTCATTGATATTTCTCCAACTTTTTGATATTGGCTTTGGTTGTGTTCATGTTGTATCGCTGATGCTTCTGATGGATGGCTTTTAGTTTGTCTTACTAGTCTTTGCTCCATTTTATTTTGGTGGCTATTCACCTCACTTGGATTAGAATTTCTATTGCTTTGGTTGGGTTTGGTGGATGCTGTTGTTTGCTTCTACCATGTTTCTAGTTGTCTTGGGTGGTTTCATCATGATGGATGTTGTTAGTCTTATCACTGATTTGGATTTTCTACTGCTGTGGTGGTTGGTTGGGAGGCTATGTTGGCTGGCTGGGTTGGTTGGCTATTTTGGTTGGCTGGGTTGGTTGGATGGGTGGCTATT
Source organism: Cymbidium sinense (assembly GCA_021442155.1). Taxonomy (NCBI): domain Eukaryota; kingdom Viridiplantae; phylum Streptophyta; class Magnoliopsida; order Asparagales; family Orchidaceae; genus Cymbidium; species Cymbidium sinense. The sequence goes on along the minus strand of CM038214.1, from coordinate 180,412,834 downwards.
TTGGCCTATCATTCTAGCTCTGTTGGTGACATGTTGGTTGGCTTACTCCTGCTATGGTTCTCCTCTCTTGGTTGCTATTGCTTCCCTCTTTCTGGTTTGGGTGACATCCTTGTTGTCTTTCATGTTTGCTTATGGAAGACATAAGCTCTTGTGTTTTTTCTATTTCAACTTGGTTTTTTTGGTCTGTGTTGTTAAGGTCATGATGCTTGCTCCCTTTGATGTTACAATTCCTCTTTGGTGGTGGCTTTGGGGGTGTTCCTAATGTACTATCCTTGATGGTTGGTTGATTTTCCTTATTGGGCTTATATTTTGGTGACTTTGTGGTTGGCTATTATGTTTTCTTGCTTGGAGGTTTGTAGCTTTAGGATGATGGGCTACAAGAGGGCATGCAATGATGACCTTGATGTTTCCCTCTCTATCTTATTTTGGTGGTAGCACTATATGTAATTGTAAACATTCTTGAAAGTTTGGATGCTTACATATTGTTGCTCTTGAGATGATGCTTGAGCACGAGCCTTTTCTTTACTTTGCTCCTTTTCTTTCTCATACTCTTTATGCTTGCTTAATTGTACTCATCCTTTCATTAGTATGTTGCATTTCTTTTATAGGTTGGGAAAATCTTGTAGGTGGATCTTCTTTGGAATCAAAAGGACTAGTGGATGTTGTTTGACATGGATTTGTTGTTGTTGCCAATTTGGTTTTACTTTTGCTTTTGTTTTCTTCTTATATTATTGTAATAATTAGGGGGTTTATCTCTTTAGGACTTATTGTAGCTCTTTGAGCATTAGTTTAGAGGTTTAACAGCTCTAAGGACTTTATACTTGTTCTTTGTGGCAATAAAATTCACTTAATTTCCATAAAAAAACCTAAACCCTAAGAATGGGTAGAACCTTGACATGAACATCACCATCAACCTCAATCTAGATCTGGTGGAGGCAAAGGTGAAGGCGTCGATTATCGATGGTGGGGGATCTAGGAGTGTGGTGGATATGGAGGTGGTGGTTAGATCAATGGTGGTTATGCTCGAGGCAGAAGAGCGGCGAGGTTACATGGTGGTGAGATGGAGGAGATTGGGGATATGATGGTGGATACTCGAGGCGTTGGTTCGATGGAAATTGGAGAAACAACAATCGATCTAATGGAACTATGTATTTATAGTAGAAGATTCTAGTTATCTAGATTTTGATTTGCTCTATGCATGCTCATTTTGATCTATGTAACGCTTGTCTTAGAAAACTTGGCATGTTACTTGATTGATGAAATCAAAAGAAGAATTGTTGAATAATTTGTTCTCTATTAAAAAAAAAAATAAAATCCCAAACTAAAACTAAAACTAAACAATACCTTAACGTAAACCCTAAACCCTAAACCCTAGACCCTCAACTAAACCTAAATCTTAAAAAGCTAAAAACCTAAACCTAAACTAAATAAAATCTAAAAATAAAATAAATAAAAAACCTAAACCAAAATAAAATAAAATAAAAACCTAACCTAAAACCTAAACCTAAACCTAAACATAAACCTAAACTTAAAAAGAAAATAAAATAAAAAAAATTAAAAATTAAACTAAAATAAAATAAATAAAACCTAAAATAAAAATAAAACCTAAATAAAAATAAAAAAATAAATAAAATAAAATAAAATACACCTGATAAAATAAAATAAAAGTAAATAAAACTAAATCTAAAAAATAAACCTAAAAATAAAACATAAAAATAAATAAAAATTAAAACCTAAACTCTAAACTAAAAAAAAACCTAAACCTAAACCTAAGCAAAAATAAACAAAACTAAAATAAATAAAACCTAAACCTAAAATAAACTAGACCTAAACCTAAACCTAAACCTTAAATAAAATAAATTAAACTAAAAATAAACCTAAACCTAAACTAAAATAAAATAAAAAAACCCTAAAACCTAAAACCAAAAACTTAAAATAAAACCTAAAATCAACCTAAAACTAAAATAAAATAAAATAAAAAACTAACTAAAAATAAACTTAAACCACCTAAACCTAAAAAAAAAATAAACTAAAATAAAAAACCTAAACTAAAATAAGTTAACCTAAAATTTAACTAAATTAAATAAAATAAAAAAATAAATAAACTAAGATAAATAAATAAAATACTAAATAAACCTAAACCTAGCAACTTATTAATTTTTTAAAATAAAAACATAAAACCCTACCACCAACCCTAATCACAAAACCTACCCTACCAAACCTACCTACCCTAAACCTAAACCCTGACCCTAAACCCTGATAAAACAGACACACCCTAAACCCTGGCAGTGACCCTATCATCCCTAAAGCTAAAACCTGCTGACTAAATAAAACCTAAATAAAAAAACCTAAAAATAAAATAATAAAAGATAAAGAATAACCTAAAACCAAACCCTAAAACTAAATAAATAAACCTAAAAATAAAATAAAATAAAATAAAACCTAAAACTAAAAATAAAATAAACCTAAGATATAAAACCTAAATAAAATAAAAATAAAATAAATAAAATAAACCTAAAATAAATAAAATAAAACTAGAAAACCTTAAAGAATATACCTAAAAAATAAATGGATAAAAAAATAAACTAAAAAAACCTAAGCCTAATATAAATAAAATAAACCTAAAACCTAAACTAAAATAAACTAAACTAAAATACACCTAAACCTAAACCCTAAAAAAAAAAATCTAAATAAATCTAAACCTAAGATATAAAACTAAAATAAACCTAAAAAATAACCTAAACCTAAACCTAAAAAAAAAATAAAGAAACCTAAACTGAACCTAAAAGAAAAAAATAAAACCAAACATAAAAATAAAATAAAATAAAACTAAACTAAGAAATAAACCTAAACCTAAACCTAAAAAAAAAATAAAATAAAATAAAACCAAAATAAATAAACTAAAATAAAATAAAATAAATAAAATAAAAAAATAAAATAAATAAATTAAACTAAAACTAAATAAACTAAAACTAACTGTGGTTTTGATCTTTTTAAAAAAACCTGGTAAATTCTACCCTAAATCCTAAACTCAGGCTCTGGGCCACTGAGCTAAATAGGCCACAGGCCCTAACCATGGGACCTGAGCCCTGGGCCATGGGCCCCAGGCCCTGGCATTGGCCCTTACCCTAACCCTGAACTGGGCCACAAACCCTGGGCCTTACTGGGCCTGATGCAGGCCACTGAGCTGACTCTAAACCCTGGGCCCTCTCTAAACCACTGACTGAGCCCCACCTACTAATACAGGCCACTAAACCTAACTGAGCCCTCCACAAAACCTAACCCTAAAAACTGAAACCTAAAGCATAGCTAAACAAACACTACCACAACACTAAAAGCCTAGCTAAACTAAGCCTAAACCACACCAAACTAAACCTAAAGGAATAAATTAAAAAAATAAACCTAAACACTAAAACCTAATATAACTAAACCTAAGAATGGCATCGTGGGGGAACATCACCTCAAGCTCGGTCAGATCTCAATGATGGAGGGTGAATAAAGAAGCGTGGTCATCGCGGTGGTGGTGGTGAGCTATGGTTATGGGGAGGAACAACGGAGGTTACAACCATGGTGGTGGTGGCGAGGAGAGATCAAGATGGATCATCATACTACTAGAAGCACGGGTGGTTCATGGAAATTAGAGAAACTGAAAAATGGCCAATCCAATCTGCTGCATATGGAACTGTGTCTTTACAGTAGAGATGGTTCTAGTTATCCAAGGTTTTTGATTTGCTCTATGCGAGCTCATTTTTTTATCTATGTCATCGCTTGTGTCTTAGAAAACTTCTTGTGTTACTTGGTTGATGAAATCAAAATGAAGAAATGTTGAATCTGATTTGTTCTCTTAAAAAAAACCAAAACCCTAAACCTAAACTAAACTGACACAGACCTAAAACCAAAACCCAAAATGCTAAACCCTAAACCCTAAAAACCTAAACCCTAAACTAAAACCTAAACCCTACCCAAACCTAAATCCTAAAATCTAAACCCTAAACCTAAACCCTAAACAAACCCAAACCTAAAACTAAACAAACCATAAACCTAAACCCAAACATAAAACCCCAAAACCCTAAACCCCAAACCCTAATCCCACAAATTTAAAACCTAAACCTAAATAAAATAAATCCTAATAAAAATATATAAAAAATGCTAAACCTAATTAAAATAAAAAATAAAAAATAAATAAAAATAAAATGAACTAAAATGTAAATATAAAATATCTTAACATAAATAAAATAAACTAAATAAACCTAAACCTATTTTTAATTTAAAAAACCCTAAACCCTAGGCCAAACTGACTAACCTAAAACTAGGCAGAAAACCCTAAACCACCACTATCAAACCTACACTGAGCCCTAACCATAAATACCATAGCCACTAATAAAACCCAAAGCCAACCCAACCCCACCAACCTACCATAAACTAATATAAAATAAATAAAACCAGACCTAATAAAAAATAAAAACTAAACTAAAATAAAATAAAATAAACTTAAAAATAAAATAAACCTAAATAAACTAAAAATAAAATAAACTAAGAAAAACTAATAAAATAAAACTAAATGTAAAATAAGAATAAAATAAACCTAAAATAAAATAAAATAAAACTAAAGAAACCTTAACTAAAATAAACCTAAAATAACTAAAATAAATAAAAAAATACCTAAACCCTAAACTAAAAAACCTAAACTTATAATAAATAAAATAAAACAAATAAAATAAACCTAAAACTAAACCAAAATAAACTAAACCAAATAGAAACCTAAAATAAAATATAAACTAAAATAAACCTAAACTAAAAAAATAAAAAAAAAAAATAATTCAAAATAAAACCTAAACTAAAAATAAATAAAATAAAACCTAAACTAAAATAATAAACTAAAATAAATAATCTAAAACTAAATTAAAATAAACCTAAATAAATATAAAAAAAAATAAATCAGATCAAATAACAATAAATACTAAATCCTACTCTTGGTTTGAATTTAAAACTAACTACCATAAATGCTAAACCCTATCCTAAAACCTAAACCCTAAAACCAGGCCTTAAACTCTACAAACTGAGCCTAACAGGCTACACCACTCCTTAACTGAGCCACTTAATCTAAACCCTGGGCCTCCCTCTTTACCAAACTGGGCCCTAAACCCTGGGCCCTACCCCAGGCCACACCCTAAACCCTCCATCCCTGGGCCCTACCTGGGCCCTAGGCCCTAAATCCAGGCCACAGGCCACTGAGCCCAGGCCCAAACCCCTACCACTCTGACCTAGGCCCTATACCTGATCCCAGGCCACAAACTTAGGCCACACCTAAACCTAAAGGCACTAACTGAGCTAAACTGAGCCCAAACCAAAAAACCTGACCTCTAAATCCTAAAATAAGATAAATAAAACCTAAACCTATAAAGATAAAATAAAAAGCTAATCAACCAAACCTAAACTAAAATATAAAATAAATAAAATAAATAAATAAATAAATAAAACCTAAACTAAACTAAATAAAATAAACCTAAAATATAAATAAAATAAAATTAAGCATAAAATAAAATAAAATAATCCTAAAATAAAATAAAATATTAAATAAATAAAACCTGACCTAAATATAAACCTTAAAATAACCTAAAATAAATAAAATTCAAAAACCCTAAACTAAAAAAACCTACTAAAATAAAATAAAATTAACAAAATAAAATAAACCTAAACCAAATAAACTAAACTAAAATAAATGTAACCTAAACCTAATCCAAAATTAAACTAAACCTAAACTTAAACCTAAACTAAATAAAATAAATTAAACTAAAAATAAACCTAAACCTAAACTAAAAAATAAAACCTAACAATAAACCCAAAATAAAAACCTAATACCTAAACCTAAAATAATAAAATAAAAACCTAACCTTGACCTAAAAATAAAAAATAAAACCTAAACTTAAAAAATAAAATAAAAATAAAACTCAACTAAAAAGTAAACTTAAACTAAACCTAAAATAAATAAAATAAAAGCTAAAAAAATAAATAAATCTATAATAAATAAATTAAATTAAATTAAATAAAATAAACCTAAATAAAATAAACTAAATTAAAAATCTAAACTATGATTTACTTAAATTTTAAAAAAACCATAAACCAAATCCTACCTAAACCTAAACTATAAACCCAATAAATAACCACACAAAATAAACCAAAATAAATAAAAAATAAACTTAAAACCTAAACATAAAATAAATTATAATAAAATAAACAAAATAAATAAACCTAAATAAAATAAAACTAAACATATAAAATAAATAAAAATAAAATAAACTAAACCAAACCTAAACTAAATAAAATATAATAAACTAAAATAAACCTAAACCTAAACTAAAATAAATAAAATAAACCTAAAAAATTAAAACTAAACCTAAAATAAAATAAAACCTAAATCTAAAATAAGAAAATACTAAAATAAAATAAAATAAACTTAACTAAAATAAACCTAAACTTAAAAAATAAAATAAAATAAAAACCTAAAAAATAAACCTAAAAAAATAAACTAAATAAATAAAAATATAAACCTAAAAAATTTAAATTAAAATAAACTCAAATAAAATTAAAATTAAACTTTTATAAAACTAAACCTACTATACCAACCTAAATAAAAACCCTAAACCTACCAAAACTAACTCCTAATACCCTAAACCCAATCTAAACCCTAAACCCAAAACTAAAATAAACCAATAATACCTAAAATAAATAAATTAAACTAAACTAAAATAAAATAAAATCAATAAAATAAATGAAACTAAACCAAATAAATAAACTAAAAATCTAATAAACTAAACTACTACAAAATAAATAAAAATAATCAAAAATTAAAACTAAACTAAAAATAAAACCTAAATAAACTAAAAACCTAATAAAATAAAAAAATACTTAAAATAAAATTAAAACCTAAACCAAAATAATAATAAAATAAAACCTAAAATAAACCATAAACTACTAAACCTAAATCTAATAAAATCTAAACTAAAATAAATAAATTTATAATAAATAAAATTAAATAAAATAAACCTAAATAAAATAAAATAAAATAAATCAAAATAAATAAAAAATAAACTAAAACCTACTAAAATGGTTTACTTAATTTTTCTCAAAATAAAAAATCTACCTAAACCTCTAAACCCCACCTAAAACCACAAAACCTAAATCTAAAACCTAAATAACCCTAAATCTAACCTAATCCCTAAACCCTAAATCTTAAACTAAACCTAAACCCCAAACAACCTAAACTAAAGCAAAAAAATAAATTAAAATAAACAAACCCTAAACTTAATAAACCTAAACCAATACACATACCTTAAGAATGGGGAACCTTGGCGGTGGAACATCACCATCGAGGCTCAATCTAGATCTTAGGTGGAGGTAGATGTGATGTTATTGGTTGTTTAGCTTGAAGGTCTTGGTGTATAGAGATGGTGGTGCAATGGTGGTTATGGAGGTGGGAGGAGTGACAAAGGTTACGTCCATGGTGGTGGTGGAGGGAGAGATTAGGGATATGATAGTGGATCCCACTACTCAAAAGGCTAGGGTGGTTCTGATGGGAAATGGAGAAAGCAAGAATGGTCAATTCAATCTACTACTTATGGAATGTGTCTTTATAGTAGAGGCAGTTCTAGTTACCTAAATTTGATTTGCTCTATGTGTGCTCATTTTTTACCTATATTGTCAATTTTTCTTAAAAAACTTGGTGTGTTACGTTGATGAAATGAAAAAAAAAAATGTTAAATGAACTTGTTCTCTATAAAAAAAAAACCAAAACCTTCCCTAAACTTAAAACCTAAACCCTAAACTCTAAATAACCCTAAACCCTAAACCCTAACTAAATCCTAAACTCCCAAAACTAAACCTAACTAAACCCTACTCAGACCATAAACCCTACCTAAACTAAAAAATAAACCTAAACCTAAACTAAATAAATAAACAAATAAAATAAAAATAAACATAAACTAAAACCTACCCAAAACTAAATGAATAAAATAAACCAAACTAAAATAAAATAAATAAAACCTAAAACAAACTAAAATTTAAAACCTAAAATAAATAAAAAACTAAACCTAAATAAAATAAAATAAACTAAAATAAAATAAAATAAAACTAAAACTTACCAAAATAAAAAAATATAATAATAACCTAAACCAATAACTAACCAAAATAAAATAAAATAAACTAAACCTAAACTAAAAATAAATAAACCTAAACCTAAACTAAATAAATAAAATAAACTAAAATTATAAACTAAAAAAAAAAAACCTAAAACCTAAAATAAAACATAAACCTAAATAAAATAAAAAAACCTAAACATAAAAATAAAATGAAACCTAAACCAAAAATAAAATAAATAAAATTAAACTAAAAAAAACCTAAACCTAGAATAAATTAAAATAAAAATCAACTAAAATAAATAAAAAAATAAAATAAACTAAATAAAATTAAATAAATAAAATTTAAAAATTAAAATAAACTAAAATAAATTAAACAAACTAAACTACCATTTTACTTAATTAAAATATAAATAAATAAACCTAAATCCTAAACCTTAAAAAAAATAACTAAAATAAAAAAAAACCCTAACCTTAAATTGAAACTCTAAACCCTAGACCTAACCCTAAACCCAAACCCTAAACCCAAACCTTAACCCCAACCAAATCCTAAACCCTAAACCCTAAAATAAAACCCTCCACAAACCTAAACCTAAAACTAAACCCCTAAACTCAAACCCCTCCCCCCACCGAGCACTCTCTGTTCTCTGATTTTGGAATCCCTCTTGGGGGTGCATCCTCGATTAGGGATTTCTGTGGCTTTGGCCTTGGTTTCGATCAAATTCAAAGGCTTGAACGACTTATGGCCCTTTGCATGATGCTTCATCATTGACCATGGCTACGGTGAGTTCTATTCCTTGGGCTCCACCTCAAATTATGGATGCTTCGGCTAGGGCATCTGACATTTTGGGGCTTGGTGACCCAAATTCTGCTTCTTCTACTAAATCTTTTAAGGAAGCGCTCTCTGGTAAGACTTCTCCCTCTGTTAATTTGGTTAATCTCATTTTAATGTCTTTTAGTGGTTTTTAGATCATAATGTGCTCTGATGTGGATGTTGAAAAGTTGGCAAAACCATTTGAATTTTCTCTTATCGATAAATTTTCTTTGTGTTATCCAAATTTGGATAAGATCTACTCTTTTTTTCATAATCTCAAGTTTATGGGTGCTTTCTCAAATGTTCCTATTGACCCTTGGCATATCCTGATACAACTTTCTAATGATCTGGATTATTCACATGTTTTTTATGTCATTCTTATTTCATCTTTAATTGTCAAATGTGTTGTTGAAGTGGGCACCTCTTTTGACATTAAGGAGGAATCTCTATTGTCCCAGTGTGGTTATCTCTCTAATATGCATTAATTTTGTTACCCATCATGTGCTTTTCTTGTCGAGCTTTATTTGGTCGCCTTTGCTCAACGACCGAGTGATCTCGCTCTTCTATGGCTTGGATCATCGTGGAATTAGACATAACTAAAAAATACCCTAAGGAAGTTTGGATTGGATCTAAAAAAATATGTATTCACAAAAGGTTGAATTAGAGAACCTTCTAATTTTTGTTTTTAAAATTCACGGTCAAGATAATTTGAAATGTTTTATTCTCCATCCCACTTAAAAAAATGAAATCCTCTAAAGAGAATGTTGTTCCTACCCATAAATCCTACTTATGTTAAATCGACCGGATCTTAGAATGGTATGAAGAGCTATTATTGAGGGTTGATTCCTTGGATATCAGGTTAATCTGTTGAACAAGTTTTGACACCTACTATTAAAATAGATTTGGCTGATTTTCAAAATGGGTAGGATGATTTACCTCTTTTTCCTTGTTTGAATTTGAATATTTCTAATGCAGAGAATAATAAATTTTCAAAGTTATTGGAAAATGATTATGTTTCCTCGATTCTATTTCTATATATACTTTGATCAATGAAAATGAAGCTTTTAATGAGGATTTAAATGATGTAGAGCATGCTAAAAACATTTCTGATCTAGATTTAACTACTTGTGCTTTAAATGGTTCTAAATTGTCACCATCTCTCATTTATAATCTTAATATTCATGTTAATCCAACTTTTCAACTTAATATGGATTTGGAAGAGGGTGAACTCCCCTCCAAACACTTGGAGAATTCTATTAAATTTGTGACCAATGTTACTAAATCTTGCTCGAATGATGACTCTAGGGAAAAAAATGGTTTTCAAACTTATCATGTTAAAAAGAAAAAGTGTGTAAAAAATTACTCTCCCAAATTATCCAAAAACACTAGATCAACTGCAGCCTCTCACTCCTCTCTTAATTAAACCTTGCTTAACCCCTTTTTATTTTACTTATGTTTAAATTTCTTATTTGGAATATTAGAGGGATTGATACCCTCTTAGTTCATAATCGTATTAGAAATCTTTGTCACATTCATAATATTTATTTACTTATTATTCTAGAGCCTCTTATTCATGCTAATAAAATTAACCATGTTTCTAGAATGATCAGCTTCAATAAAATTTTCTCTAATGTTAGTAATAAGATTTAGTGTTTTTGGAATAATTTCATTGAGGTTTCTATTATTGATGATTTTCAACAAGTTACCAATGCTCAAATATCTTATGTTGACTATTGTGTTTTGGGCTCTTTTGTTTATGCATCTTGTTATAGATCTGGTAGAAATCTTCTTTGGGATAATTTGAGGAATTTTGCTACCTCGATCAACAAACCTTGGTTTGTGCATGGTGATTTCAGCACTATTTTATTTTGTTTTGAATGAGTGGTGGCTGCTCCTCCAATATTCATTCCATGGAATATTTTTTCAATATGATCCTTAATTTTAATTTGATTGATATTGGCATTAATGGTTCTAATTATACTTGGCAAAACTCTAGACTTCAGCAAAGGTTGGACCAAATTCATTTTAATACTCACTGGATTACTCAATGTCCTATTACTTATGTTGATTATTTAAGTAGAACTGTGTCAAATTATGCTTCTTCTTGTTTCTATTAAAGATAATTCTAATAGATCCTCTCCTTTTAGATTTGGGACATTAATTATATTGATTTTTTTGATGTTGTGGATAATAATTGGAAAGCCCATTTACATCCTGATAATTCGATTATGGGGATTAATAGATGTTGGTTTAAAATTTAAAGACTTAAACAAAATTTGGGTTGGTGGAACACGCATTATTTTAAAAAACTTTTTTTAATATTAAAGATATGGAAAAAATAGTTTGTGACTTGACTGAGGCGAAAGAAAAACTTGTTAACTCCAAAATATTGAAGAGACTTACTTGCACCAAAAAGCTGCTAGTAAGCATATTGCGGATGTTGATAAGAATACTAGGTATTTCCATGCTTTAGTTAATAAAAAGAGAGCTTTGAATAATATTCAAAAAATTAAAGATGATAATGGTGTTTGGATTATGGAGAATAATGATATTAAGGAATTAATTATTAATTACTTTAGAAATATGCTTAATAAGAGTTACTCTTATGAAGCTATTTCTAAATTTCTTTTGATTCTTTCTATTATTACAAATGATGATAATAATTTTCTTACCATCATGCCTAATGTGCTTAAAAGCATGAATATATATTCTATTACTGTTCCAGTGGGTTTCACTACTCAAAATTTTCAAAAATGTTTATTTATCATTATAAATGATTTGATTGAGGCTATGGCTGATTTTTTTAATGGTAATCCTTTTCCTTGATATTTTTCTAGTACTTCGATCATTCTCATACCTAATAAAGGTAATCCAAACTTTTGGAGTGATTTTAGACCTATTAGTTTTTGCACCTTCTTCAATAAGTTTATTTCCAAAATTCTAACCAATAGGCTTAGTCCGTTACTTAATAAAATTACCTCTCTCAACTAAACTAGTTTTGTTAGAGGTAGATATATTTATAATAATATTTTATTATCCCAAGAATTAATTCATGATCTTGATGCTAAGAATAGAGGTCACAACATTCTTTTCAAATTAGATATTACCTAAGCCTTTGATAACATTTCTTAGGACTTTCTTTTCCATATTCAATTTATTTGGGCTTTTCGATAAATTTATTTTTCTTATTAAAATTGTATTAATAATTCCTAGTTTTCAATTTTGCTTAATGGGAAGCCTTGGGGTTCTTTCCCTCTTCCCATGGCTTAAGACAAGGGACCTTTATCTCTACATTATTTTTATCATTGTTGAGTACTTATCTAGGAGCATCAATGATTTATTCTTTAACAATGCTAGTATGAACTACAGAACTCTTGGTGGTCTTCCTATTTCCCATTTAAGCTTTGCAGATGATTTCATTATTTTTTTGCAATGCTTCTATTCATTATATCAAGCATCTCAAATATTTTCTAAATAAATTTGGTAGAGAAAGTGTCCTTTCTATCAACAATAAGGAAAGCTTCTTTATCACTTCCTCTCATATCTCCAATAATAAAATCAAATAAATACGACATATCACTGATTTTAAGCATTAACACTTACCTCTAAAGTACTTAGGTGCTCCTCTCTTTAAAGGCCCAAAATGATTCCATCTCTTTGATGAGTTAATTCAAAAAATTTAAATAAAATTTTTGTTTGGGAATCTGTTGGTGACATATTTGGGGGATAGTTGGTGGTTTAGTTATAGCCTCATTTTGGAATGGTGGAGGTTTTTATTTGGCTATTACTTTCTCTGTCATGTTGAAAGTGGCTTGGTGGTTAGTTTTGCTTATTCTATTTTATTTCTTTTAGTTTTGTTCTTGTCCTCTTCCTATTTTAGCCTTCCTCTCTTGGGTGACTCTGGGTTGGTTGGTTGAGCTTTGGTGGTTGTTATTTTCTTGGTTTCTTGGATGATTTTGGGTTGATGATGGCTTGTTGGACTTTACATTGACTTGGGTGCTACTATGGTGGTTGGCTAGGAGGCTATGTTGGCTGGGTAGATTGGTTGGTTGTTTCTCTATTGTGTGCTAATTTTTCTACTTTTCCTTAGCTGATGGGGATCTTTCCTTTGTTGGTTACTAATGATGGGTTATTCTCTAGGGGTTGCCTTATGGATGCTTTACTTAGCTTCTTTGGTGGAGGACTTTTAGTTGTCCTTGGAATCTTGGTTGGCTGCCTTTGTCTTTGTTAGTTTTTTTAATTTTTCTTATTTAATTTATTTGTAGCCATGTCTTTAAAACTTTCTTGATCCCAATTGGGATTTTGGTTTCTAGTGGTTGGTGGCTTCCTTTTGTGTGTGCTGGTTTTAGTTGTTGGCTTGTTAAGGTATGTTGGTGGTGGTTTTGGTGGTGTTACTGCTTGATTCCATTAGCTTGACCAATGATCCTATTGTAACTTCTAGGTTGCTGGCTTTATGTGATTGGCTTGGGTTTTAGTTGGTGAGTTTTCTTTGATTGCTAGTTGGTTGTTTTCTTTTATTTAGTGTAGGGCTGGATCACTATGGACTACTAGCCTTGGATGGTTGTTGGTATCAGGTATACTAGCTATGATGACTTTGATGTTACTCACCTCCTCTCTTTGGTTGGTAGCTTTACATATGATTGTAACCCTTATGAAGTTTAGATGCTCATATGTATTGTTTCCCCTTGAGGTGATCTTGACTGAGCCTGAGCCTTTTCTTTCTCAGCTCTCCATTTTCTCACTTTATCCTTATCATTTTAGCTATACTATTGCTTTGGTAGTGTTTTTTGCAGAATTCTTTCGTAGGTTGGAACTTCTGGAATTTTTTATTCATCATCCTCTTGATGTTCTTTATTGCTTGCTTATGTTACTTTCTCAAGGAATCATGAACTCTCTCAACTATTATGTTTTTTATGCTTTGTTTTGTTTTACTCAGTGTCATTTTGCTCTCATGCTTTTTAGTTGATGTTTCTGCTCTTTCATTCTTTTCTTCTTATGTACTTAGATGAGGGTTTAGCTCTTTAGGTTTCTTGTAGTCTCATGTTGATAGAATTTGCTTTACCTTTTAAGAACATTTTATCTTTTCCTTTTATGGTAATAAAATTTTAACTTTTTCCAAAAAAACCCTAAACCTGGCCCTAAACCCAACATTAAACCACAAACCCTAAACCACTCTTAAACCTAAACCTAAAAGCTAGTTGTTCTTAAACCCAGCCTAAACACTAAACCTTAAACTCTAAACCTACTTTAAACTAAACCTAGGTTGCCCTGAGCCTAAACACCTGGGAAGGCTGCCTAGGCCACCAATGACCCTAAACAAATCTGGGCTCACAGGCCCAACCCTAAGGCTCCTGACCTATCCTGGTCTGACCCAGATACCTGGGCCAGGCCACTGGGCTGGCCAAGGCTGGGCCAGGCCTGCCAGGAGGCTGGGGCCACTGGCCACTACCCTGGGCAGGCCTCAGGCCCTGAGCTGGGGACCTGCACTGATGACCACACTTTAAGGCTGGGCCCTAGGCTGAAGGCTGAGGCCACTGGGACCCTGGCCCAGACTAGACCTGGGCTGGGCTAATACTGGGCTCTAAACCCTGGAGCCACAAAACTAAACCTCCTACTAAATAAAACTTTAAAAATAAAATAAATTAAACCTAAACTTAATTAAATAAAATAAAATAAAAACCTAAACTAAAACCTAAACCTAAAAATAAAATAAAATAAAATAAATAAACAAAAATAAATTAAAATAAAATAAATAAAAACCTAAACTAAACTAAAAAATAAAATAAACTTAAGAATAAATAACCTAAATAAAATAAAACTAAATGTAAAATAAAATAAAATAAAATAAAATAAAATAAAATAAAAATATAAACCTAAATACAAAACTAAAAATAAATAAAAATAAAACATTAACCTTAAAACCTAATAAACTAAACCTAAACCCTAAGAATGGGTAGAACCTTGAAAAATCATTATTCTTGCTGGTATATCCGTGTGGCTGAAGCGGCAGTTATCATAATGGTGGTGGGGGATCTAGAGGTGCTGGTGGATATAGAGGTGGTGGTCAAAGCAATGGTGGTTATGAAAGCGAATGAAGCGAGAGAGATTACAACCGTGGTGGTGGTGGAGGGAGAGATCGGGGATATGATGGTGGATCCCGCTACTCGAGAGGCCGAGGTAGTTCTGATGGAAATAGGAGAAACTGAAGAATGTCCAATCCGATCTGCTACTTATGGAACTATGTCTTTACAATAGAGGCAGTTTTGGTTATCTAGGGTTTTTGATTTGCTTTATGCGTGCTCATTTTCAAACTATGTTGCCACTTGTGTCATAAAACTGTGTTACTTAGTTGATGGAATCAAAAGAATAAATGTTGAACTTGAATTTGTTCTCTATTAAAAAACAAAACAAATACTAAACCTAAACGAACCATAAACTAAAACCTAAACCCTAAACTAAACCCTAAACCAAAACCTAAAAAAACCCTAACCTCAAACCCTAAACCCCAAACCACAAACCTTGTCCCAAATAAACCTAAACCTAAACTAACCATAACTAAACCTTCAACACTAAACCACAAAAAGCTAAAAACCTAAACCTAAACTAAATAAAACCTTAAAAGAAAATAAATAAATAAACCTAAAATAAAATAAAATAAAATAAAATAAGAACATAAACTAAAACTTAAGCTGAAACCTAAACATAAACCTAAACCTAAATAGAAAATAAAATAAAAAATAAAAACTAGAATAAAATAAAATAAATAAAAACTAAACTAAACTAAATTTAAAAAAACTAAGATAAAGTAGAAAACTAAACCTAAAAAAAATTAAACAAAAATCTAAACCTAAATAATAAACCTAAAAATAAATAAAAATTAAACATAAACCCAAAACTAAACCTAATAAAATAAAATAAACCTAAACCTAAATTTAAATAAAATATAATAAAATAAAAAACCTAAACCTAAACTAAAAATAAATAAATAAATAAAACAAAATAAAATAAAATAAAGAAAAAATAAATCTTAAGATAAACATAAAATAAAACCTAAAACCTAAACATAAAAAAAATAAAATAAAACCTAAAAAAATAGAAAATAAAACTTAAACTTAAAATAAATAAATAATAAAATACTAAAATAAAATAAACTAAACCTAAATCTAAAATATAAATTATAATAAAAAAACAAATTAATAAACAAAATCAATAAATAAATAAAATAAAATAAAAATAAACTAAATAAAAAAATAAATAAAAATAAATAAAATAATAAAATAAAATAAAACAACTCTGGTTTTAATTTTTTTTAAAAAACCCTAAAACCCTAAACCCTAAACCCTAAAAATCCTAAATAATAATTTTTTAAAATAAAACTCTGACCTAAACCACAAACCCAAACCTGAGCCACTAAACCCAAATCCTAAACTCAGCCTAAAAACCCCAAACCTGACCCAACAAAACCAAAAGGCCACAACCTAAACCTTAGATACACTCTGAGCCCTAAACTGAGCCCTAAACTAAACCCTAAATGAGACCTACCACAAACCCTAAATAAACTTAAACTAATAAAATAGAAATAAATAAATAAAAAACTTAAACCAAAAATAAAAAAATAAAACAAAATAAAACCTAAAACCTAAACCAAGAAAATAAAATAAAATAAAACTAAACTAAAATAAAATTAATAAAGATAAACTAAACTAAAAAATAAAATAAAATGAAAAATATAAACCTAAATAAATAAATAAAGTAAATAAAATAAATAAAAAAATAAACTAAATAAATAACTAATAAAATAAAAATAAAAAATAAAATAAATAAAATTTTATTAAATAAATAAAATAAACTAAATAAACTTAAACTTACTGGTTTCTTAATTTAAAATAAATAAAATAAAATAAAATAAAACCTAAACCCCAAACTAAACACTAAAAAAACTAAACCCCATCCTAAACTAAAACCTAACCCAATAAAATAAAATAAATAAAAAATAAACCTAAATAAAATAAAATAATAAAATAAAATAAAAATAAAATAAAAAACCAACTAAACCTAAAATTAAAATAATATAAAAAAATAATAAACAAAATAAAATAAATATAAACCTTAAACTAGAAAAAATAAAAATAAATAAAAATTAAAACCAAAATAAAATAAAACTAAATAAAACTTAAACCTATAAAATAAACCAAAATAAATAAAAAAAATAAAATCTAAACCATAAACTAAAAAACCAGAACTAAAATAAACATAATAAAATAGACTTAAATCAATCTAAAATAAAATAAACTAAAATAAATAAAACCTAAAATGCATAAAATAAATAAACCTAAACCTAAACTAAATAAAATAAAATAAACTAAAATAAACTAAACCTAAACTAAAAAAAATAAAACCTAAAATAACCTAAAGTAAATACACATAACCTAAACCAACAAAAAGAAAATAAAACCTAAACTAAAACTAAAAATAAAATAAAACCTAAACCTAAGATAAAATAAAAACAAAACTAAACAAAAAAATAATCTAAAGCTAAACCTAAAATAAAAAAACTAAAAAAAAACCTAAACTAAAATAAATAAATAAAATAAATAAAACTAATAAAAAAATAAAATAAAACTAAATAAAATAAAAAATAAAATAAACTAAAATAAAATAAAATAAACTAAATAAACCTTAAACTTAATTTAAAAAAAAAAAAACCCTAAATAAAATGAAACATACATCCCTAAAAACCATAAAACTAACTAAAAACCTAAAATAAATAAAACCCAAATTAAAAAAAAAATTAAAACCTAAAATAAAAAAAACAAAAAAAAAAAAAATATAATAAATAAAATAAAACTAAATAAAACTTGGATAAAATAAACATTAAAATAAAATAAAATAAAATAAAATAAAATAAAGATAAACTAAATAAACATAAACTGGTTGTTTGCTTTAAAATTAACCCTGACCCTAAATAAATAAAACCTAAATGACCTGACTTACCTGAGCCAACCCTCTGACCTAAACTTACCCAAACCACAACCACACTATACTGAGCCCAAAACCACAACCATGATCTTAACCCTGATCCACCCCAAACCTAAACCACCCAAGGCTTAGACCCTAAACCTGGGCTTTAAACTGACTGAGCCCTGAGCCTAAAAATCCTGGGCCTAACACTAACCTGAACCTTATGAGCCCTGAACCACCTAAATAAAACCTAAATAATATATTAAACCAATAAATCTAAAATAAATAAAAAAAACCTAGCTATAAAAGAAATAAAATAAAATAAAAAACCTAAATAAAATAACTAACCAAAATTAAACCAAATCTTAAAAAATAATAAAAATAAAATAAATTAAAATCAAATAAAATAAAACCTAAACTAAATAAAAAAATAAAATAAACCTAAAATAAAATAAAATGTAAAATAAAATAAAATAAAATAAACCTAAAAACTAAAAAAAATAAATCTAATAAAACAAAATAAATAAACCTAAATAAACTAATATAAAATAGCTAAAATAAAATAAAAACTAAAATCTAAAAAAATAAATAAAAACTAAAATAAACCCTAAAATAAACCTAAATTAAAAATAAAACTAAGAAAATAAATTAAAACCATAATCCTTAACTTAAAAATAGAAAATGAAACCTAGACCAAGAAAATAAAATAAAAATAAAACTAAACTTAAACATAAACATAAACTAAACTAAACCTAAAAAATAAACTAAAATAAAAAAATCAAAATGAATAAACCAAAATAAAAACTAAACTAAAATAAATAAAAAAATAAACCTAAATAAATAAAATAAAATAAACTAAAATAAATAAATAAACTAAAACCAAAACTGCTGTTTTAATTTTGTTTTAAAAAAAAACCAACCTAAACCTCCTAATACACTAACCCCAAATAATAAACCCAAACTTGGCCCAAGGCCACAACCTACCCTGAGCCACCCAAAAACCACAACCCACCAAACCTAAAAAATCCTAAGCCACAAAAAAACTATAAAAACCACAAAATATAAAGCCTAAACCTGAGCCGAAACTAAACTAGTAAATAAAAATCTTAAACCACAAAGACTGGCCCAAAATCTAATAAACTGAAAAAACCCTAACCCTAATTCATAAATTAAAACCCACAAACCACAAAGCTAAACTAAACCCTAAACCACCTTAAAACCAAACCACAAACCTAAATCCTAAATTGTAAACCCTAAACCTAACCCTTTAGGGTCAATTTGGTATGTCATTTGAATTCATGCATCCATCTTTTCAAAATCAAGTAAAATAAAAGGATTTCCTTTATGTAAGCTTGCATGCTTTGATTTAATTTAATACAGCTATTATTACTATTAAATCCAAATGTATTTTTTAAAGCTTATAAATGAATAATAATATGTGTTTTGATGATAGTTATAAATATATAAGAAATGCATGTGCTTATAGCTTAAGTGTATGAATATTGAGTTCTCTTTCCTCTATTCATCTGTTTACTTATATAAGATTGAATAGTAATGGGTATAAAGTGTGGACATCCCGGGAGCATGATGCTTTAGCTAGCCCTAAGGTGGTCATTTGATTACCTCACTTCCTTGATTTGTTACTTGGTTGATGAAATCAAAAAGAAGAAATGTTGAATCTAATTTGTTCTATTAAAAAAAACCAAACCTAAACTAAAACTTGAACCCTAAACCCTAAACCTAAAATCCTAAACCTTAAACCCTAAACCTAAACCCAAATCGTAAAACCTAAAAACATATAAACTAAACCCAAACTAAATAAACTAAAATAAAATAAATAAAAACTTAAACTAAATAAAATAAAATAACAAAATAAAATAATAACCTAAACTAAAACCTAAACCTAAACCTAAACTTAAACCCAAAAATAATATAAAATCAAAAATAAAACTAAAATAAAATAAAATGAATAAAACATAACTAAACTAAAAAGAAAATAAACTTAAAATGAAAAACATAAATGAAATAAAACTAAATGTAAAATAAAAATAAAATAAAAAAAAATAAAATAAAACTAAATAAAACCTAAACCTAAAATAAACCTAAAATAAATAAAAAATAAAACAAACCTACTAAAAAAAAAAACCTAAATATAAAATAAAACAAAATAATAAACATAAATTTAAACTAAAAGAAAAAAACTAAACTAAAATAAAAATAAAACCTAAACCTAAAATAAATAAAAACTAAACAAAATAATAAATAATAAAATAAACCTAAACAAACTAAAAAATAAAACCTAAAATAAAAATAAACATAAAACTACTAAAAAATAAATAAAACTAAACTAAACTAAAATAAAAAAATAAAATGTAAACCTCAAAAATAAATAAAAATAAACTAAACTAAAAAATAAACATAAAACTAAACTAAATAAAAATAAATAAAACCTAAACTAAAATAATTAATAAAAACTAATAAACTAAATAAAGAAAAAAATAATAAATAATAATAAAATAAAATAAACTAAAATAAATAAAAAAATAAACTAAATGAGCCTAAACCACCATTTTGGTTAATTTAAAAATAAACCCTAAACCACAAATCCTCCCTACCTGATCCTGACCTGAGCCTGACCACACCCTGATTCACAACCCTGACCACAAAATAAATAAAGCCTAACCACTAAATCTAACCCTATCTAACCACAACCCAAACCTAAACCTGAGCCAAACCCTAAACCCAAAAAAACCATCTAAAATGCTAAATCTTAACCTGAGCCACAAACCACAAAAAAGAAAAAAATAAACTAAATAAATAAAAAATAAAAAATAAAATCTAAACATAAATACAATAATAATAATAATAATAATAATATAAGTAAAACTAAACCTAAAAACTAAAAATAAAAAAAAAATGGATAAAGAAAATAAAATAAATAAATAAAACCTAAAATAAACTAAAATAATAAATCTAGAAAGACCTAAATAATAAATTGTTGTAAAAAAAAATAAAATAAACCTAAAATAACATAAAATAAAAACTAAATAAAACCTAAACTAAAAATAAAACCAGATAAATAAAATTAAAACAAATCTAAAATAAAAAAAACCTAAATATAAAATAAACATACAAAATAAAATATAAACTAAACTAAAATAAATAAACCTAAACCTAAACTAAAAAAAATAAAATAAAACTAAAATAAACCTAAACTAAAACTAAATAAAAAACAAGTAAAACATAAACTTAAAAAAAAATAAAAATAAAAAAACTAAAAATAAAAAAAATAAAACCTAATCCAAAAATAAAATAAAATAAAGTTAACTAAAATAAAATAAAGCTAAACTAAAATAAAATAAACTAAAATAAAAATAAACAAAAATAAATAAACTAAAATAAACCAAATAAATAAAAAATAAACTAAAATAAATAAATAAAATTCAATAAACTAAACTAATGGTTTGCTTAATTTGAAAAAAAAAATCATAAACTAAATCCTAAACTAAAACCTAAAACCTAAAGCAAAACCACAAACCTAATTGTAAAACCACAAACCATAAAGCATAAACTTGAAAACTAAAAACCACTAAGAAACCTACTGAATCAGACCCTGATCACCACTCCAAAAATCCAAACTATCAGGCCACTGAGCCACAGGCCACCTGGTACCTCCACTAAACTGACCTGCCACTGACCACAAAAGGCCACAACCATGGTTTCCCTGGAGCTTACAAGCCACATGACCAGGCCACCTGAACCACAGGCCTAAAAGGCCACTACTTCCACATACTGACTACCACTCTATGACTAACCCAGGCCTACTCTAATCACTGACCAAACATACAACTAATAAAACCTAATAAGATAAATAAATCTGACATAAGATAAAATACTACTACCTAACTAAAATAAAATAAAATAAACTAATAAAATAAAGATAAATAAATAAAAACTAAACTAAAAAATGGATAAATAAAAATAAATAAAAATAAAAAAAAAATAAATGTTAAAGATAAAATAAAAATATAATAAAATAAAACTAAATAAAAAACTAAACTTAAATAAAAAAATAAAATAAAATAAATAAATAAAACCTAAAATTTTAAACTAAAAAAAAAACCTAAACATAAAAGAAAAAGAATATATACAAAATAAAATAAACCAAAACCTAAGCTAAAATAAACTAAACTAAATTAAATAAAACCTGAAATTAAATAAATAAAATACCATAAACTAAAAATAAACCTAAAACCCAACTAAAAAAACACCCAAAAATAAATCTAAAATAAAACCTAAAACCAAACCTAAAAAAAATAAAATAAGACCTAACCTAAACTTAAAATAAAAAATAAAACACTAAAAATAACTCAACTAAAATAAACTAAACCTAAATCTAAACTAACAAATAAACTAAAATAAAAAAACTAAACAAAAATAAATTATCTAAATAAATAAACTAAACTAAATTAAAAAATAAACTAAAATAAATAAAAAAAATAAACTAAATACCTAAATGATGGTTTGCTTAATTAAAACCATAAACCCCAAATCTACCACCCTAAACCCTACCTCTATAAACTACCCACAACCTGAGCCTGACTAAAACTGATCCACCCTAAACCATAATACCTACCCTGGGCCTACCACTAACCTCTAACCCTAACTGATCAAACTACCCTGAGCCACTAAACTGACTCACTAACCCACCACGGACCTAAATGACCTGACACCCAACCACAGGCCCTAAACCTGATAGATCCTAACTGGCCCTGAAACCTATAAACCAAAGACCACAAACCACTAAACTGAAATAAACTACTAAAAATAAACTGAGCCTACTGGGCCTGAAAACTAATGAACCAAAACTGACTAAATCTGAGCCTAAAACCAAACCACAAAACCACACTAAGACTAAAACTAAACCACAACCCAACGAACATGATAAACCCTAAGCTAAAAAAAAAATAAAATAAATATAAAGATAAAAATAAAATATTTAACCTAAACTAAAATGATAAATAAAACTAAATAAAAATATAAAAATACTAACTAATAAAATAAACCTAATAATAAAACTAAACTATAAAAATAAACTAAATAATAATATAACCTAAATAAAATAAACCTAAAACCTAACATAAAATAAACTTTAATAAAATAAAAATACAAAATAAAATAAACTAAACCTAAACTAAAATAAAACTAAAAAAAATAAATAAAATAAAAAATAAAATAAACCTAAACCTAAAATAAAATAAAATAATTAAAAATAATCTTAAACTAAACTAAAAAAATAAAATCTAAAATAAACCAAATAAAACACAAACCTAAATTAAAACCAAATAAAACCTAAACCTAAACTAAATAAAACCAAAAAAATAAAATAAATATATAAACCTAAATCAAAATAAAATAATAAAATAAAAACAAAATTAAAACCTAAACCTAAATTGAAACCTAAAAAATAAATTAAATAAAAAATAAAAACTAAAATAAAATAAAATAAATGAAAACCTAAACATAACTAAAACATGAAAAACCTAAATAAAATAAAAAGTAAACCTAAAATAAAATAAAAAAACCTAAAATAAAATAAAAATTAAACAAGAACTAAATAAAAAGAATACCTAAAATAAATAAATAAAATAAATAAACTAAAATAAAATAAACCTAAAAAATAAAATAAAATAAACTAAACTATAAAATAAATAATTAAATAAATTAAACTAAACCTAAAAATATAATAAATAAAATAAACTAACTTAAAATAATAAAAATAAACCTAAAAACCTAGATCAAAATAAATAAAATAAAAATAAATAAAATAAAATAAACTAAAATAAACCTAAGTTAAATAAAACCACAAAATAAAATAAAATAACCAAAAATAAAACTAAACTAAATAAAAATAAAATAAACCTAAAAATTAAATAAAATCACTAAAATAAATAAAATAAAACTAAATAACTAAACCGTTTGTTTAATTAAAAATAAAATCTAAAAAATAAATAAAATAAACTAAACTAAACCTAAACCCTACCTACCATAACCTAAATGACCTAAACCCTGACCCTAAACCCTAAACCTAAACAAAATAAACTAACTAAATAAAACCTAAAATGAATAAAATAAAAAAAAACCAAAAAAAAAAAAAACTAAAATAAACCTAATAAATAAAAAATAAAATAAAACTAAAACTAAACTAAAATAAAAATAAAATAAAAACTAAACTATAAAAAATAAATAAAATAAAATAAAATAAAATAAAATAAAAAACTTAAACATAAATTAAAATAAAACCTAAAATAAATTAGATTAAAACTAAATAAAACCTACATAAAATAAACCTAAAATAAATAAAAAATAAAAAATATAAATAAAACTTAAACTAAACTATAAAAAATAAATACTAAATAAAAATAAAACCTAAACCTAAACTAAATAAAATAAAATAAAACTAAAATAAAAAAAAATAAAATAAAATAAACCTAAAAACTATAAATAAAACTAAAAAAAAAAAACCTAATAAACCTAAAATAAAACCTAAATGACTAAAATAAAATAATTAATAACTTAAACCAAATAAAATAACTTAAAACCAAACCTAAACTAAACCTAAAAAATAAAATAATTAAAAATTAAAATAAAAATAAAATATAAATAAAACCTAAACTAAACTAAAATAAAACCTAAATAAAATAAAACTAAACCTAAAATAAAATAATAAACATAAATAAAATAAAATAAAATAAAACTAAAATAATAACCTAAAATAAACAAAATAAATAAAATAAAACCTAAACTAAAATAAACCTAAAATAAAATAAATAAACCTAAACCTAAACTAAAATAAAATAAATTAAAATAAATAAAACCTAAATCTAAACCTCTAAACCTAAAAACTACATAAATAAAATAAACTAATAAACTAAAATATAAACCTAAAATAACTTCCTAAACCTAAATATAAATAAAACCTAAACCTAAAATAAAACTTAAACTAAATAAACTAAACTTTAAACTACTTAAATAAATAAATATAAACTAAATAAAATCCAAATAAACTAAACTAAATAAAATAAAATAAATTAAAATAAATAAACTAAATAAATAAACTAAAATAAACTAAACTGGTTTGTTCCTTGTTTTAAAACTACTAAACAAATCCAACTAAAAAAATAACCTAAACCTAAACCTTAAACCTACTAACCTAAACCTAAAATAAACCCTAAACATAAACCATAATCCACAAACCTTAAAAAACCTAAACCCTAAATAAAAAACCTAAACCCTACTAAAAACCCCAAACCATAAACCTAAACCTAACCTTAAGTAACTAAATAAATTAAAAATAAACCTAAACAATAAAACCAATAACCTAAACCTAAATCAAAGAATTGAACTTTGGCCTACATCACAACTAGGCATCTAGATGTTGGAGGTAAAAGAATGGTTATCCGGTGGTGGGGATCAACTGGATATGGAGGTGGTGATCGTGGTGGTTATGGAGGCGGGAGGATCGATAAGGTTACAAGCATGGTGGTGGCGATAAATATGGTGGATCCATGAGAGGTTAAAGATAAAAAAGCGAAGAATGATCAATAACTAATGGACTTTATAGTAGAGATGATTGTTATCTAGGGACTCATCTTACTCATTTTTTATCTATGTCTTCTCTTGTGTCTTAGAAAACTTGGTGTGTTACTTGTTTGCTAAAATAATAAAAAAAAAGAAATGTTGAATATAAATTTATTCTCTAAAAAAAAAACCAAACCTAAATAAACTAAAACACAACCTACACAAAAAAAACCAAAACTAAAAAAAAACCAAACCCCAAATAAAACCCTAAACCTAAAACCCTAAACCCTAAAACTAAACCTAAAACCTAAACCTAATAAACCCAAAATAAAACCAACCCAAAACCTAAATAACCCAAACCCCAAACCTAAATAAAACTCTAAACCCTAAACCTAAAACTTTGAAAATAAAGCAAACCTTAACTAAATAAACTTAAAATAAAATAAATAAAAGACATAAACCAAAATAAAAAATGAATAAAAAACTAAACTAATCTAAAAAAGAAATAAAATAAAAAAATAAACAAAACTAAAATAAAAAATAAAACTAAACTAAAAATAAAAAAACTATAAATAAAAGTAAACCTAAAAATATAAAATAAAAAATAAGATAAATAATAAATGCACAACCTAAAAAATAAACTAAATAAAATAAAGCAAATAAAAATAAAATAAATAAATAAAATAAAATAAATTAAATAAACTAAAATGGGTTTGAATTAAAATAAATAAAACCTAAAATAAAAACCTAAACTACCCTAAAACCCAAAACCAAACTGACTACAAATAAAACCTAAAACTAAACCTAAACTAAACCCAGGCCCCAAACCCTAAACCATTAACTGACAAACAAACTAGCTTAAAACCACAGCCTAAAACCTAAACCCTAGGCAAACCCTAAACAGAAACCCAAACCTAACACTAAACCCAAAACCTAAACCCAACTGAAAACACAAAACCCAAACCCTAAAGCTAAAAATGAACCTAAAAATAAATAAACCTTAAAATAAAATAAAATAAATAAACCTAAACCTAAATAAAATAGAATAAAAAATAAACTAAACTAAAAAAAAAAACTAAAATAAAATAAAGAAAAACCTAAACTAAACTACAAAATAAAATAAACTAAAATATAAAACAATAAAATAAAACTAGAAAAATAAAATAAAATAAATCTAAAATAAAATAAAATAAAACTAAATAAAACCTAAACTAAAAAATAAACTTAAAAATAAAACCTAAATAATAATAATAAAATCCTAAACTAAAAAATAAAAAACCTAAACTAAAATAAACTAAACTAAAATAAAACCTAAACCTAAACTTAAAAAATAAAACTAAACCTAAACTAAAATACATATAAAATAAACTAAAAAAAATATAAAACCTAAATTAAATATAAACCAAAAATAAACCTAAAATAAATCTTAAAACCTAAACCTAAAAAATAAAATAAAACCTAATCCTAAACCTAAAATAAACTAAAAGTAAACTCACTAAAATAAACCTAAAACTAAACCAAGAAACAAAATAAAATAAAAATAAACTAAAATAAAAAACCTAAAGTAAAATAAACTAAACTAAATAAAATAAAAAATAATCTAAATAAAAATAAAAAATAAAAACTAAAATAAATAAAAAATAAACTAAATAAAATGAAAGTTTAATTAATTTTTTTTATTTAAAAAAAAATAAACTGCAACCTAAACCTCAACCCTAATCCCAAAACTAAACCCTCATGAGCTAAAACCCAAACTAACCCCAACCCTAAACCCTAAACCCTAAAGCATAAACCCTAAAACCTAAACCCTAAACCCTAAACCCTAAACCTTAAACCTAAACACTAAACCTAAATCAAACCCTAAACTCACAAACCCACAAACTCCCAAACCCAAACATAACCCTAAAGTGACTAAATAAATTAAAAAAAGTAAACCTAAACCCTAAAACCTAATAAACTAAACCAAAGAATGAGAACCTTGGCAGAACATCACTCTCAAGCTCAATAGATCATGGATGTGAAGGCGAAGTTATTGCTAGTGGTGGGGGTATCTAGAGGTCTGGTGGATATGGTGAAGGTAAGTAGTGGTGGTTATGAAGGAGGAGAGATGAAGGTTACATGCATGGTGGGCTAGTTAGAGATAGGGGATATGATGGTGGATCCTGAGAGGTCGTGGTTACGATGGGAACTAGAGAAACTAAAGAACGTCTGATCCGATCTGCTGCTTATGGAACTGTCTTTAGTTTTGCTCTATGCATGCTTATTTTTAATTTATGTCATCACTTGCGTCTTACAAAACTTGATGTGTTACTTGGTTGATGAAATCAAAATGAAGAAATGTTGAATCTGAATTTACTCTATTAAAATAAAAAAACCAAAAACTCTAAACCCAAAACTAAAACTTGAACCCTAGACCTAAAACTACAAACCCTAAACCCTAAAAAACCCACAAACCACAAATCAAAAACCTAAACCACAAACCCTATAAAACTTAAATAAAACCTACCACAACCCAAACCTACCTAAACCTAAACCTAAAAAACCCTACTAAATAAACCCTAAAGCTATAAATATAAACCTAAACTAAATGAAACTTAAAATAAATAAATAAAAAAAAACCAAAATAAAATAAAATAATAGAATAAGCCTAAACTAAATCTAAACCTAAATAAAATAAGATAAAATATAAAAGATTAAACTAAAATAAACATAAATAAACTTAAACCTAAAATAAATTAAAATAAAACCTAAAACTAAATAATACTTAATAAACTAAATAAAAAATAAAAATAAATAATTAAAGAAAAAAAAAATAAACCAAAATATAAAATAAACTAAATAAACTTAAACATTGGTTTTTAATTTCTTTGAAACCAAAATACTGCTAAATCTTACCCTACCTTAAATCTTAAACCCTAACTAAACCTTAAACCAACCTAACTAGCCACTAAAACACCTAACCACCTCATACCCACCACAACCTACCACTAACCACTAACCACTCCACTACACCACTAAACTGATCACTCTCACACCCTAAACCCTAACTAAATGAGCCATGACCTGACCTAACCACTGAGCACTAAAATACCAACCCTGGGCCTGACCACAATCCCTCCCTAACCATGAGCCTTAAAAACCCTGACTAAATAACATCCCTACTGAACTTAAATACTATCTAAATAAAATGCATAAAGCCTGACCCAAATAAGATAAAGATAAAACCTAAACTGACCTGAAGCCTACCTATAAAGATAAGATAAAATTTAATAAAATAAATATAAAATAACTACTAAAAAAATATACTGGATAAAAATAAAATGATAAAACTAAAAATAAAATACTTAAATAATAAAAATAAAAAATAATAAAAATAAATAAAAAACCTAAAAAATATATAATAAAAAAATAAACTAAAAACCAACTTAAAATAATAAAATATAAAATAAAATAAAAAACTTAAACTAAAATAAACTAAACTAAAATAGAAAACCTAAACTACTAAAATAAAACAAAACAAAATATATTAAATTAAAAATAAAACTAAACATTAACTAATAAATAAACCCTAAAACCTAAACCTAAAAATAAAATAAAAATATAAACCTCAACTTAAAAATAAAAACTAAAACCTAAAACTAAAAATAAAATAAAATAAACTCAACTAAAAATAAACTACAAACTAAACTAAAATAAAAAACCTAAACTAAAATAAATAAACTAAAATAAATAAATTAAACTAAATAAAAATAATAAATAAACTAAATAAAATAAAAGTAAAATAAACTCAAATAAATAAAAATAAACTAAATAAACCTACTGGTTTACTTAATTTTTTTTAAAACCCACCCTAAACCCAACCCACAAAACCCCAAAACCCTAAACCCTAAACCCCAAATCCACAAACCCTAAATGAAACCCAACCACAAACCTAAACACTAAACCTAAACCCAAAAACCAAAACCCACCCAAAACCTAAACTCAAAACCTAAACCACAACCTAAAACTGACCCTAAACCCCACAAAAACTAACCCTAAACCACAAAGTAAACCTAAACCCCAGAATGGCCAAAACCTTGATGACATGAGCATCACCATCAACAGGCTTCACAGATCAGCAATGGAGGAATCAGGGCGATGATTATCATAGTGGTAGTGGGGGATCTGGAGGTGTTGGTGGATATGGAGGTGGTGGTCAGAGTAGTGGTGGTTATGGAGGTGAGTGGAGTGACGAAGGTTACAACCATGGTGGTGGCAGAGGGAGAGATTGAGTAAATGATAGTGGATCCCCCTACTTGAGAGGCAGGGGTCATTCTAATGGGAACTAGACAAACTAAGGAATGATCGATCTAATATGCTGCTTATGGAACTGTGTCTTTATAGTAGATAAAGTTTAACTTATCTAGGGTTTTTGATTTGCTCTATGGATGATCATTTTTGATCTATGTCGTTACTTGTGTCTTAGAAAACTTGGGATGCTACTTGGTTTATCAAATCAAAAAGAAGAAATGTTGAATTTTAATTTATTCTCTATTAACAAAAACCTTAAACCCTAAAGCAAAAATTCTAATCTAAAATTTAAATCCTAAACCTATAAGTTAAACCCTAAACCCTAAACCCTAGATACCCTAAACCCCAAACATTAAACCCACAAACCCTAAACCAAAACTAAAACCCTAAACCCTAAACCTAAAACCCAACCCAAGCTAAACTCTAAAACACTAAAAACAAACCTAAACCCTAAACCCCACAAACCTAAAACCACTGACCCTAAATGTAAACCCACTACTAAACCATAAACACTAAACTAACCCAAATGCTAAAAAATAAAACTAAACCTAAACCCTAAACCTTGAATAAAGATGTCATTGAGTAGATCGAAGAATGACTATTCTAAACATAGTTATGGTAGCTAAAATGTCTTCAAGAGACTTTCCCTTGACTATTAGATTTGAATACCATAAACCCTAACCCTAACTCATATTATAATACCATATATTATAGTATAATGTTGCATCATATATTTGAGCATGTACTTGTGTTTTGGATGTTATAAGATGTTTTGAAATGTTCTAGTATATTATGGTATTATGCCCTATAGTCTATATTAATTAAATCATAACAATTTTGATTTAATAAATTAGATAATGAAATTTATTAAATTTTAAGTTGGAATTAGGTTATAGTACCAAAGGTGTGCTATGCCACTTGTAGTCTAAAAAGTAAGATTTTATGTTCAAAATAAATATTATATGTTGTAGCATAGTATAACATCATATATCATAATATATTGTTCTACATAATTTAAATTCTTTTAGTATTTTATAATCATGCAATCAAACTACACTAGATTATTTATAAAAATGTTGATTTACACTTTAAAATGGTGGAATTTGGCCAAATTCATAATAAGGTAGAGCATGACATCATAATATATTATTTCAATTTAAAATATGTAAGTGATACACACTAAAACATATAGTTTTTATTGTTTAGACTAATTTTATGATTTTTAATCCTAAGAATTCCCTTATGATGTGATATGCAATATAATATAATATTATATGTTATAGTGTATTATAATATAGGATGCCAAAACATAGTGTAGCATCATGTATTATAGCATACTATTATCTACTTATTGTTTAGCAAATTTTAGTTTGTTATAGTATGATGTGGTAGAGTTTATATTGGTATAATTCATAAAAAATACTAATTTATAGGCTGAGATGATGGGATTTGGCCAAATTTAAGGTAAGCTTTAAGGAATATCATTGGGAGTGCGCTATGGTGTGTTATTTAATCAAAAGAATGGAATTTTGCATCCAAAATAAATGTTCATTTTCAACCAAATTTTATAATTTTTGCTTAAAATTATTCATTTTAAGGTGTAATGTAAGATAATATATTATATGAAGCATATTAAAATATAATGTACATAATATAACTTCACATATATATATATATATATATGAATGTGGTGGTGTGTACTAAATGTTATTGTACATTTTAGTATGTTTTACTTTTGTTATAATACATTGGGTCAAAACTCTAAAATGTTAATTTGAAGGTTGAGATGGAAGAATTTGGCCAAATTCATAACACACCAAGAAACACCAAAATTTTGTTATTTTGCACCATTTCTAATAGAAAATAAATAATTTTACATCCAAAATGAACATTATTCATATTTTGATAAAATTTTGTTATTTGTTCCTTTTAAGTGATTTTAATGAGTTGTAATGTTAGACAATATATTATATTATAGCAAATTATAATATAACCTTATATATTATAATATTATATAGTGTCTTAATTCACACTATAATATGTTTAGCATGATATTGTATAGTTAGTTTGAGCTTGCACCATCACAAATCATAAAATGTTGATTACAATGTTAAGATAATGTAATATGAATGAATACATTGTTAGTCATTTGGTTAAAGTATTAAAGGTGTGCATAAGAGAAGAAATAATATTTGATGAGAATTCCATGTCAAGGACATGGAGGAGATATAGGGATCACACATGCATTGGACATGACATATGAGGGGTCTATGTCGAGGGCATAGAAGAAGAAAATCTGCTGATGATAAGGTTTGAATTTGATTTGATTATATGAATTATAGAAAGAAGATCTGTTGGGGATAAGAATCTATAATTAACCGTGAGTTAAGATCAAATTGACTTTAATTAGTTTTGTTTTAATTAATGTGGAGGCACATCTGCTAGAGATATGGGCTTGAGTCCGAGGATGGGTATATGAACCTTCCACTAGGGAAGCAGTTGGACTCTCTGGGGATTGGGATTTGAGTTTGATTTCATAGATTTGTTTGGGGTTGTATCCACTGGGAATAAGAGTTTGGTTGGATTTCTTTGATTTAGACTCTCTTGGGAGTTGGTTTAATTTGGCTCCACTAGGAGGTTTGTTTGAATTTGATTTGTTTCCTTGACTTGTTATATGATTTGGGGCTCCACTAGGGAGAAGGGTGTGATTTAACTCCACTAGGGAAAATTAGATAGGTTTAATTTAATCTAAGTTAATGTATGGACCCTATTGGTGTGTGATGGAACCACTCAGAAGGGGCTATATCAGCCTTGACCTACCTTAGGTTTACAAATCCAAAGGGATAGTCTACCTACTATGAGGTAGAGCTAGCTAACCTAATGTGATTCCTTTTGGTGTGCAACAGTTGTGCTAGGAAGAAGGCGTAGCAGACTTACATCATCCAAAGTGAGGAACAACCACTGGGGTGACCTGTTGGATGCACAATAAATCAAACTTGACCTAGGGCAACTACTGAGTGAATGTCATTGGGGTCTTATATCAACTCAAAAGTAGTAAGGATTAATTTTATCTTAATTTCACATGATTTGATATGGTTTGTTTAGTTTAGTTTGATTTTGAATTAAAGGCATATTTACTAGGGATGCGAGCTTGATCAAATTTGATAGATTTAATTTATGGACCATGTCGATATGCGTTGGACCCACTGAGAAGAGGTTATATCGACTTGTCCTATCTCAAATTTATAAATCAAAAGGGATAGTCTACTTGTTGTGGGGTAGGGCTAACCAACCTAAGGGGTTGCCTTTTAGTCTGCAATAGTTGTGCTAGGAAGAAGGCATAGTAGACTTGCATCTTCTTAAGCAAGGAACAATCGCTGGGGTGACTTGTTGGTAGCATAACAAATAGAACCTAACTAAGGGGAGACTACTGAGTGAATGTCACTGGGGACTTATATGAACTCAAGAGTAATCACGTGATTCCTGTAGGGAGTTTTGCTGACACTACCCTAAAGATAGGATGTCTACTTGAGAAAAGGTACAACTAGGGGTGTCCTCCTAATCCATAGGTGAATATATACTTTGTTTATATGTTTACATGGAACCTATTGGTGTGTGGGGACCACAGAAAGTATGTCGGCTTGACTATCTGATTCTTGGACCAAGGAGAATGCATCCTCAGATGAATTCAGCAAAGAAGGGTGGTTCTTAGGAAGGAAGCGTCAATCTAATAGTAACCCGGGTAGTGTCTAAATGAGGTTGCAAAATATGTGATCCAAATATAGTGCCGACAAGGGAGGTGTTACTAGGGACGTTATCCTGGGCCCTAGAAGAAAAAGCCTATAAGTGTATGATGGCTAGCTCAAGGGAAAGCATGTACTTAGATCACCATGAGTGGTGTATCCTAAGATGCGAGAACCAACCAACTAAGGTGCACCTATCAACATGAGTGGGGTATTCATCAGCATAGTGAGATCCAACCAACCTAAGGTGCTCGTCGATGTGCAATGATCAATTTGGAAAGAAAGTTGTAGGCTTACAACTTTCCAAGCAAAACTAATCATCGGGATAGTGTGTCATCAACGAGACAGATGCTATCTGACCTAGAGTGACTAAGCGAGGGAGCCCGAGGAAGGTTGACCTTGAAGTAGTGGTGAAGGAGCTGCTAGGGGACTTATCCTAAAACTCAAATATACTCAAGTTGTTGAAGGCTATTCTAAGAACAAAGCGTAGCAGACTCATCTTCTTAAATAAAGCCAATATGAGGTAGCTTATCGACCACACAGCCAGGCCTATCAAACTAACAAGGTGCTCATCGATGTGCAATGGCCAAGTAAGGAAGGAAAGTGTAGCAGACTCGCATCCTCTAAAATAAGAATACCACTGGGGTGACAAACTAGCGAGGGTAACGCGTCACGACTAGGCTATTGAGTGAGTGTTGTTGGGGAATTATCTCAACTTAGAGTAGCGAGAGAAAAGATATGTGTTTATTTTATATGTTTGTGTAGTTTATATTTATTTTTGTGTCGATGAAGGATAGGACGCGAGTTCATTACACCTACTCTAAAGACATCATGGCAGGTTCACAAACAAGAATACTTTCAACATGGAAGAGATTGAATTCGAAATGGAATTTTTATTGATGATAATTATTTTCAAACATGATTTATAATATTTTCTTAAGTAGATCCTGTCGATTGGAAGCATTGGGTGCTCTCCCTTATAATTAATAAGCTGATAAGATCCTCATTGGTAGGCCTTCTCTATGGAAAAAGGGTCTTCCTAAGTGGGTTCAAACTTGCCTCCCATCTTACGACGGGCAACAATCAGTCTCTTTAGAACTAAAATAAGCTCTCCTACTTGAAAACCACTAGGACAGACCAACTTGTTGTGAGCTTGAATCATTTTATATTTGTACAACTTAAGCTTTTGACATGCCTGCAGGCATCACTCATCCAAACCTTTGATCTCTTCTAACCACAACTTGGTGTTCTGCTTTATTGTGAGCTTGCTACCCATAACTATCCTTAGTGATGGTAGTTGGACTACTAATGATAGAAAGACTTCAGACTCATACACTAAGGTGAAAGGTAGGCGAGTTAGAGTTTGTATGTGCTGTAGGCCCAAGGCTTCAACTAATTGCTTTGCCACTTGTAAACTTGTTTGTTGTCAGTGTCTTCTTGATTATTTGGATGAGAGTTGTTGCTTCTAATTCATTTGCCCTGGGTAGTTGTTGGTAGAATATCTTCAATCTATGCTATATCTGTAAAGTTGTTGTCTCAATGCTCTTGAATGTAGTACCATTATTAGATATAATTCATGAAACACTCCAAACTATATATGATATGGTTCCTAAAAATTAGCACATCACTGACCTCTCTTAGTGGAATCACCTTCACCTATTTGGAAAAGTAATTAATAGCAGCTAAGATGAACTGATGACCCTTGGAAGAAGGAGGATCAATCAGACCCATTATGTTGGTACCCCACTGATAGCCATGAGGCCAATGTTGGAAGTAGAATGTTGGGTGGTGGTGTAGGACCATAATGTATTTGACATTG
Source organism: Cymbidium sinense (assembly GCA_021442155.1). Classification (NCBI taxonomy): domain Eukaryota; kingdom Viridiplantae; phylum Streptophyta; class Magnoliopsida; order Asparagales; family Orchidaceae; genus Cymbidium; species Cymbidium sinense. The sequence continues at coordinate 180,377,491 of CM038214.1, read as the reverse complement.
GTGGCATCACCTAGCTGTATCCATGCAATCTTTGATCATCGATGGACAGTAGTATCCTAGTCTCTTGATCTTGGCTTTCATCTTTGGACCAAATTGATTGGCTCCACATAATCCTGAGTGTACCTCAATTATGATCTTATGGGCTTCATTCTTGTATAAAAAATGTAACCACATATGATCGAAAGACCATCAGTATAAGACACCATCCACAAGAGCATTGAAAGTGTTCTCCACTTCATATGATGGGCTTGGGACTTCTTTTGAGGTAGTTTGCTTTTATTTAGGTAATCCATGAATGGTTGCCTCCAATATAACTCCTCGTCCTTCTTAATAATGGCAACCTCCCATTCAACAGAGTACCTTTTGATGAGTTCAATATCAATAAGGGATAAGACTTCCCTATTTTGGATCTTTATTGATATGGACTAATCCTTCGGACATGCCAACTCCTTGACAAGCTTGGCTAAAGCATATGCTACATTCTCTGATCATGAAATCTTATAAATGGTAACCTCTAGATTTGGGCCAACAACTCCAAGTTTTACTTTTGGTAGTGATGGAGCTTGGGCTTTATAAACTTATAGTACCCAGGGATTTGGTTGATAACTATCTGAGAATCCCGAAGATGTTGATGTTCTGGATGCTTAGAGTAATGGCTAACTCGGCCGAGCCTCATATTGGCTTCATTGTTAGTGCAAGGGGTGATGATATAAGAATCTCATCACATCGCAGTGCAGTTAAAGAACTATTCCTACCCCTATCTTTCTTGAAATAGTAGATTATAGTTCTTCTCCTCTTTGAGAGGAAGTCAAACCATGAAAGTACATCTCCCAATGTTTAATGCTAGTATCCCCTAAGTTCATGATTTGTTCATCAGGGAGATCATCACTAGCAAGAAGTGGGTGTGCTTCTAGGAACTCCGCTAGCGCTTGTCCTTTCACCTATGGAGGGGTACGAAGGTAAATTCAAACTATGAGAGGATCATGGATCATAACCAATCATCTGGATAGCATCGGTCGTGTCATGAGATGTTGTAGTGGATTGATCTTAGAGATTAAGTTCACCTTATGAGGAAGCATGTAGTGCTGTATCTTTTGGGATGCAAGATTAAAGCTGAAATGCTTCTGAGTGGATAATTAGTGTTAGATTAGATGATTGCTAAGGTACTAGAGTGTGTTTTCCATCCCTTCATTGTCTTGGCAAAGCACCAAGAGTCATCTACAATAATGTAAAGTAGCGACTTGCAGATAAGAATAGTGGCTCATCAATGCTTGATGTCTTGAAGGCATGCTCACACTTATCATCCACTTGAACTTGGCATCCTTTTGACAAGTGCTAGAATGGCTGACATCTTTTCGATAGGTTGGATATAAACCCTCTTAGATATGCCAATCGCCCTTGGATTGATCTAAGTTGAGTTAAAGTTTTAGGGGTGGCATTTCTAATAACACCTTGTTCTTCTCTAGATTGATTTTGATTCCCAGGTGTCAGACAACAAACCCAAGGATTTTCTGTGATGCTACTTTGAATGCACACTTTAGGGGGTTAATTTTAAGGTTGAATTGTCTTAATCATTTCAAAACTACTCTCAAGTCAAAGAGATGGTCTTCCTTTTCTCTACTTTTGATGATCGACATAATGATGAATGAATGAGTTCATCAAAGATTCAAGTCATTGCCCGCTGAAATGTAGCATAGTCATTTTTAAAGGTAAAAGGCATGACCTTATAATAATAGATTCTAATCGTGGTTCTAAAAGTAGTGTTTCTTTCATCTTTGGAAACCATCTTTAATTGGTTATATTGGTCGACCATCCATGAAAGAGAAGACTACATGAGATGAGGCAATGTCCACCATCAACTCTAGGATTGGTAGTGAAAATTCATCTTTTGGACATGCCTTATTTAAATCCCTAAATTGATGCATATGTGAATATGTCCATCCTTTTTCTTAACTGGGATGACGCTAGCTAACCAGGTAGGGTATTTTTCATCTGAATGACATCGATTTTGACAAATGATCTATTATTATATCTAATCGCATGAGGAGCTTGCTTAATAGGGTTAGGCTCTATTTGGGTATGGATAGCTATGTTAGGAGCCAATCGGTATCTCTTCACATGCAAAGCGGTCCTTAAACTCATTGATAACTAAGTCATTATTTTTTATTTCATTCAATAAATAACTAATATACATTGGGCATTGATCTTCTGCAGTTTCTAAGTTGATTTCCTTGAGCTCATCGATGGTTAACTTGATCTCTTCTTCAAACTCTAGCGATGCATCTTTGACTTTAAAGTCATCTAGATCATCTGAAGTTTCTAAGTATAGCTCCTCATATGAGTTAATGTGATTTGAGAAGAACCTATCAATTCAAATGATTGGGACTAGCGTGATATCATCATCATCGATTGGACCCACTTCTTGAATCCAGACCTAGTCTTGATTGGGATTTTGCATTTGTTCTTACATATTCTTTGAAGTAGTATGATGTTTTGACCAAGTATTTTGGATTAACCCTCTTTGCTAAATTATGAACACAAGGCAAGTACCAATCAAAGAAATAATTCTATTTTATGAATCATCCTTAAGTTCTACATCAACTTCTTGACTTGAGGATGATGTTGCCGAAAGAACCTCACAGTCTTCACACTTGACTTGGGCTTCATTACCAAACCCTCACTTTTTTTTGAGAGGAAAGTGGGTTAGAGCTAAACTTTAATGATTCTAACTTTCATTTTATAGACTTGGATACACTTATTTTTCCTTTAGATCCTGGTCTTCATCACTTCTGCTCAAGTGTCACCTCCAGAATCTTTGAGAAAGTTGTATGCTAACCATATAAGACTCATCTTATGAACTAGATTCTAAGTCTTTATGGATAGCTTGTACTCTTGGGACATATCTTTTATTGTGTAGCCAATCTAGAGATTTTCCACCCCTGGGACTGCCTCTGAATTGGCCTCTTCCTCTGCTTAGTGGAGGTCAGGTCATCCAAACCATATGTTGAATAGTAACACAGGTGGAATCTAAAAGCTCCACTTCCTCCTCCAAGTTTATTTCCACTCCCTTTTATTTTCTTTTTTTTTTTTATTTTCTTTTCTTTTCATTTTTCTTTCTTTTTTCTTTTCTTTTCTTTTCTTTTCTTTTTCTTTTATTTCTAACTTTGGCCAAGTTGAGAATATACTTGTTGATTTTAAGGAGGTATCCTCATATGTCGACATCATAAATTGTAAATTGCGAGATATCCTTTGACATAGATGATCCCACATCTCATAAACTTCATACATTGATGTAGAGATGGAACTATGTTGTTTCATGTATCCATGTTCTCCCAAAAAAGCGTTGAAAGATGTATCTTCTGTGAAACTTGGTTTTTTTGATCAATCATATCACCAAGGAGAACACTATGGAGCCTAAGGCTTGTTGACCTCACTTTTGGGTGAATTCAATCTTCCATCTTAGACTTAGAAGTCTTCTAGATAAGACTTTTCATAAGACACATTAATGGTAACACTTAACCTAAGCCAAAGACTTAGAAGGGTTAACCATATTATGCTTTAGGGATTAGGATAATCCACCTACCCTAAAATCAAATCCATGTTCACCTTCTCAAGACTCAAGTTCAATCCAAAAAAAAAAATTCAAATCCAAATCCCAAATTCCAAACCAACTGATTGAAGCCATGATCAAATCCAAACATGAAACCCTTCAAGTCATATGACTATCCATGGACTTAGCCAAATCTTAATCCAAATCAATCAAAATCAATTGATTTTATCATAATCAATTTATATCTTCAATCATCTTCTAAAATAAATCAAATCTACATTTAAATGATCAAAACTAAATCAAATTAAATTAATTCCTTCCAAGCCATATGATCTATCCATGGACTTAGCCAAATATTAATCCATATCAAGTCAAACTCAATTTATTTTCTCACAAATCAATCATATTTTCAATCATCTTCACAATTTAAATGAAATATACATTTAAATCATCAAAACTAAATCAAACCAAATCAAAATTCAAACTTTATCCATGGACTTAGCCAAATTCCTTCATTCCAAATTAAATTGATTTTCTCATGAATCAATCATACCTTCAATAATATTCACAAATATAAATCATCATCAACCAAAATCAACCCAAGTCAACTTAATTTGACTTGAAATGTTCAAATGAACCAAAACCAATTTCAATCTGCAATTGAATTTATAGCAATCCCAAAATATAAACTTCACTCAACCCAAATCAAAACTAAATTGGTTCACTTGAAGTGGCCAATTTGACCTATTTGAGCCAAGTTCTAATCCTACCCAAATTGGATTGAACTAAGCCCATCAAAACCTCTCATCATGATTGATCACCCTTGATCAATTAAATAAATTGGGTCAAACAAGTCAACTTGGTTTTGACCAAGTCAATCCTTATATTGAACCCAAACTAGCCAATTGCTAAGCCAAATCACTTGAAACCAATGATTCATACTAAATAAAATCAATATTTGAATATGACTTATTTGAGTCAAACCAAACCCAATTGGCCCTCTTGACCTAATTAAATTGACCTAAAAAGACCAAATTAGGTCAAATAAAATATAAACCAAATTGATTGCAACCAATGGCTCAAGTTCATTCCAAATTGATTGTTGAACTTGACCAAAATGATTGGACCCAATTGAACCCAATTAACCTAGCAATTTGTCCTAAAGGTTCAAGTTAGCCTAAATCAAAACCAAATGATTGAAAACCAATCATCTTCAATTGGTTAACTAAACCCAAACCAACTCCCAAAGCCAATTTGCCAATTTGGTCAAATTGGTAAACTTAACTTTGACCCAAATGAATTCAAATGAGAAAAATCAAATCTAAGCAAACTAAACCAAACTAATTGCCAAAACATCCCAAATGATCATATGAACTTGACCTAGCCCTTGGTTTGACCTTTGACCAATTTGTCAACTTGACCCAACTAAACCAATGTGACCTAAATGAGTCAAATTGAGCCAAACTAACAAATCAATTGACTTGAAATTTTGGCTAACCCACTTGGCTCATTTCAAATCTTCCCAAATCAAATCCAATGCCAAATGATCATTCTACCCCCTTCAAGGGCATCACATTAGACAAATCACCCATGTAAACCCATTCTTTGGCCACTTGGTAATCTCTATGGTCCACCAACTGGATTTTGACGACCCAGGGGTGGTTGGGTTATGATCCATGGGAGGTGAAATCACCTCACCCTCCCCATTGGAACATTTGAAACCCATAGACTCCCATGATTCCTCCTTTGGCCACCTCCACACCCAACCCGAGCCAACTCACCTCCACCCTACCATGACTAAGATGGATGGCCCTAGAACAAACTTGATCCCACCATCTCAAGATGAAGGGGTACACCCCAAGTTTCCACTCAAACACACAAAAATCATTCCAGTCCTAGCTACCCAAACTGAGCCATTCCTTAAGCTCCCAACTTGTTCTTGATCAAAAAATGTCATTCATGTCGTCCAAATTGACACTCCCATTTTTTACCTAACTTCCCTATTTCTCTATCAAACTCAAATTAACTTTGCACAAACCTTCCCCTTGTCAAGCAAGAATGAATCATCTCCCAAGCTTCTGAGCACTAGAGGTGGGACTTGATCAAAGATGAGCCAAATCATCTTCATGGACTTAGAGAATATCAAGGAATTGATCCAATAGCTGCTCAACAAGGTTTCATCTCTAGTAGATGAAGCTTCCTCAATCTTTCGAGCCATCGGTCTTAAGCTCCGACGAGGTACGCTTCCAAAATTGATCCTTAGCCAAAATGGGTTGGAGATTTTTGAAGAAAACTTACATCTCGTGTGATCTTGACCGTTGGATCCCCTCGATCTGTATGGTGTGGGATACTTTTTGATTGATCAGCTCAGTAAGCATCAAGTGAACAATGGCGGACGGACTTCATTCTCCCTCACTTGCATGATGTTAGATGCCTCATTCCATGATCGAATGGATGGTCGTGATTAGATCCACTAGATCATCTAATTTAATCCTATTAGCTATGGGATTGTCTAGCCATCAATCTTAGATTAAATGGCGAAGAAAGTGCTGTCACCACCACATAGGCGTGGATAAGTTTTAAGCGACAATCCATGCCACATGGAAATTGTGCCACATCTTATAGAAGGCTTTAATTAGGCTTATTAATTATTTTTAATGGTTAAAACTTCTAAAATCATGAAAATCATAGAAATAAAAAAATGCAAATAAATACTTATTTTAAAGGTATTTTAGAGGAGAGTAATTAAAAATGATCATAATTAAGTTTAAAAGTAATTAATGTTTAATTACAAAATTATTAACAATTACTTTTAATTACTATGTAATTAATCTAAATTTTGTGGGTTAATTTAATAGGATGACCTCTGCCTCCCAAGATTTTCTTGGGATTTATTGCTCAATTAATTAAGAAAATTGACTAATTAAACCTTAACTACTCTTTTAAGTTATTTAATGACTAATTAATCACATGAATAGTAATAAATTGGTTAATTAAGTTTATTAATCATTGTTCAACCATAAGTGAACTAAGGAATACAGTTGGGACCCCTTTCCCTCAGTTCATTTCACCCATTTTTTAAAATTAAATTAATTAAGATTTAACTAATTATTTAAATCACTTAATCAAATTGAAATCGTAATCACATCAGACCTTAATTAATTAAATCTTGGGGTAGATCTTTAGATGTTTAATAACCTAAAGAAGTTTAATGAAATTATGGTTAGTCCACATGTGGAAAAATAAGAGTAGTAATTAAATTACTTGTCTAATTATTAATCATTAATTGCATTAGGCCCCTTTTATTTTTTAGGATCATTGCAAGTTTATTTTCCATGCATATCATGTTGGCTCATAATTATTTAGTTAATTACTTTAAGGTGACATTAGTAAGAGTAATTAATTCATCTAATTAAGGGTTCAACTTCATTAACCCATAAAATCAACTTAGTTACATTTCCTTAAATTAAATCAAATCACTAATGTGGGAATGGGTTTAAAAAGTGATGATTTCTCTTCCCCTCTTTAAATCAAATCAAATTTAAAACTTAATTACTTAAGAATCATTAGTTTGCATTAAATAATCTTATTTGATTTATTTCCATTAAGAACTAGTTTGGTTGAATGATCACATGCTTATATTTGATTGTCCTCTTTCCAATCATGTTAAATTTGGTATGTCAATTGAATTCATGCATCCATCTTTTCAAAATCAAGTAAAATAAAATGGATTACCTTTATGTAAGCTTGCATGTGTTGATTTAATTTAATATATGTGTGGTATTATCACTATTAAATCTAAATGTATTTTTTTAAAAGCTTATAAATGACAATAATATGTTTTATGATGCTAGCTATAAATACATAAGAAATGCATGTGCTTATAGCTTAAGTGTATGAATGTTGAGTTCTCTTTCCTCTATTCATGTATTGATTTATATAAGATTGAATGGTAATGGGTATATAGTCTGGACATCCAGGGAACACAAGGCTTTAGCTAGCCCCAAGGAGGTCATTTGATTACCTCACTTCCCTGGTTTGTTACTTGGTTGATGAAATTGAAAAGAAGAAATGTTAAATTTGAATTTGTTCATAGTTTAAAAAAAACCAAAAACTCTAAACCCTAAACTAAAACTTGAACCTAAACTAAACCCAAAACCTAAAAATCTAAACCTAAACCCTAAATAACTTAACACAACCATCAACCAAGCTCTCTAGATCTCTAAATAAGGCCACGATTATCGATGGTGGTGGGGATATATGGAGGTGGTGGTGCATGGTGGTTATAAAGGAGGGAAGCAGGAGGTTATAGCTGGTGGTGGCAAAGATCATATGATGGTGGAACTAAGAGGCTGGTTCATGGGAGCTGATAAGAATGGTAGATCCAATCTGTTGCTTATGGAACTGTGTCATTATAGTAGAGACGATTCTAGTTATCAAGGATTCTTGATTTTCTCTATGCGTGCTCATTTTTTTCATATTATCCTTGTGTAGAAAACTTGGTCATTACTTGGTTGATGAAATAAAGAAGAATGTTGAATCTGAATTTGTTCTTTATTTAAAAAAACCAAAAACTAAACCACAAACCTAAACCTAAACCAAAACTAAACCACTCTCCATCCATAAATCCCAAATACACTAAACCCTCCACAAAACCTAAACCTAAAACCTAAACCAAAACACCTTCCCTCTACCCAAACCCTTTACCTCCTCAAACCCTAAATTAACCATAATCCTAAACCCTAGATAAAACCTAAACCTAAACTAAATAAACCTAAAAATAAACAAATAAATAATTAAATAAAATAATAAAATAAAATAAAACATAAAATAAAAATATAAACTAAACCTAAACTTAAAAAAATAATAAATAAACTAAAATTAAATAAATAAAATCCTAAACTAAAATACAAAATAAATAACCTAAGTAAAATAAAAATGAATAAATAAAAATGAAATAAACCTAAAATAGAAATAAATAAAAACTAAATAAAAACCTAAACCTAAATAATAAACCTAAAAATAAATAAAATATAAATAAAAAATAAAACCTAAACCCTAAATTAAAAAAAATCTAAACCTAAAATAAAATTAAAATAAACCTAAACTAAACTAAAATAAACTAAACCTAAACCTAAACCTAAACCACATAAAATAAAATATAATAAAAATAAACCTAAACCTAAACTTAAAAATAAAACTAAAATAAAAACCTAAAACCAACAACAATTCAACAATACAACAATAACAATAAGCCTTAATCCCACTAGGTGGGGTAAATTTACATCCTTCATCTCCATTGTGTCTATTGTGTCAAAATCTCATTTAATTCAAGTATACAAGATCATTTTTATACATCTTAACCAAGTCTTTTAGGTCTACCTCTACCTTTCTTAACATAAGGCAAATCTAATGCATTTACTCTCCTAATCGTCATCGGACGATTGAAGCTTTATGTGGCCAAACCATCTAACTCTCCCTAATCTTATCTACTGGAGCTACTCAACTTTTTCCCACATACTCATTTTGCATTCTATCTCTAAGGTAAAGCCACTCATCCACGAGCATCCTCATCTCGTAACACTTAACTTAGTCTTATGTTTCTCTTTTTTGTGGCCAACATTACGCACCATAAGTCATTGTAGGTCTTACCACCATCTTATAAAATTTTCCCTTAAGTTTAAGTGGAACTTTTCTATCACATAATAGGGATGCATTCCTCCACTTCAACCATCCAACTTGAATTCTACTAATAACATCTCCATCTATTTCACCATCATTTTGAACAATAGAGCCTAAATATGAATCCTCACACTTATTAATGACTTGATCACCTAAAGTCACAACCTACCACTAAAACTTCTACAACTAAAATTACACTCCATATATTCATTTTAGATCTACTTAAACAAAACCTTTAGACTCTAAAGTTGACCTCCATAATTCAAGTTTGTTGGACTCCCTCTCTAGTCTTATCAACAAGAAGAATGTCGAAAAAACATACACCAAGGTACATCTTCTTGTAAATGCCTCGTAAGAACATCCATAACTAAAGTAAAAAAGATAAGGGCTTAATGCTGATCCTTGATGTAATCCAACTAAAATAGGAAATATTTTGTCAATCCTCCTTGTGTTTGGACACAAATACTTGACTAGTATACATATCCTTAATGACTTGAATATAACCAATATTAAATTCTTTCTATTCTAGAACTCTCCAAAGAACATCTCTTGAGACTTTATCATAAGCTTTCTCTAAATCAATAAATATCATATGTAGATCCTTCTTATTTTCTCTATGCTTCTCCATCAAACCTCTTAACAAATGTATAGCATCCATAGTAGATCTACCTGGCATGAAACCAAACTGATTGTGAGAAAATTCTATATCACATCGTAACCTATGCTCAATTACTCTCTCCCATAATTTTAATGTATGGCACATTAACTTAATTCTTCTATAATTTGCACACTCTTGTGCATCACCTTTATTCTTAAATATAGGAACCAACAAACTCTTTCTCCACTCATCTGGCATCTTTTTAGTCTTTAAAATAACATTAAAAAGATTTGTAAGCCAAGAAATTCCTTGATCTCCTAAACATTTCCACACTTATTGGAATATTATCCGGTCTCTTGCTTTTCCACATTTCATTTTCTTTAAAGCTTCATTAACTTATTTACTAATCGATGATAAAATGAAATTCTATTTTTATTTAGGGTATTAAGGTTGCTAAAATCAATCGTACTTTTAGATCCTTCATTGAAAATTTTATTAAAATACCACATCCACCTATTTTCAATAACTTTTTCTAAGAAAAGCACTTTATTATTTTCATCCTTAATACCCCTCACTTGAACTATGTCTTTACTTCTCCTATCTCTTTGGTTGGCTAACTTATACATACATCTTTCACCTTCTTTAGTATCTAATCTATTGTGTAAATCACTAAAAGCTAAATTTTTTGCATCATATATTACTTTCTTAGAATCTCTATAGGCCATTTTATATCTTTCCCAATTCTCTGAGTTTTTACATCTAAACCAAGTTTTATAACAATGCTTCTTATTTCTTATCTTTTCTTGCACACTCTGACTCCACCACCAACTATTCTTATTAAAATCCTTTTGATTCTCCAAGCACATCTTTAGCAACTTGCTTAATTTCACTTGATATTTTTTTCCACATAACGTTAGCTTCCTTATGAATATCCCAAACTCTAATTTCTTGTAGCTTGCTCTTAAAAATATTTTTATTTGTGTTCTTTAAGTGTCCCCATCTAATCCTAGGACAATAATTTAGTTTATTTTTTCTCTTACAACCTTTCATCTTAAAATCTAAAATTAATAGTCGATGTTGGGTACTTAAAATTTCACTTGGAATGACCTTACAATCTTTACAATCTAAACGATCTATTTTTCTTATCAAAATAATCAATCGTGTTTTACTAGATCCATTTTATAAGTAATAATATGTTCATCACTTTTCTTAAATAAAGTATTAGCAACTACAAAATCATAAGCTAAGGCAAAATCTAATATAGTCCTACCTTCTTCATTAATCACTCCAAATCCATAACCACCATGAATACTTTTAAAATCTTCTACCACTCTACCAACATGTCCATTTAAATCTCCCCAATAAATACTTTTTCTTCAAGAGGTATCTTTTGTATTAATCCCTAATTCATTCCAAAATTTTTCTTTTGAGCTTACCTCCAAACCTACTTGAGGAGCATAGACACTTATAACATTGATAATCTTAGTATCAACAATAATCTTTAAAGCTATAATTCTATCTCCACATCTATTAATACTTATAACATTATCCTTCAAACTTTTATCTATAATCACACCTACACCATTTCTAGTTCGACTTTTACGAATACCAAAGTTTAAAACCTAAACTATCAATCTCCTTGGCCTTCTCACCAACCCATTTAGTTTCTTGAACACATAAAATATTTATCTTTCTATGAACCATAATATCTATTAATTCCATTAATTTACCTGTGTACCTATATTCCAAGATCCTAACCTAATTCTAGTTTCATGGACTAACTTCTTTGCCATCGCCATAATGCGAACCCTTGCTTATTTAACACTGCGCAGGCGTGACGTAGTTCTAGCACATTTTCATAGTATTCAAACCATAGCGTCCTTCGGGGGGCTCTAGCATTAACACAATGATTTAAATGATTCATGTCATGATTATTTCAACAAATTTTATGCTGGTTGTCGACTACCTAACGCAACCCTCCACTTTTTGCATCCGGACTTGGGACCAGCAATGGTAGTGTTAAAACCTAAAACCAAAACCTAAAAAAATAAAAGAAAAACCTAAGCCAAAACCAAAAAATATAAAATAAAATCTAAACCTAAAAAATATAATAAAAATAAAAATAAACTAAAAAATAAACCTAAACCAAAGAAATAATCTAAAATAAAAAACAAAAATTAAAATAAATAAATCTAAAATTAAAAAACTAAACAAAATAAAAAAATAAAAAATAAAATAAAAAATACACTAAATATGCCTAAACCTACTAGTATAGTTAATTTTAAAAAAAATTGAAAAATAAAATAAATATAATACATAAATAAGAAACCCGAACCCTAAACCTAAAAAACCTAAACCCTAAAAATAACCCTAAACCCTAAACCCTAAAAACTAAAAGCCTAAACCTAAACTAAATAAAACCTAATAATAAAATAAATAAAAAAACCAAAACCTAAATAAAATAGAAAAAAAGAACTTAAACAAAACCTAATCCCAAACCTAAACCTAAAATTAAAATAAAATAAAAATAAAAAATAAACTAAAATATAATAAATGAAAACCTAAACCCAAAAAATATACCTCAAAATAAATAAAAAATATGACCTAAAGCCATAATTAAAAAAAGCCTAAACCTAAACTAAATAAAATTAAAATTAAACCTAAATAGAATTAAAATTAAACCTAAATAAAAAATAAACTAAAATAAACTAAAATAAATCAAAAATAAACTAAATAAACATAAACCTACCAGTTTACTTAAATTAAAAATAAAATAAAATAAAATAAAATAAAACCCTAAACCCTAAAACTATCACTAAACCCTAAACCCTAAACCCTAAACCTACAACCCTAAACCCTAAACCCTAAACCTTAAACCTAGGCCACTCCCTAAACCTAGCCAACCACTGAGCCTAAACTCCCAACTCACCCTGACCATAAACTCCCTACCACTCCATACCCTAACTTATCCCAACCCTCTAAACCCTAATCCACTACCTAAACCCCTAACTAAACCCTAAATCCCAAACCCTAAATCCTAAACCCAACCACTAAAACCTCCTAAACTAAATTAAAACTTAAAATAAAATAAATAAGAAAACCTAAACCTAAATAAAATAACATAAAATAAACCTAAACCTAAATAAAATAAAATAAACATAAAATATAAAACCTGAAAATCAAACCTAAACATAAAATAAAAATTAAATAAATCTAAAATTAATTTAAATAAAAACTAAATAAAAAACCAAACCTAAAAAATATACCTAAAAATATAACCTAAAAATAAAAAAATAAAACATAAACCATGATCTAAAAGAACTTAAACCTAAAATAAACAAAATAAAATAAACCAAAACCTAAACTAAAATAAATTAAACTAAAATAAATAAAACCTAAACCTGAACCTAAAATTAAATAAACCAAAACCTAAACCTAAACCCTAAGAATGGGCAGAACCTTGATGGCAGGAACATCACTATCGACTAGGCTCAGTCTAGATCTGGCGGTGTAGGCAAAGGCGAAGGCGACGGTTATTGAAGTGGTGGTGGGGGATCTGGAGGTGCTGGTGGATATGGAGGTGGTGGTCAGAGTAGTGGTGGTTATGGAGGTGGAAAGAGCGATGGAGGTTATATCCATGGTGGTGGCGGAGGGATAGATCTGGGATATGATGGTGAATCTAGCTACTCGAGAGGCCGGGGTGGTTCGATGGGGCTGGGCGAAGACACTCGATCACCACTTATAAACTGTCTTTACATTAGAGATGGTTCTAGTTACTGAGGGTTTTTGATTTTCTCTACATGTGCTCATCATTGAACTATGTCATCACTTGTGTCATAAAAAACTTGGTGTGTTACTTGGTTGATGAAATCAAAAAGAAGAAACGTTGAATATGAATTTGTTCTCTTTTAAAAAAATAAAACCCCAAACTAAAACCTGAACCCTAAACCTAAAACCTAAATCTTAAACCCTAAACCTAAACCCTGAAAACCCTAAACCCTAAACCCTAAAACATAAAATCTAAAACCCTAAACCCTAAACCCCTAAACCCAAAAAAAATAAAAATAAAAAATAAAATAAACTAAAATAAATTAAAAAGAAACTAAATAAACCTAAACTTATTAGTTTACGTAATTTTTTTAAAAAATAAAAACCCTACAACCTAAGCTTACCTTAAACGTTAAACCCTAAAAACTCTAAACCCTAAAGCCTAAACACTAAACCTTAAACCCTAAACCATAAACCCTATACCTAAACGCTAAACCATAAATACTAAAAAACCTAAACCCCTTGAGCCTAAAACCTAAAGCTTAAACTAAATAAAACATACAAATAAAATAAACCTAAAACCAAAACTTAAAAAAAAAAACCTAAACATAAAACTAAAAATATAAAATAAAACCTAAACTTAAAAAGTAAAATAAAATTAAAACTAAATTAAAAAATAAATGTGAACCAAAAAAATAAACTAAAATAAAAAACCAAAATTATAATAAATAAACCTAAAATAAATAAACTAAACTAAATAAAATAAAATAAACCAAAATAAAAATAAAAAATAAACTACATAAATCTAAACCTACCAGTTTACTTAATTTTAAAAAATAATAAATAAAATACATAAATAAAAAAAACATAACTCTAAACCCTAAAACTAACTGTAAACCTTAAACCCTAACCCCTAAACCCTAATCCCTAATCCCTGAAAACCTAAAAACCTTAACCTAAGCTAAATAAAACCTAAAAATAAAATAAATATATAAACCTAAACATAAATAAAATAAAAATAAAATAAAATAAAAACCTAAACTAAAACCTAAACCCAAACCGATAGCTAAAAATAAAATAAAATAAAATAAAAACTAAAAACTAAAATAAAATAAAATAAATAAAAACCAAACCTTAAAAATAAAACCTAAACACTAAATTTAAAAAATAAACCTAAACCAAAAATAAACAAAATATAGTAAACCTAAACATAAACTAAACTAAACTAAACTAAAATAAATAAACCTAAAAATAGAAACCTAAAAATAAACCTAAAATAAAACTTATAACCTAAACCTAAAAAAATTAAAATAAAAACCTAAACCTAAACCGAAAAAATAAAAAAAATAAAACAAAACCAAAAAGTAAACATAAACCTAAACCTAAACCTAAAAAATAAACTAAAATATATAACCTTAACTAAAGTAAATAAACATAAACTAAATAAACTAAACTAAATAAAAATAATAAATAAACCAAAAAGAAATATAAAAAAAATTAAATAAACATATGCCAACCGATTTACCTAATTTTTTTTTTAAAAAGAAAACCATAAATCCCTTAACCCTAAACACTAAATCCTAAACCCCAAACCCTAAAACTAAGCCTAAACCCTAAATGAACCATAACCCCTAAACATTAAACCCTAAGTCCTAAACCCTGAATCATAAAACCTAAACCCTAAACCCTAAACCATAACCCTAACCCTAAACCTTAAACTCTAAACCACAAACCATTAAACTTA
The DNA here is from genome assembly GCA_021442155.1 of Cymbidium sinense. NCBI lineage: Eukaryota > Viridiplantae > Streptophyta > Magnoliopsida > Asparagales > Orchidaceae > Cymbidium > Cymbidium sinense. The sequence goes on along the minus strand of CM038214.1, from coordinate 180,362,149 downwards.
AACTAAACCCTGAAACTACACTTAAACCTAAAACCTTAAACCCTTTACCAAAACACTAAACCCTAAACCCTAAACCCTAAACCCTAACCCTAAAGCCTAAAACCATAAACCTTAAACCCTAAACCCTAAACCCTAAATCCTAAACCCTAAACTCTAAACTCTAAAAACCTAATCCTAAACTAAATAAAACCTAAAAATAAAATAAATAAAAAACTTGAACCTAAATAAAATAAAATAATAAAATAAAACAAAAACCTAAACTATAACTTAAACTTAACCCTAAAAATAAAATAGAAGAGAAAAATAAAAATAAACTACAATAAAATAAATAAAACCTAAACTAAATTAAAAAAATAAAATAAAACTAAGAATAAAAAACCTAAGTAAAATAAAAACTAAACATAAAATAACATTAAAATTAACCTAAAATATTATAAAATAAAAATTAAATAAAAACCTAAACTTAAAAAATAAACCTAAAAAATAAATAAATAAAACCTAAACCCTAAACTAAATTAAACCTAAACCTAAAATATTAATAAAATAAAATAAAATAAATCTAAACCTAAACTAAAATAAACTAAACTTAAACATAAACCTAAAATAAACAATACCTAAACCTATACCTAAATTACATAAAATAAAATAAAGTAAAGATTAACCTAAAGCTAAAATAAATAATAAAACCTAAAAATAAACCTAAAATAAAAAACTAAAACCTAAACCTAAAAAAATAAATAAAAACCTAAACCAAAACATCAAAATAAAAAATAAATTAAACTCAAATAAATAAAAATTAAACAACATAAACCTAAACCTACCAGTTTACTTAAATTTAAAAAATAACAAATAAAATACATAAAGAAAAAAACCTAACTCTAAACCCTAAAACTAACCGTAAACCCTAAACCCTAACCCCTAATCCCTAAAAACCTAAAAACCTAAACCTAAGCTAAGTAAAACCTAAAATAAAATAAATAAAAAACTTAAACCTAAATAAAATAATAAAATAAAATAAGAAGCTAAACTAAAACCTAAACCCAAATTGAAACCTAAAAATAAAATAAAATAAAAAATAAAAACTAAACTAAAATAAAATAAATAAAAACCCAATCTTAAAAAAAACCTAAATATAAAACCTAAAAGTAAATAATAAATAAAACCTAAACCCTAAATTTAAAAAAAGAAAACCTAAACTAAAAATAAAAAAATAAGGTAAACCTAAAACTAAACCTAAACTAAACTAAACTAAAATAAATAAACTAGAAAATAGAAACCTAAGAATAAATCAAAAAATTAACCTAAAATAAAAACCTAAAACCTTAACCTAAAAAAATAAAATAAAAACCTAAACCTAAACCTAAAAATAAAAGATAAAACCTAAACTTAAAAAATAAAAATAAAAATAAAACTAAACTAAAAAGTGAATATAAGCCTAAACCTAAACCTAAAAAATTAACTAAAATAAATAAACTAAACTAAATAAAAATAATAAATAAACCAAAAGAAAAATATAAAAAAACTAAATAAACCTAAGCCTACCGATTTACCTAATTTTTTTTTCAAAAAGAAAGCCCTAAACCCTAATCCCTTAACCCTAAACATTAAATCCTAAACCCTAAACCTTAAACTAACCCTAACCCCTAAACTCTAAACCCAAAGTCCTAAACCCTAAATCCTAAAACCTAAACCCTAAACCCTAAACAATAACCCTAACCCTAAACCCTAAACTCCAAAACCATAAACCGTAAAACTCTAAACCTTAAACCCTAACCTAACCCTAAACCCTAAACCTTAAACTCTAACCCTAAACCATAAAACTACAAACCCTAAAACTAAACCATAAACCTTGAACCCTAACCTCTAAACCCTACACTCTAAACTCTAAAAACCTAAACCTAAACTAAATAAAACCTAAAATTAAAATAAGTAAAAAACCTAAACATAAATAAAATAAAATAGTAAAATAAAATGAAAACCTAAACTATAACCGAAACCTAACCCTAAAAATAAAATAAAAGAGAAAAATAAAAATAAATAAAAACCAAAACTAAACTAAAAAATAAAGTGAACCTAAGAATAAAAAACCTAAATAAAATAAAAACTAAATGTAAAATAAAAATAAAATTAAGCTAAAATATAATAAAATAAAACTAAATAAAAACCTAAACTTAGAAAATAAACCTAAAAATAAATAAATAAATACCTAAACCCTAAACTAAAGAAAAGCTAAACCTAAAATATAAATAAAGTAAAAATAAAATAAATCTAGACCTAAACTAAAATAAATTGTACTAAAATATACTAAACTTAAACCTAAACCTAAAATAAACTAAACCTAAACCTAAACCTAAACTACATAAAACAAAATAAACTAAAGATAAACCTAAACCTAAAATAAAAAATAAAACCTAAAAATAAACCTAAATAAAACCTAAAACCTAAACCTTAAAATAATAAAATAAAAACCTAAACCTAAACCTAAAAATAAAAAATAAAACCTAAACCCAAAAAATAAAATAAATATAAAACTAAACTATAAAATAAACTTAAACCTAAACCTAAACCTAAAAAATAAACTAAAATAAAACATAAACTAAAATAAATAAACCTAAAATAAATAAACTAAACTAAAATAAATAAAAATAAACCTAAATGAAAATTAAACTAAAATAAAATAAAATAAATCAAAAATAAAGTAAATAAATAGAAACCTACCAGTTTACTTAATTTTCAAAAAATAAAAAAAATAAAATAAACCCTAACCATGAACCCTAAGCCCTAAAACTAGCCCTATACAGTAAGCCATAAACCATAAACCTACAACCATAAATCCTAAAACCCTAAACCCTAAACACTAAACACTAAGCACTTAACCTTAAACCCTAAACCCTAAGACCAAAACACTAAACCCTAAAACCTACAACCCTAAAACCTAAACCCTAAACCCTAATCCGTAGGCCCTAAACTAAACCCTAAACCCTAAAACCTAAAACCTAAAACCTACTACCCCAAACCCTAAACCTTAAACCCAAAATCATAAAAAATTAAAAACCTAAACCAAAACTAAATAAAATGTAAACATAAACAAAATAAAACCTAAAAATAAAACAAATAAAAAGCTCTAAACCTAAATAAAATAAAATAAAATAAAAACCTAAAGTAAAACCTAAACCTAAACCTAAAATAAAATAAAATAAAAAATAAAATCTAAAATAAAATAAAATAAATAAAAATCTAAACTGAACTAAAAAATAAAATAAACCTAAAAATAGAAAACCTAGATAAAATCAAACCTAAATAGTAACTAAAAATTAAATAAACATAAAATTAAATTAAATAAAACTAATTAAAAAACTAAACATAAAAAATAAACCTAAGAATAAAACCTAAAAGTTATTAAAAAATAAAACTAAAACCCTAATCTAAAAAAGCCTAAACCTAAAAGAAAATAAAATAAACCTAAACCTAAACCTAAACTAAAATAAATGAAACTAAAATAAATAAAACTTAAACCTAAACCTAAATTAAACTAAACCTAAACCCTAAACTAAATAAAATAAAAATAAAATTAAACTTAAACTAAAATATAAAACTCTAAAATAAACCTAAAATAAAAACCTAAAACCTAACTCTAAAAAAAATAAAATGAAAACCTAAACCTAAATCTAAATAAAACCTAAAGTCTAAACCTAATAATTAAAATTAAAACCTAAACCTAAAAAATAAAATAAAAGTAAAACTAAACTAACAAAATAAATATAAACCTAAACCTAAACCTAAAAAATAAACTAAAATAAAAAACATAAACTAAAATAAATAAACATAAAATAAATAAACTAAACTAAATACAATAACAATAACAACAACAAGCTTCAATCCCACTAGTGGTCCACATGAATCCTCTCTCATTGTGTTATTATGTGTCAAATTCTCATTTAAATCAAGTATACTAAGATCATTTTTTATACATCTTAACCAAGTATTTTAGGTCTATCTCTACCTTTCTTAACATAAGGCAAATCTAATGCATCTACTCTCCTAATCGGGTCATGACGACGACTTTATGTGGCCAAACCATCTAAGGCGACTCTTCCTAATCTTATCTACCATTGGAGCTTCCTTTTCCGAATATACTATTTTGCATTCTATCTCTAAGAGTAATGTCACTCATCAACCTAAGCATCCTCATGTAACACTTAACTTAGTCTTATGCTTCTCTTTATTGGCCAACATTCTCGCACCATAAGTCATCGTGTATTACCACCATCTTATAAAATTTTCCTTAAGTTTAAGTGCAACATTTCTATCACATAATAGGCCAGATGCATTCCTCCACTTCAACCATCCAACTTGAATTCTACTAATAACATCTCCATCTATTTCAACATCATTTTGAACAATAGAGCCTAAAAATGTGAAACGCTCACTCTTATTAATGACTTGTTCACCTAATGTCACAACACTAACTAGAACTTACAACTAAAATTACACTCCATATATTCAGTTTTAGATCTACTTAAATAAAACCTTTAGACTCTAGAGTTGACCTCCATAATTCAAGTTTCTGTTGGACTCACTCTCTAGTCTTATCAACAAGAAGAATGTCATCAACAAAAAGCATACACCAAGGTACATCTTCTTGTAAATGCCTAGTAAGAACATCCATAACTAAAGTATAAAGATAAGGGCTTAAAGTCGATCCTTGATGTAATCCAACGAAATAGGAAAATATTTTGTCAATCCTCCTTGTGTTTGGATACAAGTACGACTCTAGTATACATATCCTTAATGACTTGAATATAACCAATATTAACTAGTTTCTGTTCTAGAACTCTCCAAAGAACATCTTGAAACTTTATCATAAGCTTTCTCTAAATCAATAAATATCATATGTAGATCCTCCTTACTTTCTCTATGCTTCTCCATCAAACCCCTTAACAAATGTACAGCATCCATAGGATCTACCGATAAAACCAAACCGACATTGTGAGAAACTTCTATATCACATCATAACCTATGCTCAATTACTCTCTCCCATAATTTTAATGTATGGCACATTAACTTAATTTCTCTATAATTTGCACACTCTTGTGCATCACCTTTATTTTTAAATATAGGAACCAACAAACTCTTTCTCCACTCATCTGACATCTTTTTAGTCTTTAAAATGACATTAAAAAGATTTGTAAGCCAAGAAATTCCTTGATCTCCTAAACATTTCCACACTTCTATTGGAATATTATTCGGTCTTACTGCTTTTCCACATTTCATTTTCTTTAAAGCTTCACTAACTTCAGATTTACTAATATGATGATAAAAATAAAATTCTATATTTTTGTTTAGGGTATTAAGGTTGCTAAAATCAATCATACTTTCAGATCCTTCATTGAAAAGTTTATCAAAATACCTCATCCACCTATTTTCAATATCCTTTTCTAAAAAAAAGTATTTTATTATTTTCATCCTTAATACACCTCACTTGAACTATGTCTTTACTTCTTCTATCTCTTTGGTTGGCTAACTTATACATACATCTTTCACCTTCTTTGGTATCTAATCTATTGTATAAATCACTAAAAGATAAGTTTTTTGCATCATACATTGCTTTCTTAGAATCTCCACAGGCCACTTTATATCTTTCCCAATTCTCCGAGTTTTTACATCTAAAACAAGTTTTATAATAATATTTCTTATTTTTTATCTTTTCTTCCACACTCTGACTCCACCACCAACTATTTTTAAAAGAAGCTTTTCTTTTTGATTCTCCAAGCACATCTTTAGCAACTTGCTTAATTTCACTTGCTATTTTTCTCATAATGTGTTCCCTCATGAACATCTCAAATTCTAATCTCTTGTAGCTTGCTCATAAAATATTTTATTTGTGTTCTTTAAGTGTCCCCATCTAATTCTAGGATAATAATTTGGTTTATTTTTTTCTCTTACAACCTTTCATCTTAAAATCTAAAACTAATAATCGATGTTGGGTACTTAGATTTTCACTTCGAATGACCTTACAATCTTTTCAATCTAAATGATCTATTTTTCATATCAGAAAATAATCAATCTGTGTTTTCCTAGATCCATTTTTATAAGTAATAATATGTTCATCTCTTTTCTTAAATAAAGTGTTAGAAACTACAAAATGATAAGCTAAAAAATCTAATATAGTCCTACCTTCTTCATTAGTCACTCCAAATCCATAACCACCATGAATACTTTTAAAATCTTCTACCACTCTACCAACATGTCCATTTAAATCTCCTCCAATAAATACTTTTTCTTCAAGAGGTATCTTTTGTATTAATCCCACTAATTCATTCCAAAATTTTTCTTTTGCGCTTACCTCCAAACCTACTTGAGGAGCATAGACACTTATAACATTGATAATCTTAGTATCAATAATAATCTTTAAAGCTATAATTCTTTCTCTACATCTATTAATATTTATAACATTATCCTTCAAACTTTTATCTATAATCACACCTACACCATTTCTAGTTTGAGTTTTACCTGAATACTAAAGTTTAAATCCTAAACTATCAATCTCCTTGGCTTTCTCCCTAACCCATTTAATTTCTTGTACACATAAAATATTTATCTTTCTATGAACCATAATATCTATTAATTCCACTAATTTACCTATAAGAGTACCTATATTCCAAGATCCTAACCTAATTCTAGTTTCATGGACTAACTTCTTTGTCGCATCCGTCTATAATGTGGGAACCCTTGCTTATTTAACACCGCACCTGCCATGCAGGGTTTCTAGCAATTTTATGTATTCAAGCCATACAAGGCGCCGCCTGGACACCCTAGAATTAACACAATGATTTAAAGGATTCATGTCATGATTATTTCGACAAGTTTTATGCTGGCTGTCGACTACCTAATGCAACCCTCCACTTATCACATCCGGGACTGAATGGTAGTGTTAAATAAACTAAACTAAATAAAAGCAAAAAATTAACCCTAATTAAAAATATAAAATAAACTAAATATACCTAAACATATCATTTTACTTAATTTATTAAAAAAATTTAAACCCTAAACACTAAATCCTAAACTCTTAAACTAACCCTAAACCTACAACCCTAAACCCCCTAACTAAAAACTAAAAATCTAAAACTATTAAAAAAAATAAACTATACCACCGCCATTTTCTTAAACCACTCAACTAAAACTAAAAAACTAAAACCTAAAAATAATAAAACTAAAACTAAAAACTAAAACTAAACTAAAACCCTAATAAAATACTAATAAATACCTAAACCATAAAAAATAAATTGAAGTAAAAACTTAAAAAATAAACCTAACTAATAAAACATAACCCCTCCCTCTTCTTAAAACTAAACTAAACCCTAAAATTAATAAAATTACTAAAAATAAAATATAAAAATAAAACTAATTAAAACACTAAAACCTAACTAATAAAACTAAAAAAAACCTAAACCCTACTCACCCCCGCTCCACCAAACTCATAAAAAAATTCTAAAACCCCTAAACTAAACTAATAAAAAAACTAAATTAAAACCCCTAATAACTAAAAACTAAAAAAACCTAATAAACCCCACCACACCCCAAAAAAATAAAACTAAACCTAAACCTAATAATAATAATAATAAACTAATATTAACTAAAACTAAAATAAAATCCTAATAAATAATAAATAATTAGAAAAACCTAAATCATAAAAAACTACTAAAAAACCTTAAAAACCCTAAACCCCTAAACCAAAAAACTAACTAAACTAAACCAATAACTAAAAAAACCTAAACCCCTAAACCCTGTAATAAACTAAAAACTAAAATGAAAACCTAAACCTATCCCACTGCCCCTTCTCATCTTGAGCTTTGGAGATTATTGAATCCCTTTCCTTTTCGTTATCTTTCTCGATGTTTATAGGCTGGTTTTCTAGAAATTTCTTTTAGCTCCGGATCTTCGGCCTTTTGCTAATCCTTGTTCGGTTATTAAGTGACACCATTTGACATGGCATCAGGTACTGCAAATACTTGGGGAAAACCAAATGCTCTAACTTCTCTAGCTCAGGCTTCCAATTCTTTGGGTTTAGCTAAACCTTTTGCCTCTAAATCCTTCAAAGATGCCTTAAAAATCCCATTTTACATTAAAATTGAATGCATTCATAATTGACTAAGTGGATGAATTTATTAGCCATCTGATTTAGAGCTTACATGCTATGTTCATGTATACAAATTTACATATGTTTGAATGTAAATGGGTATATAGTCTAGAAATCCCAAGAATACGAGATTTTAGCTAGCTCCAAGGAGGTCATTTAATTACCTCACTTTCGGTTTAACAATGACACATGCCTATTTAATTTCATTCTTATGTCCTTTTGTATAAGAATTTGGATTAAGTTTTAAATTAATATATTTAAATAATTCAATCAAATAAAATATAGATTCTAAGCATACATCATCATTTAAATGTGCCAAAATATGTTGCATGCATATACACTTAGATTAAATCATAAGCATGTTACATGTTAAGGAAATGAATGATTTAATATTTGTCATGTGGTAGTAATTCAATTAAATTAATCTTAAGATGCCTTTTATTTTAATAGGATTATTTAAAGTGAACCTAAACTTAAGATTAATTAAATCATTTAATAATTCTAAAAAGAGAACTAAATCAAAATAATATACTTTAGAAAGTTACTTAAGGTAAGGATGATGAGGGAAATCCTCTTTTCCTCTCTTTATAACACTTATTTCTAAGTGTAATCAAATGAAATAAAAGAAAACACAAATTTCAAATCAATTAAACTACTTCAAGTGAAATCAACCTTTCATGTTAAATTGAAACTTTCTACACTTAAAAATATAGCACTAGTGCCTAACAAGACTTACCACAAATCTTAATACACACATTAGAAATATGTCACCACTTCTAAAGTTAGGATTGATGTGATGTATATTTTATTTTATGATGTATTATTTTAGATTGGATGTTAGGGTGTATGCTTTGTAGACTGGATGCTAGGCCAATATTAGCCTAATCATGTTTTCTATAGGAGATTATGCTTAAGGGATGCTTAACAATAAATATGAAAGCTATTTTTATAGGTTGCTTAAATCCTTAAGCATAATCCAAGTTAGATGTGGGCTTAGTTACCCATGTGGGTGCTAAGTCAAAACTATACAATCTAGGATAATATGTCTATTTATCTAACCTCTATTTAGTGTGTAAGATTTTCTTTTCCACATAAATGTAATTTTTGCAATATGAATTAGGATTAGTCTTATGAGGGTTTAGATGACTAGTAGCCGGGCTTTGTATTTCCCCTGTGATGCCTTTAAAGCACCATCCAAATTAGAGAAGGAACTAAATCAATAATAGAGATATGAAAAAGAGGTCCCCATAGATTTAATACAATTATAATTATTCTTTCATATTCTAGGTTATAAGGGTAGAGCTTGGCTACCCATCTTTTCTTTCTTCAAAGTTATATGATGGCACCACTACACCGCTTTTATTCTTTTATGATAGTTATGGTGAAAAATATTCTTATTTTATACATTTCTACCTACATCTATCCCTTCCTTTTAATGGAAGGATAAATGAAAACATATATATATATATATATATATATATATATTACATGTGGAAACACCACCTAGATTCAGATGTTTTATTAAGGTGATCGTATAAACATTGAGAGAAGTTACTATCTCAAGAGATAAAAAAGTCACCCTACAATGGACCTAATCACTAGAATAAGGAGTCCTGGATAATGTCTGATATGTACCAAAGATTCTTCACCTAGTTTACATGGAAATGCAAAGTAGGATTTTTTTAAATTCGTAAGTTCAAGAAGGAGTCAATTACATCCCAAGGATGGGATCCCATAAGAATACTCAAGGTAAATGATTATTGCAAAGATTTCAATAGTAGGACTATCAATGACAATTATTTAAAGATCCATTGATCAAAGAGAGGAGTTATTATGCCAAAGGAAGATAAGTAGAGATGCCCATGACACTAGGAAACCTAACAAGCATCTCAAACTATCCTATGGGCTTTACATTTTTTAAATTTGATTTAATTTCAATTGAATTTTTCATTAGAAATTTAGGCTTATGATTCCACAACACAAGATTATGGAAATGCTTAAGAGGTGAGGATTTAGCTCAAAGGGGAAAAGCACCATAACCTAAATCAAGGAGTTTAACGATAAAAGCACAACCTAAATCTAAAACAAAAATTATTTTGGTTTTGTTATAAGAGGACAAACCACCCTACTATTGATTACAATTTGGGATGGAACTAACTACTTTAATTTTAAATTATGTAGTAAAGTCATATTTATACAAGAGCTATATTATTATTTATTTAGAAAGAGACTAAGTCCAAACTCATCAAGAGTAATCATGTAAGGGTATGCTCTAAATTACCTATATATAATGCAATTAGATTTCATTTTATTTTTTTATTTTGACTTATTTGAAGACTATGATTCATATGCCTAATGGATTTGAGAAATGAGATTATTAGCCAAAATCAATGAAAAGATGTGCCACCATGCTCCTAAAAAAATTAAGCCAATTTCTCCAGTAAAGATGGAAGCCCTCTAATCAAGAGTAAAATAATATGCATTTGTTCATGATGTTATAAAAGAAGTACTCACCATCTCTTTAATTCTTTTATCTTGATTCTTTTCCTTTTTTTGAGTTCCTTTATTTTAGTTTTGGTTGTTAGATTTGGTAGAAGATTTATTTTTTCTAAAGGCTAATCACATCTGTGAAAAAAGATAAGAAACAAGGAAAAGTATCCACTTAATGCATAACTAACAAATCATCAATTAATTTAATAATTACAAAAGAAAAATATCATCTATACACAAACCCAAAAAATAAATTGGGTAGCCTAAGCCACCCTTATATAATTGATTATAAATGATTACCTATAATTACAAGGAATATTATTATTCTTAAGCTTCATTTCTTATTCTTCTTTATTTCTTTGTTTTCTTTTTCTTTTTTTTTGTTTCTTTGATGGTTAAGGTATTCTAAAATTTAATGGTGAATAAGATGAGATTTATGACCATGTTCATTAATCATAATAATCATTCTAAAAATTAATTGTAAAATTTACATGAAAAAGGAAAGAAAATCTAACAAACACATGCAAATAAAGATTTCTAAACAAATAAAATTAAGTATATTTTTTATAACACATGTGACTAATTATGTTGATTATGTTAGTATAAGAACAAAGAAAAAAGCATTTTAATTTTATTTATTATAAATGTTTTAAGACAATCATAAAATAATGTTAGATAAGACATACATCACTTCATTTCTTTCAACATGTATAACATGCAGATAAAACATATATATACAAAAAAGAATATTTAAACACTTTATGCAAAAATAAAATTTGAAATGGTGACTTATGTAATTTTCTTTAAGTTTAGCTGGTATGTTTATAATTTAAGCAATTTTCTAAGTGTGAAGTATGTTGTAACTAGAGGAAGGTTTCATTTAGATTTAATTATTTTCTATTTTACACTAATAGTTCAATAACTTTCCAATTAATTAATGAAGAGAAAGAGAAGAAAAATGCAAAGTAATTTTGGTGAAATGTTTTGATTTTTGTTTATGAATGAATAATTATTTTAATTAACAAGTTTAGATAAACTAAACAAACCTATTAAAAATAATTTTAAGATTTAGAAAAGAAGATATTCACAAAACATACACTTCATTTTTTTTTCCACATGTAAACAGATAGAATAATTAAGATATCTATACATACAAATATATTAAAATTGATTCATATAAGCAATTTTGAGAATTTTTTATGATGCATGATTTTCACTAGAAACATTTTCTTTAAACTCACATGCATACATAAAGGAAATGCATGATCATACATATTATTAACATGTTAGGAAAAACATAAAGTAATGAAAGCAAACTGTATTTCAATTAAATAACTTTAAATAAAGATAAAAGAAATGAAATAAAAAGAAAGTAATCAAAAGTTTTTGTTTGATTTTAAATTTGATTTAATTTTGAAAATGTCAATTGAGTTTGCTATTCCTAACCCATTCCCACATGTGTTTGACATTTATGTTTAATTTTTAGATGATTAGATTCCTTTTAGATTTTGATTAGGTTAAGGTATGACTTAAACATGTTAATTAACCATTACCTACACCACCTTAGCATAGTTAACCAAATAATTATGAGCTAATGAGATGGCATAAAACCTCACAAAGAATTTAAATTTGCAATACACCTAAGAAGAGAAGGGTGTAATGTAATTTGGCTCATGATTAATGGTTAATTAAGGGGGTTTAACTTAAGTAATTTCAAAACACTCTCACACATATGAGTTGAGTTTCGATTTTCTTAATGGAACATAGGCTCTTGAACACCTATGCAAATATCCAAAATAGATTAATTAAGTTTTGGAAGGTTTTAGAATTTTAATAAATTAATTAAGAGGGTAATTAATGAATTATCCCTTAATTAAGAGAGGATTAAGAGAGAAAAGGGGATTTAGGGAATAGCTTAGGGGAAATGCCCCAAACTTATTCCCTAAACCTCCTATTCATTGAATCATACCTTAATCAACTTCAATGAGAAATTAAAACACTAACTAAACCCTTAATTATCCTTAATTACATAAAGGGGTAATTAGGAAATGAGTTAGCAATTCCCTCAACTAAGCCACCAATAAATCCCAAAAAAATTAGGAGGGGCAGAAGTCATCCCCCAAAATATACTCAAGAAGTTTGAGATTAATCAGTGGAATAACTAAGGAGTAATTAAGAAATTTAAATTTTTAATAAAACCCAAAATCAGAGAAAGATACAATTCAAAATCCATTAAAACCAATTTTAAATATTCTAGATTGAATTATCTTTCAGTGGCAATTTACCTCATATTTTTTATTTTACGTTAGAGAGATATAAATTTATAAAGTTTAGAGGATTAATTAGAATTAAATAAACACTAATTAATCCCTTAATCCAATTGGTACGCAAATGCTTGACTCAATGCACTTTCCACACACCATAATCGAGTGCTAACTTAAACGTCACACGCCATCGCCATGACAACACTATGCACTTTTGTCTCTGCCATTGGATCAAGTATCGAATGGCGAGGATTTAATCCGAGGTCTTAAAGGATAAAATTGGATATAAAATGTGTGTTTAATCTCAGCCGTCCATCCAAAATGCATGGATGGACGGCCAGAGATCTATCCCTACCAAAGCCTGTGATCCATGGGGACCGTCCATGTTCTAAGCTTTGATTTTAGCTTGATTGAGTTTGGATTGCAATGAATATTTGCACACACCATCTAACCCTAATGGCAATCACATCTAAAGGTTGAAATCTCATTCCATTAAAATTTATTTCACATGGACCACACATTGAGTTTAGATCAAAAAAGTCTAACTCACCAAAAGTGATCAACTCAATTCCTTTAGAGGAGGTTAGAATGGAGACATAGCTATGGTGAAAGTTTTATTTGAGGTTAAGTGGATAGCTGGACCAACCCTCCTTAGCTTCCTTATGGCTTGACTCAATTAGATCTCCTTGCCTTTGGAATTTGAGAGAGAGCTTGGACAAGCTACACTTGGCCCTTTGGTGGAGTGTACAAAGAGAATTTGGTTGAATTGGAGTGTAGTGGAAGTTTTCAAATCAATGGAGCTCTCTTATTTTAATTGAGGAAAAAACCCATTGGGTGCACCACCTCCATAGGGTCTACTTGACCTATTAGGAAAGTATTAAGTAGGTATGAAAAGGAATTGACCAAATTCCCCATGGATTTGACCAAAAATTTATTCTATGTTCTAGGGGTAGAATGGTGATTTGGCTGCTTTTTAAATTTGGATATGTTGGGGATGTTGAGAAAATAGGTTTGGCCAAGTTTCACTAGATTTGGAGTTCATTTGGTATGGTTTGGCTCATGTTGACCCATTTAGGTCAAAATGGGTCAACTTGGGTCAAGTTGACCAATTGGTCAAATTGGGTCAAACTAAGGGTTAGGTCAAGTTCCTATGACCATTTGAAATATTTTGGTGGCTTCATTTTGGTTCAATTTAGTTTAGGTTTGAATTTAGTTCATATTACTTCATTTATGTCAAATGGGTCAAGTTGACCAATTTGACCCATTTGACCTATTTGAGCTAGGTCATGGGTAGGTTTAGGTTTGGTTAATCATATGAAGTGGATTGGTGTCTTTATTTCCAATCAATTTTGGTTAAGTTTGAATTTGGCTCAATTTGACCCTTTAGGTCAAGTTTAAGGTCAATGTGTAGGTCTAGTTGGCCAATTGACGCTTTAGTCAAGTTCAATAAGTGATTTGGAATGAACTTGACCCATTGGTTTGAATCAATTTGGCTTAGATCATTTTGACACATTTTGACCGTTTAGGTCAAGCTGGGTTAACTTGGGTCAAGTGGCCAATTGGGCTAGGTTAGGCTCAAATGTTGACTTGATCAAGTTCAAATGTTGGTCATGAATGAACTTAGATCAATGGTTTCAATCAATTTGTTCTATGGTGGATTTTATCTATATTAGGTTTCATTTTGGCTAAGTGTTAACTTGGTCAACCCTTAGGTTTGACTTCGTTTGACCCAATTTGGGTGATTGAACATCTCATGATGATTTTTGATCATGATGAGAGGCATAGGTGAGTTTGATTCCATCAAATTTGGTTAGGATTAGAATTTGGCTCATGAGGGTACTTTAGGTCACTTTGGGTCAAGTGAGCCTAATTGGATCAAATGGCTTGGTCAAAGCTTGATTTGAGTTTGATTGAACTTGTATGGACTTATGATTGAAATATAAATCCATTTGCAAGTGGTTTGAAGTCAAATGGGTTTTTATTCATTTCATAATTTCATATTCAAAGGAAGAATATGAATGGACTTGGCTTGAATTTTTGAATTGAGTTTTGATTTAGTGATTGAGATTTGTATTTTATTTGGATTCATGATTGTATAATTGATTGAATCATGAAGGAAGATTAAGAGTTGGTTAGATTTGAAATTGAGATTTGGGATAAGTCTTTTAAGAAGGAATTTAAATTACTTAGGAAATTTTGGAGTAGGGATTTGAATTTTGGATTTAGATTTGATTGATTTATTTTTATATTTCATTTATATATGAGAATATAAATGAGGATATAAATGAGTTGTGAGAAAATTTCAAGGATTTGATTTGATTTGATCATGATTTAGGCTAAGTCTTTTAAGAAGAAATTTAAATTACTTAGAAATTTTGTAGTTTTGGATTTGATTTTTGAGTTTAGTTTTATTGATTTATATTTACATTTCATTTATATATGTGAATATAAATGAGAATATAAATGAGTTGTGAGAAATTTCCAAGTTTGAATTGATTTGATCATGATTTTGGATAAGTCCTTTAAGAGGGTATTTAAAAGACTTAGGAAATTTTGGAGTAGGGATTTGAATTTTGGATTTAGATTTGATTGATCTAATTTTATATTTCATTTATATATGTGAATATAAATGATTTATGAGAAAATTTCATGAATTTGGAATGATTTGATCATGGTCTAGGCTAAATATTTTAAGAGGGAATTAAAGACTTAGATGATTTTTGGAGTTTGAAATTTCATTCATGGGTTTCAATCATGGATTTCAATTATGGACTTCAATCATGGATTTTAATCATGGATTTAAATCATGGACTTGAATCATGGATTTCAATCATGTGGCATTGATTTGTGTTTGGAGAAAATCAAATGAGATTGCAATGATCAATTGAAGGGAGAAGACCTATCTTAGATTTACTGAACCAAAGGGAGTAGCTTCCCAATGGATGGGAGAACAATCTGACCAAAGGAGTGCCTTTCAGTTTACAATGATCAATTGAAGGAAAGAAAGCTTGGGGATTCACATCTTCCACTACAAAAGACCATTGGGATGATCGATTGCTTTGGGCAACAAATCGAACCTGACCTAAGGCGCCCTTCAATTGCGACAATCATGCTAAAAAGAATGCATCATAGTCTTACATCTTCCAAAGAGAAATGACTGTCGGGGTAACCTACCTTCAATCAAAATAGATTGAACTCAACCTAAGGGTGACTACGGAGTGAGTGCCGACCCGGGGACTTATCTCAACTCAGGTAGTCAGGCAATTCCTATAGGGAGTTCTGTTGACACTACCCTAAAGTTAGGATGCCTGCTTGAGAAAAGGGGCTCTTTGGGAGCTTTAAATCCTTATCCACAAGCGAAGTAATTTTATTTATTTTGTTTAGTTTATTTTATCGTGAACCCTGTTAGTTTGCAAGGGATCAAATTGAGAGGGTGCTTATATCAGCCTAGATCTCTCTCAGATTTACTGAACCAAGGGAGAATCTGCGCATCCGCTGAACAAATTCTCCACCAATAGGGATGGCTACTAGGAAAGGGGGATTGTCCAATCCAATAGTAACCTAGGTATTATCTAAATGAGGTCGCAAAGGATGTGATCCAAATAGAATGCCTGCAGGGGATGGGGCCGATAAGGGTTTAATCCAACACCCTGGAGAAGATGACTTAGATAGTCATATATCCAATAGGTATTTGGTGGGCAACTCAAGGAGAAAGTGCGGGGACTCACATCAGTTAAAAGTGGTGTATCCATCAAGTGAGTCACTGTCAGCATAGTGAACATCCACCAACCTAAGGTTCCCATCGATTATAATAACCCTCTAAAGAAAGCTCAAGGACTCACATCCTCCTATAAACCGATTGTTGGATAGTCTTCGCCTCGCGGTGTATTCGACTTAGGACGACTATTGAGTGAATAGCGGGGTACTTATGTTGACTCAAACATAGTCAAGAGGAAAGGATTCTCTGGGGGACTTATCTTATACCTCAAATATACTTGACCTAGTTAGATCATGATGATTAGTTCAAGAAGAAAGCTCGGGGACTCACATCTTCTTAAACAAAATCAACATGAGGTAGCTTACTAGCTGGGTAGTGAAGCATGCCATACTAACAAGGTGCTCTCTAGTTTACAATGGTCAAGTTAGGAAGAAAGCTTGGGGCCTAACATCTTCCAAATAGACAGCCACTAGGGTAACATACTAGCAAGGTAGCATGTAGACCCGACCTAGAGCAGCTAATGAGTGAGTGCCATAGGAGGCTTTCTCTCACATCAAAATAGCTCGAGATAAAAGATTTTTGTTTGTTGTTATGCATGTATCAAAAGGAATAGAAAGCCTCTGGGGGACTCTTACACCTACCTTAAACATGTTAGGGGATCTGATGAAATGATGCCACGAATGGCAAATAGGATTCCCTATAAGAAAGAATGTCGCTTGAGTTCTCGAACACCAATCCTAATTATGTTAATCAAAATAGGATGCCTCTCGGGTTCTCTTACACCTATTATAATAGCATCGAGATATTGTGTTTGTGTTGTGAAAGAAGGATAGATGCCGCTGGGACTGCATACTCCCCAAACATGTCACAACGATTCAAGATAAGTAAACAACGCAAAGAAGAGAATATTTGATGAATGGAATTAGATTTTGTTCTTTTATTAAACAATTTTTTCATATATGATTTTTCATGGGTAATATTTTTTTAGATAGAGCCCATTAATTAGAAGCATCGGGCATTTACCTTTACAATAAATAAGTTGATAAGATCCTCCTTGGTAGGCTTTCTCTATGACATAGGGGCATTCCCATGTGGTTCGAACTTGCCTCCCATCTTTCGATGGGCAATAATTGGTCTCCTTAGGACAAACACAAGTTCTCCTACTCAGAAAGACATAGGGTGGACTTGTTGTGAGATTGAATCATTTTGGCCTTGTACAACTTGAGGTTCTGGCACACCCGTAGATGACTTTCCTTCAAACCTTTGAGATCTTCTAACCGCAACTTTGCATTCTACTCTATAGTGATCTTACTACCTAATGCTATCCTTAGTGATAGGAGTTGAACTTCTAAAGGTAGAGCCTTTGAACCCATACACTAAGAAAAATGGGGTAGGCTAAGTTGGAGTTCAGTATGTAGTGCGGTAGGCCCACAAGGCATCAACCAATTGCTCGTTCCACTTGCTTATCATCAAGAGTCTTCTACAGTATTTGGATGAGAGTTTTGTTGAATGCTTCCACTAAGCCATTTACTCTAGGGTAGTAGATGGTGGAGTATCTCCAATCTGTGCTGTGTCTTCTAGCGAAGCTATTATTCTTCGTGCTTTTGAATGCAGTACCATTTTTAGATATAATTCATCGAGGCACCCCGAACCTATATACAATATGGTTCCTAAAATATTGAAGCACATGCTGAGCTATGATCTCTCTGAGTGGGATGGTTTCTGGCCACTTAGAAAAGTAGTCGGTGGCACTTAAGATGAATCGATATCCCTTGGAAGAAGGAAGATCTATCAGACCCACAATGTTGGTACCCTAACATTCTAATGGCCATGAAGCCAATGTAGGGTGTAGAATGTTGGGTGGTTGGTGGAGGACCACACCATGTACCTAACACTGATGACATATCCTAGCTACATCTATGCAGTCTATAATCATTGAAGCCCAGTAGTATCCTAATCTCTTGACATTTGTCTTCATCTTTTGACTAGATTGATGTGCTCCGCATAGATCTGAATGTACCTCGATTACAATGCCACAGGCTTCATGTTTGTCTAAATAGCATAACCATATTTAGTCAAAGGATCATCGATACAGGGTGCCATCAACAAGAGCGTACGAGAGATTTCTCTATTTCACCTGAAGGGCTTGTGACTTTTCTTGAGGTAGGCTGGTGTTCAAGTAATCTATGAATGGTTGCCTCCAATCTAGCTCCTTGTCCATTTTGGCAATGGCAACCTCTCCTTCAAGAGAAAGTCTCTCGATGAGTTCAACATCAATAAGGGATACGACTTGCCTATTTTGGATCCTTATTGAAATTGACTCATCTTTTGGACATGTTTATCCTTTGGCAAGTTTGGCCAAAGCATCTACTACTGCATTTTCTCGGGGAACCTTGTAGATGGTGACTTCAAGAATTTGGGCCAACAGCTTCATGGTATACTCATAGTAATGACAAATCTTGGGTTTGAGAACCTTGTAAGACCCAGTAATTTGATTGATAACCAACTGAGAATCCCCAAAGATGTTGATGCTCTTGACACTAATAGTGATGGCTAACTCTAGACCGACAATCAAAGCCTCATACTTAGCTTGGTTGACAATTGGAAAGATAGTATGAGAATCTCATCACATCAGCCTAGGGAGAACTATTACCCTTGCCTTTCTTGGGAGAATAGATCATGGTACTTCCCCTTTATAAAAAGAAGCCGCACCATCAAAATATATCTCCCATCAGTGGTTGTCATCCTCCCCTAAGTTCATTATTTGTACATTAGGGAGATCATCACTAAGTAGAGAATCAACAGGAAGTGGGTGTGTTGCTAAGAAATCCCTATCCTTTATTGAACGGAAAATGCAATGTGATATCAAACCGTGAGAGAATCATGGAGCAAGGAGCCAAATGTTTAATAGTGTTGGTCGAGGTCAGAGTGGATTGGTTCAAGAGATCAAGTTCACCTTATGAGAAAGCATATAATATTTTAGCTTTTGGGAAGCAAAGATCAAAGCTAGGCAATGTTTCTCAATAGGTGGATAGTTCAATTCAATAGGAATCAGAAGATGGTTATGGTAGTAGAGAGCGTTCTCCTTTCGTTTGTCATTGGCTTGGGCCAACAGAGCACTGAGAGAGTCATCCAATGCAGCAATGTAGAGGATGAGTGGCTTGCCCGGGAAAGGGGCTGCTAGAACTGGTGGCTCTCTTAAATACTGCTTGATGTCTTCAAATGCATGCTGACACTTATCATCCCACTTGAATTTGGAATCCTTTTTGACAAGTGCTAAAAATAGCTTGCATCTCCCCAATAGGTTGGAGATAAAGCATATTAGATATGTTAACCATCCTTGAAAGGATCTGAGTTGAGTTAAACTCTTAGGAGGTGGCATTTCTAAGATAGCTTTGATCTTTTCTGGATCTATTTATATTCCCCAGTGTCGAACAACAAACTCAAGGAATTTTCCTGAAGCTACTCTGAATGCACACTTCAAGGGATTCATTTTGAGGTTATATTATCTTAACCGTTCAAAAACTACTCTCATGTCAAAGAGATGGTTTTCCTTTTCTCTGCTCTTGACTGCTAGGTCATTAACATAGCACTCAACCTGATGATGGATGAGTTTGTTGAAGATCTGAGTCATGTCCCTTTGGTATGTAGCACCAGCATTTTTAAGGCCGAAAGGCATGACCCTATAATAGAAGATTCTAATCGGGGTTCAGAAAGTAGTATTTCCTTCATCTTTAGGAAACATCTTGATTTGGTTATAGCCAGATGACCCATCCATGAAAGAGAAGACTACATGAGATGAGGTGATGTCCACCATTAATTCTAGTATAGGAAGAGGAAACTCATCCTTAGGACATGCCTTGTTTAAGTCCCTAAAATTGATGCATATGCAAATTTGGCCATTCTTCTTCTTAATTGAGATGACATTGGCTAACTAGGTAGGGTATTTTTCTTTTGTGATGAAACCAGCATCGATTAGTTTCTTGACTTCAGAAATTACCTGTTATTCAATTTCTAATCATATGCATCTAAGATCTTGCTTAATAGGGTTAGCATTAGGATCTATTGCTAGCTTATGGACTACTACAACAGGAGATAATCTAGACATCTCTTTATAACTCCATGCAAAGTAGTCTTTAAACTCCGTCAATAGCCTAACTAAGTCATTGGTTTCTTCTTCATTCATCAACAACCGATTTACTGCATGGATTTTCTTCTATCCCGAGGTTGATTTCTTTAAGCTTGTCAATTGTTGAATGGATCTCCTCTTCTAATTATGGCTATGCCTCTTTGATTTGGAGATTATATGGATCATCTGAGGTTTCTAAATACACATTCTCATAAGAGTTGGTGTTGTGTGAAAAGAACCTATCAGACTCTAAATGATTGGTAACAACTAAGGTCATCTGTCATCTGACCCACTGCATCAATCCTAGTCCTGCTCTTGATTGTGCTTCCCTGCCTAAATTATTCTATAGCTTCTCAAAGTACTCTGACCTATGCTTGGACCATATATGAGGAACTAAACCTTTTTGTATAAGATTATGAACACAAGGCGAGTAAAAGTCAAATGATAATTTCATTAATTCTTTAAATGTATCCTCCTCAAGTTTTACATCAACTTCAGGACTTGAAGATGATGATCCCAAAAAGAATCTCTTCAGTTTTATGTCACTGGAAGACATAGGGACTTCCTTAACTACCAAACCTTCAACTTTCTGAGATGTAAATGAGGTTAGAGCTAAGGTTCCCAGCTTCTACCTAATAGTTTCACATAAACCTAATTCGAATACTTTGGTTTTTCTAGAGGCCTAATCTTCGTCTCTATCTAGATCGAAAGTCACCTCCAATGGAACCTGAGAGGGGCTACTATACTAATCATATTAGACTCATCCTCAAGCTAGATTCCCAAGTCTATGTTAATAGTGGGGTACTCTTATGAACTCAAACACAACCTCATTGATGGCCAACTGTGATCTTCCACCTCTAACGCCTCTATTTCTATCTCTACCTCTGCCTGGTGGAGGTTGAGCCATCCTACCCACATGTCCATATGATGGAATGAACTATGGGTGGAATGTGATATACAGATCTATTTCTTATTTAATTCCCCTTTCTTGTTCACTTGGACTTTAATTTTTCTTTTTAATTTATTTTGGATTTTCTTTTTTTTCATTTTCTTTTTCTTTTGATTTTGAATTTGAATTTTGTCCAAGTTCACTAGAAAGGGTGTTTTGAGGAAGATAGTAGGTCTCATCCTCATAAATCTAAACCTCTCTAACTGAAAATGGCTTTTCATCTCCATTAACACAGTATTCAATCACATGTTTTTTGAACTTGATGCATTAATGGAGGGAGGATGGAATTATCTTGTTTTGATGTATCCAAGGCCTACTGAGAAAATCAGTGAATGAAGTATTCAAATGAATGATGCAAAACATGGCTTCAGTCTTCCAGTCACCTATCTCCAAAGGTAACACTATAGAACCTAATGCCCGCTCACCTTGTTCTTTGAATCCTCTCAACATCATCGATCTCGTGAGTGGAGATGTTGATCCTCAAATAAGCAAGGGTCTTTAGAATCATAATGTTCACCGATGCACTTGGATCAACAAGAACTCTAAAGTCCGAACCTATCCATGTCAACGTAAATGAGGGAGTTGTGCTCCAAGTCTCCCAAGGTCTTCATCTATGAAGGTGATCCCGAGTATCTTTTGTATAACGTGCCTCCTCACCTATAGCAGTCAGCTGAGCTAAGCATATTTCGATCAAGGAGAGCCTTGATTAATGATTCCCTCATCTCCTTGGATAAGATAAGGGCATCATATGCTTAGCTTAGATGGCAACTTTCTTAGATGAGAGAGACATTGCAATGAGTGGTCCTCCATAAGAATATCCAAGGGTGGAGCATTCTATGGAGGTGCTTCTCGATCCTCTATACCAATGATTTTTTTCTCTCTATCTTGAGGTGCTTCCCTAGGAGGTAGAATCTTACCACTATGGAGGTTAACTGGTGATCTCTTGTGGTGGTAGAAGGTTCTACCTGCACATCAGGCTCACCTATAACTTCTCTTATGAGACCCTCAGAATCGGATGATTCCAAGTCTATCTCAAGAGGTGAACTCATAGTATTCAAAGTAAGAAAGTTCAACTCTAAATTTGAAAGGAAGATAATTATTATAGTTATTTTGACTTGAAGAGTTATCATTACAGAAGAAGATAACTCATCGAAGGGACACGATGTAATTCAAACTAGCTTTATTCTTCAATTTCTTGGATTTATTTGGAGGTACAAAGTAGAAATGAAGTAAAGTGAGTGGGTAAGGGATTTGATGCCCTTATCTGCCAATACAAGTGTTCTACTATTAGAAGAAGAAGAAGAACTAGCTGAAGTGGAGGCTTTGTGTGGAAGATGCAACTATAGGCTAGAGGCTAGACTTAGTCAATGGTTGCGCTAATGGCCTATCTCAGTCGACACATGTCGCTACTACGCGCACGCAGAGCTCCCCTTTCTTGAGTGCGAAACTTGCAAACCTTCCTTGATGTTGGAGGTTTGAGCTGACTCAGGCACCTACAAGGAAAGTTTCTTGATATTCTGGATGATCTTCTTATGGGTTTTGGATAAAGAAATATCCCAACCTTCTTTAGTTTTGGAAGGATCACATGTATCCCCAAGGATTACTCTAATGGAACTGGATGGTTGTTCTACAAGGTATTCCTTTGGGATAACTACAACATCGATCTTAAAGTTATGTTTAAGCTAGTCCTTAAATGTGAAGCAATTCTCCAAAACATGGCCTAGCATACGGTGGTAAGGGCAAAAGTTAGGATCATGACTTTGGCCTACATCCTCCGATCTCCTAGGCTCGGGTAGTTGAAAATCAGGCTTCTTTAAGAGATTCTTAAAGATCTTTCGAGTACCTCTTAAATGAATAAGATTTTTAAGCTTATCTAAAAGAGTAGGTGGACCATAGCACCGGCGGGTATGTGTGCCGCTACCGGTGGTATGGTGAGGAGGCGCCCGTAGAGGTTGTTGTGGAGGCGAGGGTCGCCTCTATGGTGGTAAAAGGAGGTGGAGGTGGTCGTGGTCTCTGATCTCTAGCTAGCTCCTTTTCTTTATCTACCACTATCACTACTCCCGGCTTCTTCTCATAGACCTTCTGTGGCTTTGCTTTAGGCAATTGGTCTTGAAAAGGAAACTGTTTGGCCTATCAGAGACTAACGGCTTGATTAACTTCTCAAATGTTTTGATAGTGAAGCCCTTAAGCATGAAGGCAACTGGGCCATGGATATTCTTTAGAAGAATCTCAATGGCATGCTTCTTAGACAGCTATGACTCACATTTCATACTCAAGTTACATCATCGAAGAATATAATCAATAAGGGACTCACCTCGATGCTATTGTGCTACAATGAGATCACCTACAATAATCCTTTGCTGAGCTCCAACAAACCTCTTGATAAAGAGTTGCTCTAACTCAACAAATGTCTTTACTAAACCATTGGACTGCTTAGCATACCAATCAAAAGTAATCTCTGCTAGGCTACTATTGAAGAGGCAGAATAGCAAAGCATCACTACCACCAGCATTGCAACAATTGGCCTTGAAGTGTGTTATATGCTACCTTGGGTTTCTACTGCCATCAATGCTTTTGAAGGAAGGTGACATGAAACCCTTAGGATATTGGATTGAATTGAATTCCTCTCGGTAGGGTCTACCCTTTGGAACCGATGATCCTCCCCAGGCTTGAGCCAATGCTTTCTTCACTTGCTGGTCAACCATGGATATGATGTCTTTTTCTTGTATGGAGGTACTTTCCACTACCTTCCTATACATGCTAGTGCAACCTTTCTCAATGGGCGTAAGGTCTTGGCTGGGTCCAAGACATGCACCAACTCTGGCTGACTAATGTCGATTGTAGTAGGATGAACTACTAGGGCTTATTTTGGAAGTATTGAAACCATCGCTACAAGTCCTCAAGCTACCGTGCCATCCTATCTATATGCTCATCTTTTTTGCTTCAACTAATATTGGAGGTGTTGGGCTGATTGGGCTCTGTCTTCCTGATCAACCTCATCACCTTCCATGGACTTCTGCCCCATGTGGAGAGATCCTCTGGTATCTACCATACAGATTCTAGCTGAGTCTCCCAATAAGTCATCTTCATTGGGATCGAAGCTGACCTTCTCTTCACCTGGCCAATTATTACCCATAATCTCCTTCTTCTCTATAAGATAATGTGCTTCTATCTCCTTGAGAGAATGAACAATCTAAATGGGAACAAATGATCTCGGCTGATCGGTGTGATCCCTGTCGTGCACTGAGAGGCACTGGACCTGGCCTGCTATTGGAGAGTCAATCCTATGAGGACTGTACTCACTAGAGGAGACACACTCCTGACTATCACTACCTATGAAAGGGGTGACATTCCTGAGGTTCCACATCACGGTGCTGATCTATCCCGCTACCTCCATTTCTACTACCATCTCCATGTCCCTTGGTGGAGTTGGTGAAAGGATGACCACTATGCTTCAGGGTCGCCACTCCCTCCACACTACCACTAGGGCAGAAGGTCAAGCAGGAGAGCTCAGCCTCACCACAATAGGTGGTGTAGATAGAGTAGGATCCCTCCATAGCCGAATCACCAACGGGGTATGCTTCTCCCCGGATATGGCCTTCATGGCCTTTGATGGAACTGGAGATGCTGTGGCATGGACTGGTGATGGTGGACGGGGGTTAGAGTGATGTGGTGGAGACACTATCACTCTCTATGAATAGGATTTGTCCACTTATAATTACTGGTCCCAGTAAGTAGGATGCTATTTGTATGGTCGCAAGACGCCGAAATGGAAAATTGATGAGTGCGTACGCGAATGAACCTCCACCTCTCCCTAGTGGTAATATGAGCAAATGTATGGGCCTCTTTGGCCCTCTCCCGACGAATATGTTTTCCACACTATGGGGGATGATAGATCTCAGATCAAATTTAGCTCCGAACTCTGAACGTCTATAAGCTCCACCAACATGGCGCAAGACTGATCGGAGGCTGGCGTATGGCCTTCTACTCTAAGTAATTGATGGTCGAGCATCAACCACGTGGAGGTGATGTGAATCCTCCCAAGCATCCTCTCTGTCTGACCTAGAGAGGATGAAACTAGTTTTTTATAAACAGTGGTGAAGTTAAAATAGGAAACTCCTCAATAATTGAACTGGCAGCTGCCTCCATCTCCCTAGTAATCTTGGTGTGATATTGCTTGATCATGCAATTTTTGTTCCTTCACTATGTTCTGGTAGGATGAGATGAGTGAGAGCTAGACCCATACTCAATAGTAGGTGAGGCAATCCTTGAGATTAGGGGAGCCTTACCCTTAGAGGGTATTGATGAGAGGGTGCTAGCCCTCACTGGAGTAGCATGAGAAACCATAGGGTGCACTAAAACTGGGTCTGGTGTTGGTACAATCACTATTGAAGTTGGTGGGACTACCATTACTTTCCTCTTCAAAAAGGAGATGTTAGAATCAAAGGTAGATTGATCTGGATGACCAGCTTCTGCCCAGCCACCGTGTTCCTACTGATAGTCGTGAGGGGAGTGCCCTCACATGTAATCCTCACTCCCTCAAATCCCTGACCAAAATGGATAAGGTGTGTATGATCCAATCAGGGGAAGTTGGCCTGGTCCAATGCCAAATCAATGCTGTGAGGGAAAGTGAATACAAACTTCTGCGAGCCTGCCATTTCAGATCAACTGCAAAGACTAGAAAATTGAACTGTAGTGCGATCCGAGAATCTACAATATAGGAAATGAGCTTGGATCGATATTTTTTATTGATTTTGAAATCAAATTAAAATTTGAACCCACATCCAACATCTTGGAACTTGAGAGAGAGCTTGGGCAAGCTCAACTTGGCCCTCGGAGTGTGCAAAGATAATTTGGTTGAATTGGAGTGTAGTGGAATTTTTCAAATCAATGGAGCTCCCTTATTTTCACTTGAGGAAAACTAAGAATGGAAAATTCAAATTCCTTTTAGAGAGCATAGGATCACTCAAGAATGGATCCTATGACTCTCTAACGTTCAATCGAATTAGCCTTTGTTATAATTAGAGTGGATTAGGGGGAGTATATCTCCCCCTTAGGCAATCGGACGGCCGAAGCTCTACTTGCGATTTTGATCCAATTGGCCTTAAACATTAGGTTGTTTGGTCTATTAGAAGCTTGCACATGGTCGGTTCGGGCTAGGGAGTGGAGTGGTAACCTCCCATGTGCTTCAAATTAAGTGGGAACATGATTCCCATATGGCCAATTTGAGCCATGTGCTTGATTTTGGCCTTGGGTCAATTTGGGCTGACCCAAACTCATTGGGTTGGGTGCACCACCCTCCATAGGGTCTACTTGATATATTAGGAAAGTATTAAGTAGGTATGAAGAGGAATTGACCAAATTCCTCATGGATTTGACCAAAATTTGTTCTATGGACTAGGGGTAGAATGGGCATTTGGCTGATTTTTCAATTTGGATATGTTGGGCATGTTGATAAAATAGGTTTAGCCAAGTTTCAATAGATTTGGAGTTCATTAGGTATGGTTTGGCTCATGTTGACCCATTTAGGTCAAAATGGGTCGACTTGGGTCAAGTTGACCAATTGGTCAAATTGGGTCAAACCAAGGGTTGGGTCAAGTTCATATGACCATTTGAAATGTTTTGGTGGCTTTGGCTTGATTCAATTTGGTTTAGGTTTGAATTTGGTTCATATGAATTTATTTAGGTCAAATTGATCAAGTTGACCAATTTGACCCATTTGATCTATTTGAGCTAGGTCATGGGTAGGTTTAGGTTTGGCCGATGAAGTGGATTGGTATCTTTGTTTCTAATTAATTTTGGTTAAGTTTGAATTTGGCTCAACATGACCCTTTAGGTAAAGTTGGGTTCAAGGTCAATTGGGCTAGGTTAGGTCTAGTTGACCAATTGAGGCTTTGGTCAAGTTCAACAAGTGATTTGGAAATAACATGACCCATTGGTTTCAATCAATTTGGCTTAGATCAAGTTTTGACACATTTTGACTTTTTAGGTTAAGTTGGGTCAACTTGGGTCAAGTGGGCAATTGAGCTAGATTAGGCTCAAATGTTGACATGGTCAAGTTCAAACATTGGTCAAGAATGAACTTAGATCAATGGTTTCAATCAATTTAACCTATGGTGGATTTTGGCTATATTAGGTTTCATTTTGGCTAAGTGTTGACTTGGTTAGCCCTTAAGTTTGACTTGGTTTGACCCAATTTGGGTGATTGATCATCTCATGATGATTTTTGACCATGATGAGAGGCATAGGTGAGTTTGATTCTATCTAATTTGGTTAGGATTAGAATTTGGCTCATAAGGGTACTTTAGGTCACTTTGGGTCAAGTGAGCCTAAGTGGGTCAAATGGCTCGACCAAAGCTTTATTTGAGTTTGATTGAACTTGTATATGGACTTATGATTGAAATATAAATCCATTTGCAAGTGGTTTGAAGTTAAATGGGTTTTGATTCATTTGACAATTTTGAATTCAAAGGAAGAATATGAATGGACTTGGCTTGATTTTTGAATTGAGCGTTGATTTAGTTATTGAAGTTTGTATTTATATTTGGATTCATGATTGTAAGATTGATTGAATCATGATGGAAGATCAAGAGTTTGGCTTGATTTGAAATTGATTTTGGATAAGTCCTTTAAGAGGGAATTTAAAAATGACTTAGGAAATTTTGGAGTAGGGATTTGAATTTTGAATTTAGATTTGATTGATTTATATTTATATTTTCTTTATATATGTGAATATAAATGAGGATATAAATGAGTTATGAGAAAATTTCAAAGATTTGATTTGATTTGATCATGATTTAGTAAGTATTTAAGAGGAATTTTAAAGGACTTAGGAAATTTTGGAGTTTTGGATTTGATTTTTGTGTTTAATTTGATTGATATTTATATTTCATTTATATATGTGAATATAAATGAGAATATAAATGAGTTGTGAGAAAATTTCATGAGTTTGAATTCATTTGATCATGATTTTGGATAAGTCCTTTAAGAGGGAATTTAAAGGACATATGAAATTTTGAGTAGGGATTTGAATTTTGGATTTAGATTTGATTGGTTTATATTTATATTTCATTTATATATGTAAATATATGAGAAAATTTTATGAATTTGGAATGATTTGATCATGATCTAGGCTAAGCCTTTTAAGAGGGATTTAAAGACCTAGAAGATTTTTAGAGTTTGAAATTTCATTCATGGGTTTCAATCATGGATTTCAATTATGGACTTCAATCTGGGATTTCAATCATGGACTTCAATCATGGATTTCAATCATGTGGCATTGATTTGAGTTTGGAGAAAATCAAATGAGATTTATTTGGAGTTTGACTTGAAGGAAGGATGGTGAGGAGTAGTTCAAGCTAGGGGTAAGAAAATTTTCCTAACACACCTAAGGCATGACCTCTTCCTATAGCTAACTCTTCTAAGTCTCTAAGGCTAGGTTGAGTGTCCACAGATTCACTAGATGTGTCTTAAGACTAAGGAACTCTTAAAGTCTAAGAGAAGCCTTATGTCTAAGATGGAAGGGTTGAGAGCTCATTCTAATAATGAGGTCAACAATAGTTTATGTAATTGTTTGATGTTATGTTTACATTATGCATTAGTACAGCATGCTTTTCATAGTTTTTTAAATGATTGATGCTTTAATTTGTGGCTTAGATACGATTGGGCTCCTAGGATAAAAATAACTTTTCTACCCAACTAATCACTCATAACTAAATTTTAAACAACTCATAACCTCATCATAAAGGCTAAGGCATAAATAACAATTAATTAAAAGATTTAGCAAACCCCTTAGTTGTATGGTTGTATGTTTCACATCATGCATGCTTATTCTTTCTCTCTTGAACATGAAGATCTCCATCTTTGCACGATAAAGGAATGCTTAACCTATGAGGAATCCCTTGTGGTGGAGAACACCTTCTTT
>CM038214.1:180126069-180332435 GCA_021442155.1 Cymbidium sinense | reverse complement strand
ACTAGAAATGGTGTGGTGTGATTATAGATAAAAGTTTGAAGGATAATGTTATAAATATTAATAGATGTGGAGATAGAATTATAGCTTTAAAGATTATTATTGATACTAAGATTATCAATGTTATAAGTGTTTATGCTCCTCAAGTAGGTTTGGATGTAAGCTCAAAAAAAAATTTTGGAATGATTTAGAAGGATTAATACAAAAGATACCTCTTGAAGAAAAAATATTTATTGGAGGAGATTTAAATGGACATGTTGGTAGAGTGGTAGAAGATTTTAAAAGTATTCATGGTGGTTATGGATTTGGAGTGACTAATGAAGAAGGTTGGACTATATTAGATTTTGCCTTAGCTTATGATTTTGTAGTTGCTAATACTTTATTTAAGAAAAGATGAACATATTATTACTTATAAAAATGGATTTAGTAAAACAGATTGATTATTTTCTGATAAGAAAAATAGATCGTTTAGATTGTAAAGATTGCAAGGTCATTCCAAGTGAAAGTTTAAGTACCCAACATCGATTGTTAGTTTTAGATTTTAAGATAAAGATTGTAAGAGGAAAAATAAATCAAATTATTGTCCTAGGATTAGATGGTCACACTTAAAAAAGACAAATAAAAATATTTTTAAGAGCAAACTACAAGAGCTTAGAATTTGGGATGTTTATAAGGAAGCTAATGTTATGTGGGAAAAGGTAGCAAGTGAAATTAAGCAAGTTGCTAAAATGTGCTTGGAGAATCAAAAGTAAATTAAAAGTAGTTGGTGGTGGAGTCATAGTGTGCAAGAAAAGATAAGAAATAAGAAGGATTGTTATAAAACTTGGTTTAGATGTAAAAACTTGGAGAAGTGAGAGTTATTAAATGACCTGTAAAGATTCTAAGAAAGCAATATATGATGCAAAAATTTAGCTTTTAATGATTTATATAATATATTAGATACCAAAGAAGGTGAAAGATGTATGTATAAGTTAGCCAAAGAGATAGGAGAAGTAAAGACCTAGTTCAAGTGTGTATTAAGGATGAAAATAATAAAGTGCTTTTCTTAGAAAAGGATATTAAAAATAGGTGGATGAAGTATTTTGATAAATTTTTCAATGAAGGATCTGAAAGTACAATTGATTTTAGGAACCTTAATACCCTTAACATAAATAGAGAATGTTGTTTTTATCATCGTATTAGTAAATCTGAAGTTAGAGAAGCTTTAAAGAAAATGAAATGTGGAAAAATAGTAGGACCTGATGATATTCCAATTGAAGTGTGGAAATGTTTAGGAGATCAAGGAATTTCTTGGCTTACAAATCTTTTTAATGTTATTTTAAAGACTAAAAGATGCGATATGAGAGAAAGAGTTTGTTGGTTCCTATATAAGAATAAAGGTGATGCACAAGAGTGCAAATTATAGAGGAATTAAGTTAATGTGTCATACATTAAAATTATGGGAGAGAGTAATTGAGCATAGGTTACGATGTGATACAAAAGTTTCTGACAATCAGTTTGGTTTCATGCCAGGTAGATCTACTATGGATGCTATACATTTGTTAAGAGGTTTGATGGAGAAGTATAGAGAAAGTAAGGAGGATCTACATATGATATTTATTGATTTAGAGAAAGCTTATGATAAAGTTTCAAGAGATGTTCTTTGGAGAGTTCTAGAACAGAAAGGAGTTAATATTGGTTATATTCAAGTAATTAAGGATATGTGTACTAGAGCTATCACTTGTGTCCAAACACAAGGAGGATTGACAAAATATTTTCTTATTCAATTGGATTACATCAAGGATCAACTTTAAGCTCTTATCTCTTTGCTTTAGTTATGGATGTTCTTACTAGGCATTTACAGGAAGATGTACCTTGGTGTATGCTTTTTTGTTGATGACATTCTTCTTGTTGATCTAGAGAGAGTCTAAGAGAAACTTGAATTATGGAGGTCAACATTAGAGTCTAAAGGTTTTCATTTAAGTAGATCTAAAGCTGAGTATATGGAGTGTAATTTTAGTGGTAGAAGTTCTAGTGGTAGTAGTGTTGTAACATTAGGTGAACAAATCATTAATAGAGTGATTTAGATATTTAGGCTCTATTGTTCAAAATGATGGTGAAATAGATGGAGATGTTATTAGTAGAATTCAAGTTGGATGGTTGAAGTGGAGGAATGCATCGGCCTATTGTGTGATAGAAAAGTTCCACTTAAACTTAAGGAAAATTTTATAAGATGGTGGTGAGACCTGATGACTTATGGTGCGAGAATGTTGGCCAATAAAGAGAAGCATAAGACTAAGTTAAGTGTTCTTGAGATGAGGATGCTTAGGTGGATGAGTAGCTTTACTCTTAGAGATAAAATGAAATGAGTATGTTTAAAAGTTGGAGTAGCTCGTGGTAGATAAGATTAGAGAGTCGCCTTAGATGGTTTGGCCACATAAAATGTCCATTGTCGATGACGATTAAGAGATTAGATGCATTAGATTTGCCTTATGTTAAGAAAGGTAGAGGTAGACCTAAAATACTTGGTTAAGATGTATAAAAATGACCTTAGTATACTTGAATTAAATGAGAATTTGTCATAATAGGACCTGATGGAGCAAAAGATTCATGTAGCCAGACCCACTTAGTGGGATGAAGGCTTGTTGTTGTTGTTGTTTTATTTTATTTAGGGTTTAGGTTTAGGTTTAGTTTATTTTAGGTTTAGGTTTAGGTTTTATTTATTTTAGTTTAGTGTATTTTAGTTTAGGTTTAGGTTTATTTTTTTTATTTATTTTAGGTTAAGGTTTTGTTCTTTAGTTTAGGGTTTAGGTTTTATTTTTTATTTATTTTTAAGTTTTATTTTTAGGTTTATTTTTTAGCTTTAGGTTTTTATTTAGTTTTTATTTTATTATATTTTTAGGTTACCTTTTTTTATTTTATTTAGTTTTATTTTATTTAGGTTTTATTTTTTTTTTTTTTTTAGGTTTTTTGATTTATTTTATTTTAGTTTAGTTTTATTTTTTATTTATTTTATTTTAGATTTAGGTTTAGGTTTAAGTTTAGGTTTTTATTTTATTTGTATTTTATTTTATATAGGTTTGGGTTTTTTTTAATATTTTATTTAGTTTAGGTTAATTTTTAAGGTTTTTAGGGTTAAGGGTTTAGGGTTTAGGGAATAGGGATTTAGGTTTAGTGTTTAGGGTTTAGGATTTTAGGTTTTAGGGTTTAGGGTTTAGGGTTTAGGGTTTAGGTGGTTTAGGGTTTAGGGTTTAGAGTTTAGGGTTTTTTGGTTTAGGGTTTAGGGTTTAGGGTTTAAGGTTTAGGGTTTAGGGTTTATGGTTTAGGGGGGTTTTTATTTATTATTTATTTTTTTATTTAGGGTTTAGGGTTTATGGTTTAAGGTTTTTTAGGGTATAGGGTTTAGGGTTAAGGGTTAAGGGTTGTAAGTTTAGGGTTTAGGGTTTAGAGATAGTTTTAGGGTTTAGTTTCTAGGGTTTAGGGTTTAGGATTTAGTTTTTTGTTTTTTTTAAATTAAGTAAACTAGAAGGTTTAGGTTTATTTATTTAATTTAGAATATTTTTTATTTATTTTAGTTTATTTTTTTTTTATTTAGTATAGTTTATTTATTTTAGGTTTATTTATTTTGGTTTAGGTTTTTCATTTTAGTTTATTTTTTTGGTTTAGGTTTAGATTTAAGTTAATTTTTAGTTTAGTTTTATTATTATTTTTTTATTTTATGTTTAAGTTTTATCTTTTATTTTTAGGTTTAGGTTTAGATTTTTATTTTATTTTCTTAGGTTTTTATTTTAGGTTTATTTTTAGGTTTTATTTTTAAGTTAAGGTTTAGGTTTATTTTTTATTTATTTTATTTTATTTAGTTTAGGGTTTAGTTTTAGTTTATTTGGGTTTAGGTTTAGGTTTTATTTATTTTAGTTTAG
This sequence comes from Cymbidium sinense, assembly GCA_021442155.1. Lineage (NCBI taxonomy): Eukaryota > Viridiplantae > Streptophyta > Magnoliopsida > Asparagales > Orchidaceae > Cymbidium > Cymbidium sinense. Next base: position 180,328,539 of record CM038214.1, on the reverse strand, counting down.
TTTATTTTAGTTTAGGTTTAGGTTTATTTTATTTTATTTTATTTATTTTTTTAGTTTAGGGTTTAGGATTTATCTTTTATTTATTTTTATGTTTTATTTTTAGGTTTATTTTTTAGGTTTAGGTTTTTATTTAGTTTTTATTTTAATTTATTTTAGGTTTATTTTATATTTATTTTAAGTTTAGTTCTTATTTTCTTTTATTTTAGGTTTATTTTATTTTTTTAGTTTAGTTTAGGTTTTTATTTATTTTATTTTAATTTATTTTTATTTTTATTTTATTTATTATTTTTATCTTTAGGCTTAGGTTTAGGTTTAGGTTTATTTTATTTTATTTTTTATTTTAAATTAGGAGTTTAGGTTTATTTATTTATTTTGATTGTAGGTTTTATTTAGTTTAGGTTTATGTTTTTAAGTATTTAGGTTTATTTAGGGTTTAGTGTTTATGGTTTAGGGTTTAGGGTTTAAGATTGTATGTTTTAGGGTTTAGGGTTTAGGGTTTTTAGTGTTTAGGGTTTAGGAGTTAGGGTTTAGGTTTAGGGTTAGCTTAGGGTTTAGGGTTAGATTAAGGTTTGGGATTTAGGGTTTAAGCTTTAGGGTTTAGGTTTTAGGGTTTAGTTTGTTTATAGTTTAAGGGTTTTAGGGTTTAGGGTTTAGGTTTAGGGTTAGGGTTAAGGTTTAGTGTTTAGGGTTTAGGGTATAGGGTTTAGGGTTTAGGGTTTAGGTTTAGGTTTGTATGTTTAGGGTTCATGGTTTAGGGTTTGTTTTAAGGTTTAGGGGTATTTTTAAAAAATAATAATTAAGTAAACCATGTTTTGGTTTATTTAGTTTATTTTATATTTTTATTTAGGTTTATTTTTTAGGTTTAGATTTTTATTTAGTTTTTATTTTATTTTATTTTTATTTTACATTTAGGTTTTATTTTATTGAGGTATTTTGTTTTTAGGTTTATTTTATTTTTTAATTTAGTTTAGGTTTTTATTTATTTTATTTTAGTTTAGTTTTATTTTAATTTAATTTAATTTTTATTATTTTATTTAGGTTTAGGTTTATTTATTTATTTTATTTTTAGGTTTTATTTAGTTTAGGTTTAAGTTTTAGCTTTTAAGGTTTAGGGTTTGGGGTTTAGGTTTAGGGTTTAGTTTTGGTTTAGGGTTTTAGGGTTTAGGGTTTAGGTTTAGGGTTTATTATTTTTTTTTATCTTTTTTTTATTATTTTTTATTATTTTATTTTAATTAAGTAAAGTGGTAGGTTTAGGTTTATTTAGTTTATTTTTTATTTATCTTAGTTAATTTTATTTTATTTATTTATTTAGGTTTATTTTATTTTTTTTATTTTGTTTATTTATTTTAGGTTTTGTTTATTTTAGTTTAGGTTTTTTTATTTTATTTATCTTTTATTTATTTTATGTTTATTTTTATGATTATTTTTTTTAGGTTTAGGTTTTTTTATTTAGTTTTATTATTTATTTTTTTCTTTTTGGTTTAGGTTCAAGTTTAGGATTAGGTTTTAGTTTTATTTTTATTTTATTTTATTTTAGGTTTTATTTATTTTATTTTTAAGTTTTATTTAGTTTAGGTTTATGTTTTAGCTTTTTTTAGGGTTTATGGTTAGGTTTAGTTTAGGGTTTAGTGTTTAGGTTTATTTTAGGGTTTATTTAGAGTTTTTTTTGTTTAGGTTTAGGTTTAGGATTTAGGTTTATTTAGGGTTTAGGGTTTAGGTTTAGGGTTGATTTTAGTTTAGAGTTTAGGGTTTTGGTTTTTTTTTAGAGAGAACAAATTATTCTTCTTTGATTTCATCAACCAAGTAACACACCAAGTTTTCTAAGATGCGATGACATAGATCAAAATGAACATTGAGCAAATCAAAGGCCTTAGATAACTAGTATTTAGACACATTTCCATAAGTAGCAGATATTATTCAATTTCTAGTTCCCATAACCACCACGGCCTCTTGCATCCTTATCTGATCTCTTCACCACCCATTCTGTTCCTCTCCCCCCTTGCTCCAACCACCACCTCCATATCCACGGCACCACCAAATCCCCACCACCACTATCATGTCGTATCGCCCTCTTTAGATTAGGTGAGATGGTTGATAGTGACATTCCTTCCATCAAGGTTCTGCCCATTCTTAGAGTTTAGGTTTAGGTTTAGGTTTATTAGGTTTTAGGGTTTAGGTATATTTTTTAATTTATTTAGTTACTTTAGGTTTAGGTTTAGGGTTATGGGTTTCGGGTTAGGGGTTTAGCTTTTAGGGTTTAGGATTAGGGTTTAGGGTTTGGGGTTTAGGGTTTAGGGTATAGGGTTTTAGGGTTTACTTTTATTTTTATTTTTATTTTATTTTTTAGGTTTAGGTTTTATTGTTTATTTTTCAGTTTAGGTTTAGGTTTTTATTTTATTTTTTTAGGTTTAGGTTTTAGGTTTTTAGTTTAGGTTAATTTTTAGGTTTTATTATCTAGTTTAGGTTTTGGTTTATTTTTATTTTATTTTATTTTAGTTAGTTTATGATTAGATTTATTTTATTTTAGGTTTAGTTTTTTTTTAGTTATGGTAGGTTTTATTTTTTATTTATTTTTAGGTTTATTTTTTAGGTTTAGGTATTTATTTTATTTTCTTTTAGGTTTTTTTAATTTTTATTTTAGGTTTAGTTGTTTTTAGAGTTTAATTATTATTTTTTATTTATTTTCATGTTTTATTTTTAGGTTTATTATTTAGGTTTAGGTTTTTATTTAGTTTAATTTACTTTATTTTAGGTTTATTTTTTTTTTTAAGTTTAGTTTTTATTTTATTTAGGTTTTTTATTTTTTAGTTTAGTTTAGGTTTTTATTTATTTTATTTTATTTTAGTTTATATTTTTATTTTATTTTCTTTTTAAGTTTAGGTTTAGGTTTTAGTTTATGTTTTTCTTTTCTTTTATTTTTTATTTTAGTTTAGATTTTTCTATTTATATTATTTTTAGGTTTTATTTAGTTTAGGATCAGGTTTTTAGCTTTTTAGGGTTCAGGGTTTAGGTTTTAAGGTTTAAGGTTTAGGGTTAGTTTAGGGTTTTTTTTGGATTTAGGGTTTAGGTTTTAAAGTTTAGGGTTTTAGGGTTTAGGGTTTTGGGTTTAGGATTTAGGGTTTAGGGTTTAGGGTTTTTAAGGTTTAGGATTTAAGGTTTCGGGTTTAGGGTTCAAGTTTTAGTTTAAAGTTTAGGGTCTTTGGTTTTTTTTAAAATAGAGTACAAATTCAGATTCAACATTTCTTATTTTATTTATTTAGTTATTTAGTTTAATTTATTTTAGTTTATTTATATATTTTTTAATTTATGTTTATTTTTTATTTTTATTTAATTTATTTTTTTATTTTAGGTTTATTTATTTTAGTTTATTTTTTAGGTTTAGGTTTAGGTTTAGTTTATTTTTAAGTTGAGCTTTATTCTTATTATATTTTTTAGGTTTAAGTTTTATATTTTATTTATAAGTTTAGGTTTAGTTTTTTATTTTATTTTTTTAGGTTTAGGTTTAGGTTTTATTTTTTGGTTTATTTTAGGTTGTATTTTTTTAGTTTAGGTTTCTGTTTATTTTTAGTTTATTTATTTTATTTAGTTTAGGTTTAGGTTTAGGTTTTATTTATTTTAGTTTAGTTTATTTTATTTTAGGTTTCAGTTTATTTTATTTTGCTTAATTTTTTTTTAGTTTCGGTTTAGGTTTTTTTTTTTTTTTAAGTTTTATTTTTTATTTATTTTTAAGTTTTATTTTGAGGTTTATTTTTTTAGTTTAGGTTTTTATTTAGTTTTTATTTTATTTTATTTTAGGTTTTTTATATTTTTATATTACATTTAGTTTTTATTATATTTAGGTTTATTTATTTTCTTAGGTTTATTTTATTTTAATTTATTTTTATTAGTTTATTTTATTTTATTTTTAGGTTTAGGTTTAGGTTTTAGTTTAGGCTTTTATTTTATTTTTTTATTTTATTTAGATTTAGGTTTATTTATTTATTTATTTTATTTTTGGTTTTATTTTAGTTTAGGTTTAAGGTTTTTTTTAGGGTTTAAGGCTAAGGGTTTAGTTTAGCATTTTGGTTTAGGTTTAGGTTTAGTGTTTAAACTTTAGTTATGATTTTAAGATTTAGGGAGGTTCAGGTTTTAGTTAGTTTAAGGTTTAGGTTTAGGTTTTAGTGTTTAGGTTTAGGGTTTAGGGTTTTAGGGTTTAGTTTAGGGTTAGGTTAGGTTTTAGGTTTAGGATTTAGTTTTGGGTTTAGGTTTAGGGTTTAGTTTAGATTTATTTTGAGTTTTAGGGTTTAGTTTATAGTTTAGGTTTAGGGTTTAGGTTTAGGGTTTTAGTTTAGGTTTAGGGTTTTAGTTTTGGTTTTAGTTTTAGGTTTAGAGTTTAGGGTTAATTACATTTAGGAAATGAAATTTGTCTCATTAAAAGAAATTATCATCTCAAAGATTTTAGGTTTTATCAAAGATTGGTTGTATTTGGAAAATCAATTGGGAAAGTTTAAGGAGAATACTTATTTTGGAATCCAAATAAAATAAGGAAATGCTCATGAAACTAGGTAGCCTAGTGAGCATTCCAATCTATCCTATGGTTAGGCTTTATAATTTTGAAGTTGAGGAGATTTATATATTTTGAGTTGAAATTTAATTAGATTACTAGAGCTTATAATCCACCAATAGAAGGTTGTGGGAATGTCTAAGAGGTGATGATTTATGCTCGCAGTCTGAAGGAAATAGCTACCATGGATCCTAAATCTAGGGAGCTTTAGTACAAGCTAAAGCATTTCCTAAATCAAAGCGATGGGTAGACATAAGGGTTTACCTCCACAAGAGAGAATAAATTGTCAAAACTCCGACTGCTTTGAGTGGTATCTCCTCTATGATTTTAAAACCATGTAGTCTTATGAATTGCAAAGCTAGGGTAGTTATTTAATTAAAAGAAACCAAAGTCCTAAACACACTCCCTAAGAGATTAGCATGAGTGGTATGAGCATATGACTTAATTTAGATGCAAAATCTTTTCAATTTTTTTTTCATTTTAGACACATTATTTTGATAGAGGCTAGGATTTCTTATGCCTAAATGCATGATGAAAAAGGTTATGGGTCGGATTAGAAGAAGGTGTTCTTCACCAAAGGGATGCCCTCATAGGTCAAGCATTCCTTTATCGTGCAAGTATAGATCCTTCATGTTCAAGTGAAAGAATATGCATGGATGATGTGAAACATACAACCATAAAACTAAGAGGTTGCTAAATCTTTTAATTATCTTATTTATGTCTTAGGATTTATGATGAGATTATGAGTTGTTTAAAATTTAATTATGCGTGATTAGTTGGGAAAAGTTATTTTATCCTAAGAGCCTAATCGTATCAAAGCCACTCATTAAAGCAACAATCATTTAAGAAACTATGAAAAGCATTTGGTCCTAATGCACAATATCAACATAACATCAAACAATTATATAAATTATCATAAAATAATAAAAGGCGTCGGTCGTGAGCTCTACCCATACAACTAGAATTTGAAAGAATAATTATAATTGTATTAAATTCTATGGGGGGTCTTCTTTCTTCATATCTCTATTTATTTGGTTCCTTTTTTATTTGGATGGTGCTTGCTTCAAAGGCATCATAGAGCACCCCAGGACAAAAGCCCTTACTCATCTAATCTTGAGCACTAATCTTAATTCTATTGTAAAATTACATTTATGTGGGAAAGTAAATCTAAGTAAACCTGCAAAATGGAGGTTAGCTAAATATGCATATAATCCCAAGCAGTTATATTTATAATTTTGACTTAGCACCTTACACATGGGTAACTAAGCCCACCTGTCATAACTTGGATTATGCTTAAATATTTAAGCAAACTGTAAAAAAAGCATTTATATTTATTTTTAAGCATCTCTTAAGCCCATAATCCCGTGTGAAAATATTATTAGGCTAATATTGGCTTAACATTCAGTCTACGAAGCATACACCCTAACATCTAATCTAAAATAATACATCATAAAACAAAACATACATCACATCATTCACTATCCTAATTTAAAGCTAGAAATGGTGACTTAATTTTAATGAGTGTATTAAAGCTTGTGTGGTAAGTCTTGTTAGGCATTAGTGCTGTATTTTCTAAGTGTAGAAGGATTCAATTTAACATGAAAGGTTGATTTCACTTGAAGTAGTTTAATTGATTTGAGTTTAATTTTTTTGTTTTCTTTTGTTTCATTTAATTACACTTAACAACTAAGTGTTATAAAGAGAGGAAAAGAGGATTGTCATCTTTCATCCCTACCTTAAGTCACTTTCTAAAGTATATTAATTTGATTTAGTTCTCTTTAGTGATTGGATTATTAAATGATTTAATAAATCTTAAGTTTAGGTTCACTTTAAATAACCCTATTCAAAATGAAGGGCATCTTAAAAATAATTTAATTCAATTACTACCACATGAAATATATTAAATCATTCCTTTCCATCATGTATAACATGCATATAATTTAATCTAAGTGTATCTATACATGCAACATATTTTAGCACACTTAAATGATGAATGTATGTGTATGTTTAGAATTTATATTTTATTTGATTGAATTATTTAAACATATTAATTTAAAATTTTATCCAAATTCTTATACCAAAAGGACAAAAGACTGAAATTAAATAGGCATGTGTCGTTGTTAAACCAAAGAAGTGAGGTAATCAAATGACCTCCTTGGAGCTAGCTAAAGCCTCGTATTCTCAGGATGTTCGGACTATATACCCATTTGCATTCAAACATATGTAAATATGTATACATGAACATAGGATGTAAGCTCCAAATCATATGGATAATTAATTCAACCACTTAGTCAATTATGAATGCATGCAATTATAATGTAAAATGGGATTTTCATTCACTAATCACATATACATATACATGTACAAAGATATAGGCAAGTACATGTCATTGTTAAACTAGGAAGTGAGGTAATCAAATGACCTCCTTGGCTAACTAAAAAGTATTCAGGATGTTTAGACTATATACTTGCTTTTCTTGGACACACATGGATGTATACATAAATGAGGGAAAGAAAACTATGCAAAGATTGTATATTTTTTTATTGAATCATTTATATATATGAATTAAAGCTCTATCTAAATTCTAATGTTGAAATACATAAGAATGAAATCAAATGGGTATTGTTAAACCGAGGAAGTAATCAAATGACCTCCTTGGGGCTAGCTAAAGCCTCGTGTTCCCATGTTTATATACCCATTAACATTCAATCTTATATAAATCAACACATGAATAGAGGAAAGAGTACTCAACATTCATAAACTTAAGCTATAAGCACATGCATTTCTTATGTATTTATAACTAGCATCATAACACATATTATTATTCATTTATAAGCTTTTGAAAAAATACATTTGGATTTAATAGTGATTATAGCCATGCATATATTAAATTAAATCAACACATGAAAGCTTACATAAAGGAAATCCATTTTATTTTACTTGATTTTGAAAAGATGGATGCATGAATTCAAATGACATACCAAATTTAATATTATTGGAAAGACGACAATCAAATATAAGCATGTGATTCATTCAACCAAACTAGTACTTAAGGACAATCAAATCAAATAAGATTATTTAAAGCAAACCAAAGATTCTTTAATAATTAAGTTTTGGATTTGATTTATTTTAAAGAGGAGAACAGAACTCATCACTTGTTATTTTAAACCCATTCCTATATTAGTGATTTGATTTAATTTAAGGAAATATAATGAAGTTGATTTTATGGGTTAATTAAGTTGAATCCCTAGTTAGATGAATTAATTACCCTTACTTATGTCACCTTAATGTAATTAACTAAATAATTATGAGCCAACATGATATGCATGGAAAATAAAACTTGCAATTATCCTAGGAAATAAAAGGGGACTAATACAATTCGCTCATGATTAATAGTTAATTAGACTAAGGGACTAAGTGATTTAATTAATTAATTAAATATTAGTTAATTTCATTTTAAAAAAGGGTAAAATGAACTTAGGGAAAGGGGTCACAACCCTATTCCTTAGTTCACTTATTGTAGAACAATGATTAATAAACTTAATTAACTAATTTATTACTGTTCATGGGATTAATTAATCATTAATTAACTTAAAAGAGTACTTAAGGTTTAATTAGTCAATTTTCCTAATTAAGTGAGCAATAAATCCCAACAAAATCATGGGAGGTAGAGATCATCCTATTAAATTAACTCACAAAATTTGGAATTAATTTCTAAAGTAATTAAGGAGTAATTAAGCAAATTAATTTTATAATTAAACTTTAATTACTATTCAAAATTAGTTAAGATCATTTTTAATTAATTCTCCTCTGAAATATTATTAAAATGAGTATTTATGTGCTTTTTTTAATTCTCTATGATGTTTTATGAGTTTTAAAAGTTTCAGCCATTAAAATGATTAATTAAGCCTAATTAAAGCCTAATTTTGTTGGCCATGTGGCGCGCTGACGTGGGGAACTTTCCACATGGCGTCGCGGGATTGGCTACTTAAAACTTATCTGACTTAGTGCCTACGTGGTGACGGCGCTTTCTCATCTATCATCTGATCTAAGATCAGAAAGCTATGATTAATTCCACATCTTCATAGGATTAAATCATATTGATCTAGCTGATCTAATCATGATCATCCATTTTGATCACATCGAACAGATGGTGTGTGATCTAACATCAAGCAAGTGAGGGAGAATGAAGTCCATCCTTCATTGCTCACTTGATCTGAGCTTACCTTAGCTTGGATCAACTCCAAAAGGATCCCACACCTTCACAACATCGATCGAAGGGGATCCAATGGTCAAGATTACATGAGATGCAAGTTTTCTTCAAAAAGCTCCAACCCATTTTTGCCTAAAGATCATTTTTGGAAGCATACCCTGCTAGAGCTCAAGACCAGCGGCTTGAATGATTGAGAAAACTTAATCTAGGAGAGATGAATCCTGATTGAGGAGCAATTGGATAAATTCCTCTCAGTTGCCAGGAAGGCCATGAACCAATGATTTGAGCTTGCTCAAGTCCCACCTCAGTGCGGAAGCTTGGGAGATGATTTATTCTTGCTCGAAGAAGCCGAACAAAGGTGTGTACAAAGTTAATTTGAGTTTGATGGAGAAATGGGGAAGTTAGGTCATAAATGGGAGTGTCCTATTTCAGGATAGATGAGAATGGCATTTTTCAATCAAGGAATGAGCTTGACAGCTTAGGGAATGGCTCTAGTGGTTCATCTTGGGTAGCTAGGGCTCTGAGGAACAATTTTGTGTGTTTTTAAGTGGAAACCAGGGGTGTATACCCCCCTTCTTCTTAATCATATGGTGGGATCAGGTTTGGCTTCTAATGGTGATCCGGCCATCTCAAGGAGTCATGGGTGGCAAGGAAGAGGTGAGTAGGCTAGGCTTTGGTTAGTTGAAGGTGTGGAGGTGGTTGCCAAGGAGGAATCATGGGTGTCCTATGAGTTTTAAATGCTCCAATGGGGAGGGTGAGGTGATTTTACCTCCCATGGGTCATGGCCGAGCCAACCACCCCTTGGGTTAGGTTGGGTAGTGTCCTAGTGCCTAGGTGGACCATTGGGAGAGTACTAAGTGGCCAAGGAATTAAAATGATCACTTACATGGGTGATTTGTCTCATGTGATTCCTTTGACCCAAGGGTAGAATGATCATTTGGCATTGGATTTGATTTGGACATATTTGAAATGAGCCAAAAGTGGGTCAGCCCAAATTTCAAGTCAATTGGAGTTGATTTGGTTAGGTTTGGCTCAATTTGACTCATTTAAGTCAAATTGGGTTAGATTGTGTCAAGTTGACCAATTGGTCAAATTGGGTCAAACTAAGGGTTGGGCCAAGTTCATATTATCATTTAGGATGTTTTGGTTCAATTGGTTTGGTTTAGTTTAGCTTATATTTGATTTTGGCTCATTTGAATTCATTTGGGTCAAATGGGTTAAGTTAACCAATTTGACCAAATTGGCCAAATTAACTTAGGTTGGGTGTTGGTTTGGGTTTAGTTGACCAATTGAAGATGATTATAGGCTTTGGTTTCAATTAATTTAGATTTGGTTTTGATTTTAGGCTAAGCCTTTAGGTCAATTTGGGCTAAGTAGGTCAATTGGGTCTAATCATGGCTTTGGTCAAGGTCAACAATCAATTTGGAATGAAATTGAGCCATCGGTTTCAATCAATTTATTTTATATTTTGATTTGACCCAATTTGGTCTTTTAGGTCAATTTGGGTCAACTTGGGTCAAGATGGCCAATTAGGATTGGTTTGACTCAATTGAAGGTCAAGTCATTCAAATATTGATTTTGATTTGGTATGAATCATTGGTTTCAAGGGATTTGGCTTAAGTTGCAATTTTGCTAGTTTGGGTTTATATGGGTTAACGGGTTGACTTGGTCAAATGACTAGGTTGACTTGGTTTGACCCAATTTGTGATAATTAATCAACCTAGGGTGATCAATAATCATGATGGGAGGTTTTGATAGGCTTGGTTCAATTCAATTTGGGTAGGATTAGAACTTGACTCAAATAGGTCAAATTGGCCACTTTGTGTCAAGTGGATTAATTGGGTTTAGTTGGCTTGATTTTTGGTTGAGTTTGATTTAGTTGAGTTTATATATGGATTTGGGATTGATATATAAATTCAATTGCAATTTGCTTAGGTTCAAATGGGTTTTGGTTCATTTGAACATTTCATGTCAAAAGAGTTAAGTTGGCTTTGACTTTGGTTGATTTTGGTTTGGCTTGATGATTTTAGATTTCATTTATATTTGTGAATATGATTGAAAGTATGATTGATTCATGAGAAAATCAATTGAATTTGGGTTTTGGAATGTAAGAATTTGGCTAAGTCCATGGAGTTAGGTCATGTGGATTAGGTTTAGATTTTGATTTGGTTTGAATTAGTTTCGATTATTTAAATGTATATTTCATTTAAATTTGTGAAGATGATTGAAAATTTGATTGATTTGTAAGAAAATCAATTGTGTTTGACTTGATTTGGATTAAGATTTGCCTAAGTCCATGGGATAGGTCATATGGCTTAGGAAGTGTTTTGATTTAATTTGATTTAATTTGATTTAATTTCATTTAGTTTTGATTATTTGAATGTAGATTTGATTTATATTTAGGAAGTTGATCAAAGATATAAATTGTTTATGACAAAATCAATTGATTTTTGATTGATTTGGATTAAGATTTGGCTAAGTCCATGGGATAGGTCATATCACTTAGGTAGGGTTTCAAGTTTGGATTTGATCATGGGCTTCAATCATTTGGTTTTGGAATTTGGGTTTAGATTTAGATTTGAATTTGATGTTTGAATTGAACTTCAGGTTTGTTTGAGAAGGTGAACATGGATTGGATTTGGGTTGTAAGGTATTATCTTTCCTTAAGGCATAACCTAATCCTAGGTTAACCCTTCTAAGTTTCTAGGCTTAGGTTAAGTGTTTACCTAATTGTTAGAAGTGACTTATGACTAGGAAGGTCTTAGTGTCTAGAAGACTCCTAAGTCTATGGGAAGATTGAATTTACAAAGTGAGGTCAAGCCTTAGGCTCCATAGTGTTCCCTTGGAGATAGATGATTGGAAGAGCTAAGTTTCACATTATACTAATATATTTCTTTCAACACTTTGCTTGGGAGACCATGGATACATGGAGAACAACATAGTTCCATCCTCTCTACATCAGTGTATGAAGTTTGTGAGAGGTGCGATCGTCTAATTGTCAAAGGAGATCTCAAGCCATTTATAGCTCATGAGGTCGGCATATATGAGGGATGTACTACCTCCCTCAAAATCAACAAGTCTATTCTCATGAACTTGGCCAAAGTTTAAAAAAAAGAAAAAAGAAAAAAAAGAAAAAAGATAAAGAGAAAAAAAAAAAAGAAAAGTGAAAATGAAAAAGAAAATAAAAGGGAATGAAAATAAACTTGGAGGAGGAAGTGAAGCTTGATATTTAATTCCACCCATAGTTCATTACTCCATTTGAATATATGGGTAGGATGACTTGACCTCCACCAGGTAGAGGAAGAGCAGTAGAGGGTGGAAAACCTCCTTATTGGCCACCCAATAGAAGATATGTCCCAGCTACCAGGAGTGCACCTACTATCCATATAGACATAGAATATAGTCCATAGGTTGAGTCTTATATGATTAACACACCAGCCAGCTCTTCTCAACAGTAGATTCCCTAGAAGGTGACACTTGAGCAAGAAGGTGATAAAGATCGGGCTCTAAATCAAAGCATAAGTGTATCCAAGTCTATATGTGAAACATTTAGACATCAGTTGGGAACCTTAGCTTTAACCCCACGTTCCTCTCAAAAAGCTAAGGATTTGGTAGTTAAGGAAGCCCCTAAGTCATCTGCAGGTGTGAAGACTCATAAGTTCTTTTTGGGAGCATCATCCTCAAGTCAAGAAGTTGATGTAGAACTTTAGGATGATTCATATAAAGAATTAATAGAATTACCTTTTGATTAGTACTTGCCTTGTGTTCATAATTTAGCAAAGAAAAGGTTAATCCCACATTCTTGGTCAAAGCACTAGTCAGGATACTTCAAAAGAATATGGAAGAACAAATGAAAAAGCTCTCAATCAAGACTGACACTAGATTCAGTATAGTGGGTCCAATTGATGATGACGATTAATGCTTAGTCATTACCAATCATTCGAAATCTGATAGGTTCTTTTCAAATCACATTAACTCAAATGAGGAGCTATGCTTAGAAACATTAGATGATCCATATGATTTTGAATTCAAAGATGCACCACTAGAGTTTGAAGAAGAGATCAAGTCAACCATCGATGAGCTCAAAGAAATCAACTTAGGGCGAAGAATATCCACACATACGGTTCTTTGTTGAATGAACCAATGACATAGTTAGGCTATTGACTAAGTTTTAGGACTACTTTGCATGGAGTTATGAAGAGATGCCTAGATTGGCTCTTGATGTAGTGATCCATAAACTAGGAATATAGCCTATTGCTAACCCTATCAAGCAAGCTCCTAGACGCATGCAATTAGACATAGAACAACAAGTCATTTATGATGTCAAGAAATTGAACAATGCTAGCTTCATCCGGGAAGAAAAATACTCTATTTGGTTAGCCAGTGTCATCCAATTAAGAAAAAGAATGGTCAATTTCACATATGCATCGATTTTACGGATTTAAATAAAGCATGTCCAAAAGACGAATTTCCACTGCCAATCTCGGAGTTGATGGTGGACATTACCTCATCTCATGCAGTCTTCTCTTACATGGATGGCTCATCTAGATATAACTAAATAAAGATGGCCCCTGAATATGAAAGAAACACTACTTTTAGAACCCTAAATAGAAATCTATTACTATAAGGTCATGCCTTTAAAATGCCGATGCTACATACCAGTGGGCTATGACTCGAATCTTCAATGAACTCATTCACCAACTAGTCGAGTGCTATGTCGATGATCTTTTGGTCAAAAGTAGAGAAAAGAAAGACCATCCCTTTGACTTGAGAGTAGTTTTCAAATAGTTAAGATAATTTAACCTCAAAATGAACCCCCTGAAATGTGCATTCGATGTAGCTTCAAGGAAATTCCTTGGGTTTGTTGTCTCACACTAGGGAATTGAAATCGATCCGAAGAATATCAAAGCAATATTAGAAATGCCACACCCTAAAAGTTTAACTCAACTTAGATCATTCTAAGGGAAATTGGCATATCTAAGATGCATTATATCCAACTTATCAAGAAGATGACAACCATTCTCAGCACTTGTCAAAAAAGATGCCAAGTTTAAGTGGTATGACAAGTGTGAGCATGCCTTTGAAGACATCAAGAATTACCTAATGGTGCCACCAGTTATAGTAGCCCCTATCCTGAGCAAACCACTCATACTTTACACTACTGCATTAGAAGACTCTATTGGTGATTTGTTGGCCTAAGCCAATGACAAAGGGAAGGAAAATACACACTACTACCTCAACCATCGTCTAATCCCTATTGAGGCTAATTATTGACCCATTGAGAAGCATTGCCTAGCTTTAATCTTTGCATCCCAAAAGCTACAACACTACATGCTTCCTTATAAGGTGAACTTAATCTCTAAGATCAATCCACTATAGTATCCATTGACACGGCTGATGCTATCTGGATGGTTGGAACTACGGTCCATGAGCCTCTCATAATTTGACATTACCTTCTTAAACTTATGTGCATTCAAAGGATAAGCACTAACAGATTTCTTAGCAGCACACTCAGTTCATACTGACTCTTCACTTAGTGATGATCTCCCCAATGAACAAATCATGAACTTCGGGGATACTAGCATTCACCGTTGTGAGAGGTACTTTGATGGTGTGGCTTCCTCTCAAAGAGGAGAAGAACCATAATCAACTATTCTAGGAAAGGCAGGTGTAGAAATAGTTCTCTTAACTCTAGACAGCTGATGTGATGAGATTTTCATATTATTTGTCCAATCTTTGCACTAACAATGAAGCCGAATATGAGGCTTTGATTACTAATTTAGAGTTACCCGTTACTCTAAGCATCTATAAAATCAACATCTTTGAGGATTCTTAGCTAGTTATCAACCAAATTGCTAGGTCCTATAAGGTTATAAAGCCCAAGCTCCATCACTACCATAAGTACACCATGAAGATGTTGGCCCAAATCCTAGAGGTTACCATCTATAAGATTCCTCGAGGAGAGAATAATATATGCTTTTCCAAGCTTGCGAGTTGGCATGGAGGATGAGTCCATATCAATAAAGATCCAAAATAGACAAGTCTTATCACTTATTGATATTGAACTCATCAAAAGTACTCTCTTGAAGGGGAAGTTACTATTGCCAAGAAGGATGAGGAGTTAAATTGGAGGCAACCATTCATGGATTACCTAAATAAAGGCAAACTACCTCAAGAAGTCCCAAGCCCATCGATGAAGAGCACTTTCTATGCTCTTGTGGATGATGTCTTGTACCAGACTTTCAATCATATGTGGTTACATTATTTAGCATGAAGCTTGTATGATGACTAAACTTAAGGATTATTTGGAGCCAACCAATGGTCAAGATGAAAGCCAAGCTCAAGAGTCTAGGATACTCGGCCATCGATGATCAAAGATTGCATGGATAGCAATGCCACCAATGTTAAATACATGGTGTGGTCTACACCAACCACCCAAAATTCTACATTCCTCATGGCCATTCAGTGTTGGGTAATGACATAGTGGGTCGATTGATCCTCCTTCTTCCAAGGGTCATTAGTTCATCTTAGCTACTGACTACTTGTCCAAATGGGCGAAGGTGATTCTGTTTAGAGAGATCACAGCTCAGCATGTGCTCTAATTTATTAGGAACCATATCATATATAGGTTCAGAGTGCCTCGATGAATTATATCTAATAATGGTACTACATTCAAGAGCACCATGATCAATAACTTTTCCTAGAGATATAACATAGATTGGAGATATTCAACCATCTACTACCCAAGCGGTTGAAATCCTTCAACAAAACTCTCATTTAAATAGTAAAGAAGACACTTGACAATAATAAGTGACAATGGCAAGAGCAGGTAGTTGAAGCCTTGTGGGCCTACCCCACCACATATAGAACACCAACTTAGTCTAATCTTTTCTTCTTAATGTATGAGTCCGAAGATGCTCTACCATTAGAAGTCCAACAACCATCACTAACGATAGCTGTGGGTAGTAAGATCACAACAAAGCAAAATGCCAAGTTGCCATCAGAGAAGCTTAAAGGTTTGGAGGAGAGATGCCTCCAAGCATGACGAAACCTCGAGTTGTATAAAGCTAAAATAATTCATGCTCACAACAAGTTGGTCCATCCTAGAGCTTTTCAAGTAGGAGAGCTTATTTTAGTTCTAATGAGACCAATTGTTGGCCATCGTAAGATGGGAGGCAAGTTTGAACCCACTTGGGAAGGCCCTTTTTCCATAGAGAAGGCCTACCAAAGAGGATCTTATCAGCTTATTAATCATAAGGGAGAGTGCCCAATGCTTCCAATCAATGGGCTCTACTTAAAGAAATATTATAAGTCATGTTTGAAAATAATTATTATCAATGAAAATTCAATTTCTAATTCAATCTTTTCCATGTTGAAAGTATTCTTATTTATGAACCTGTCACGATGTGTTTAGGGTAGGTGTAAGGAACCCGAGTAGCATCCTATCCTTCATCATCACAATACAAACAAAAACTACACATAAACATATAAAACAAACAAATATCTTTTTGTCTTGGGCTACTTTGAGTTGAGATAATGCTCCTAGCGACACTCACTCAGTAGCTGTTCTAGGTCGGGCTGACGTGCTACCCTACTAGTGTGTCAACCCAGTGGTCTTCTTGCTTTGGAGGATGTTAGTCTTCTATGTTTTCCTTTCTTACTTGTCCACTACACACTGACAAGTGCCTTGTTGGTTTGGTAGGCCTTACTGTGTGGCCAGTAAGCTACCTCATGTTGGCTTCATTTAAGAGGATGTGAGTCTACTACATTTTCTTCATGGATTGGCCTTTGTGCACTAACTAGGTCGAGTGTATTTGAGGTTTAGGATAATTCTGCTAGCAGTTCCTTCCTTCTTAACTGCTTCAAGTCTGGGTCCAGTCTTTCCTCGAGGATCCCTGCTTAGTAGTCACTCTAGTTCAGATAGCATCTGTCCCACCAATGATAGACTATCTCGATGATCAGTTCCACTTGGAAAGTTTTAAGCCTACATGCCTTCTTTCCAGATTGATTATTGCACACTGACAGGCACCTTAGGTTGGTTGGTTCTCACTATACTGATGGATACACCACTCATGCTAATGGTTACACTTTAGGTTGGTTGGTTCTCACACCTTAGGATACACCACTCATGCCAGATGTAAGTCTGGTACACTTTCTCCTTGAGATGGCCATCGTACACCTATAAGCTTTCTTTTCTAAAGCTTAGGATAACTCCCCTAGCAACACCTCTGCTATGGGCACTATATTTGGATCATGGCCTTTATGACCCCATTTTGACACTACACAAGTTACTATCGGATTGGATAGTTCCCCTTTTCTAGTATCCACCCCTGTGGTTGGTGAATCCATCCTATGGATGTGCATATTCTCCCTCGGTCCAGTAAATCTGAGATAGGTCAAGGCTGACATAGCCCTTTCTTAGTTCGGTCCCTTGCACACCAACAGGGTTCAAGCAAAGATATAAACAAAATATATATTCACTTGTGGATTAGGAGGACAGCCTTAGTGGTACCTTTTCTCAAGAAGGCATCTTATCTTTAGGGAAGTGCCAGCAAAACTCCCTATAAGAATCACCTAACTACTCTTGAGTTGATATAAGTCCTAGCGACGGTCACTTAGTAGTCACCCTTAAATCAGGTTTGATTTGTTGTGCTACCAACAGGTCATCCCTGCAATTGTTCCCTGCTTTAGAAGATGTAAGTATACTATGCCTTCTTCCTAGCACAGCCATTGCATACCAAAAGGCAACCCTTTAGTTGGCTAGCTCTACCCCATGGCCAGTAGTCGATCCCATTAGATTTGTAAATCTAAGATAGGGCAACTCCGATATATTCAGTGGGTCCATGCACACATGGTCCATAAATTAAATCTATCAAATTTGGAGCTCACATGGATATGCCTGTTCAAAATCAAACTAAACCAAATAACCCATATCAAATCACATGAAATTAAGATAAAATTAATCCTGACTACTTTTGAGTTGACATAAGTCCCCAATGGCATTCACTCAGTAGTTAGCCTAAGTTAGGTTTGATTTATTGTGCATCCAACATGTCACCCTAATGGTTGTTCCTCACTTTGGAAGATGTAAGTCTGCTATGACTTCTTCCTATCTGGCTAACATTGAAAGGCAATCCTTTAGGTTGGCTAGCTCTACCCTACAGCCGGGAGACTATCCCTTTGGATTTGTAAACCCGAGGTAGCTTAAGGCTGATATAGCCCCTTCTCAATGAGTTCATCGCTCACTGATAGGGTCCAACCATTAACTCAGATTAAATTAAACCCAATCTGATTTTCTCAAGTGGAGTTAAATCACACCCTTCTCCCAGTAGAACCCCAAATCATATATAAACAAGTCAAGCAAACAAATCAAATTCAAAACCAACCTCCCCAGTGAAGCCAAATTAAACCAACTCCCTCTGTAGAGTCTAAATCAAAGAAATCCAACCAAACTCTTATTCCTAATGGATACATCCCCAAACAAATCTATGAAATCAAACTCAATCCCAATGGATAGCAGAACGCTTCCTAGTGGAAGGTTCATATACCTGATCCCCAGTGGACTCGAGCCCATATCTCTAGCAGATATGCCTCCACATCAATTAAAATAAAATAAATTAAAGTCAATTCAATATTAATCTCCTGTGGATTATATATTCTTATCCCCATCAGATCTTCTTTCCAAAAATCATATAATCAAATCAAATTCAAATCTTATCCCCAATAGATTTTCTTCTTCTATGCCCTCGATATAGACCCCTCACATGTCATGTCCAATGCATGTGTGATCCCTAGTGGATCTCCCTCTGTCTGACATGGAATTCTCATCAAATCTTATTTCTTCTCTTATGCACACCTTTAATACTCCAACTAAAGCTAACAATGTATTGAAATTACATCATCAATATTATAATAAACATTTTATGATTTGGTGCAAGCTCAAACTAACTATACAATATCATGCTAAACATATTATAGTGTGAATTAACACACTATATTATATTATAATATATGATGTTATATTATAATTTTCTATAATATAATATATTGTCTAATAGTACACCTCATTAGCACTTAAAAGGAAAAAATAACAAATTTTCCTCAAAATATGAATAATGTTCATTTTGGATGTAAAATTGTTATTTTTCTATTAAAAATGGTACAAAATAGCATAGTTTTGGTGTTGCTTTTTGGTGTGTACCTTGAATTTGGCCAAATTCTTCCATCTCAACCTTCAAATTAACCTTTTTGTGAGTTTTGACCAAATGTATTATAACAAAAGTAAAACATACTAAAATGTATAATAACATTTAGTAACATGCCACCACTTACATATATATGTGAAGTTATATTTTTATGTACATTATATTTCAATATGGTTTCATATAATATACTATCTTACATTACACCTTAAAATGAATCACTTTAAGCAAAAAATTTATAAAATTTGGTTAAGAAATGAACATTTATTTTGGATACAAAATTCCATTCTTTTGATGAAATGACACACCATAACACATCCCCAATGATGTTCCCTAAAACTTACCTTAAATTTGGCCAAATCCCATCATCTATAAAATTGTTTTATGAATTATACATACAAACTCTACTACAACTATAACAAACTAAAATTTGCTAAATAATAAGTAGTAATGCACAATAATATGCCATAATGCTTGATGCTACACTATGTTATGACATCCTATATTATAATACACTATTACATATTATATTGTATTATATTTCATATCACATCACAAGGGATTGCTTAAGATAAAAAATCATAAAATTAGTCTAAGCAATAAAAAACTATATATTTTAGTAGTATCACTTACATATTTTAGATTGAAATAATATATTATGATGCCATGCGCTACCTATTATGAATTTAGCCAAATTCCACCATTTTAATGTCTAAATCAACATTTTTATAAATAATTCTAGTGTAGGCTCGACTGCATGATTGTAAAATACTAAAAGAATTTAAAAAATAGAACAATATATTATGATATATGATATACTATGCTACAACATATAATATTTATTTTGAACATAAAAATACTTTTTTTACTACAAGTGGAGTAGCACACCTTTGGTACTACAATTCCCACTTCAAGTTTAACAAATTTAATCATGATCTATTAAATCAATATTTTTTATGATTTATATTAATATAGACTATAGGGCACAAAACTATAATATACTAAAACATTTCAAAACATCTTATAACATCCAAAACACACTACATGCTCAAATATATGATGCTACATTATACTATGTAATATATAATATTGATTTAGGGTTAGGGTTTATGGTATTCAAATCTCTAATAATCAAGGGAAAGTCTCTTTATGACATTTTCTTTTGCTACCATGACTATGTTAGGATTAATTCATTATTTAGATATACTCCTAATGACTTCTTTATTCAAGGTTTAAGGCTTAGGGCTTAAGGTTAGGGTTTAGCTTATGGTTTAGAGTTTAGGGTTAGTTTAGGGTTTAGGGTTTGTTTAGGGTTTAGGGTTTAGGGTTTGGGGTTATAGTTTTAGGTTTTAGGGTTTAGGGTTTAGGGTTTTAGGGTTTAGGGTTTAGGGTTTAGGGTTTAGGGTTTTAGGGTTTAGGTTTAGGGTTTAGGGTTTAGGGTTTAGGGTTTAGTGTTTA
Source organism: Cymbidium sinense (assembly GCA_021442155.1). NCBI lineage: Eukaryota > Viridiplantae > Streptophyta > Magnoliopsida > Asparagales > Orchidaceae > Cymbidium > Cymbidium sinense. Next base: position 180,308,123 of record CM038214.1, on the reverse strand, counting down.
GGGTTTTTGGTATTGATTTTAGGTTTAGGGTTTAGTATTTAAGTTTTTTAAGAGGAAATAAATTCAGATTCAACATTTCTTCTTTTCGATTTCATCAACCAAGTAGCACCCAAGTTTTCTAAGACATGACATAGATAAAAATAAGCACCCATACAAATCAAAATCTCTAGATAAGTAGAATCTCTCTTAAAGACAATTCCATAATAGAGGTGGTGGTTCTTCAATTTCTCTAGTTCCCCACCACCCCTCTCAGTGGCGGGATCCACCACCATATCCCATCTCTCCTCACCACCATATGTAACATCACTCCTCCTCCTCCATAACCACCACTACTCGACCACCTCCATATCCACCACACCTCAGATCCCCAACCACTATGATGGCCTAGCCTCCGCCTTTACTCCACCTTGAGATCTAGATTAAGACTAGTTGAAGGAGATGTTCCTGGCATCAAGGTTCTGTTTATTCTTAGTTTAGGGTTTATGGTTAAGGGTTAGTTTAGGGTTTATGGTTAAGGGTTTAGGGTTTAGGGTTTATCATTTAAGGTTTAGGGTTTAGGTTTTAGGGTTTAGGTTTAAGGTTTAGGGTTCATTTTAGGGTTTAGGGTTTAGGGTTTTAGGGATTAAATTTTAAGGTTTAGGTTTAATTTAGGTTTAGGGTTTAGGGTTTAGGGTTGAGGTTTTTTGGGTTTAGTTTTATTTATTTTATTTATTTTTATTTTTTTTTATATTTTTTAAAACTAAGGATAGTTTAGTTTATTTAGTTTTTTTTATATTTTTATATTTTTTTATTTTTATTTAGGTTTATTTTTATTTTTTTACTTAGTATAGTTTATTTTTTTTTTTTTGCTTACTTTTTTACTTTATTTTTTAGGTTTAGGATTAAGTTTAGGTTTATTTAGTTTAGTTTTATTTTTATTTTATTTTTAGGTTTATGTTTTATTTTATATTTTTAGGTTTAGGTTTAGGTTCTTATTTTATTTTTTTAGGTTTAGGTTTTAGGTTTTTATTTATAGGTTTATTTTTTGGTATTATTTTTAAGTTTAGGTTTAGGTTTATTTTTAGTTTATTTTATTTTTTTTTAGTTTAGGTTTACGTTTAGTTTATTTTGGGATTAGGTTTAGGTTTATATTTATGTTAGTTTAGTTTATCTTTGTTTAAGTTTAAGTTTATTTTGTTTTTATTTTATGTTTATTATTTTTTGTTAGAGTTTAAGTTTTTTTTTTTAGGTTTTATTTTTAGGTTTATTTTTAAAATTTATGTTTTTATTTAGTTTTTATTGTATTTTAATTTAGGTTTATTTTATTTTATTTTGACATTAGTTTTATTTTATTTAGGTTTTATTTCTTAGTTTAGTTTAGTTTAGGTTTTTTATTTATTTTATTTTAGTTTAGTTGTTATTTTTCAATTTATTTTTTAGGTTTAGGTTTTTTGGTTTAGTTTAAAATTTATTTTATTTTATTTTCCATTTTATTTCGGTTTAGGTTTTATTTATTTTACTTTATTTTTATTTAGTTTAGGTTTAGGTTTTAGCTTTTTTATGGTTTAGGGTTTAGGTTTAGGTTTAGGTTTTTTATTTTAGGTTTATTTTTAGATTTTTTTAGTTTAGGTTTAAGTTTTTTTAGTTTCTTTTATCTTATTTAGTGTTGGGTTTAGGTTTAGGTTTAGGTTTTATTTATTTTAGTTTAGTTTTTTTTTAATTTAGGTTTAGGTTTATTTTATTTTATTTATTTTATTTTTATTTTAGGTTTAGTTTTCATTTTTAGTTAAGGGCTTGGGTTTCATTTTTTATTTATTTTTAGGTTTTATTTTTAGGTTTATTTTTTAGGTTTAAGTTTTTATTTAGTTTCTATTTTATTTTACTTTAAGTTTATTTTAATTCTATTTTATGTTTAGATTTTATTTTATTTAGGTTTTTTATTCTTAAGTTTATTTTATTTTTTAGTTTAGTTTAGGTTTCTATTTATTATATTTTAGTTTATTTTATTTTATTTTATTTTTAAGTTTAGGTTTAGGTTTTAGTTTAGGTTTTAATTTTATTTTATTTATTTTATTTATGTTTAGGTCTATTTCTTTATTTATTTTAAGGTTTTATTTACTTTAAGTTTAGGTTTTTAGGTTTTTATGGTTTAGGGTTTAAGGTTTAGGTTTAGGGTTTAGGGTTTAGGGTTTAGGGTTTAGGGTTTAGGGTTTAGGGTTTAGGGTTTAATGTTTTTTAGGATTTAGTTTTTTAGGTTTAGGGTTTGGACTTTAGGTTTAGAGTGTAGTTTTAAGGTTTAGGGTTTATAGTTTAAGGTTAGTTTAGGGTTTAGGGTTTTAGGGTTTAAGGGTTTAGGGTTTAGGCTTTAGGGTTTAGGGTTTAGGATTATGGCTAAGGTTTAGGGTTTATGGTTTAAGGTTTATGATTTATAGGTTATGGTTTAGTGTTTAGGGTTTAGGGTTTAGGGTTTAGGGTTTAGGTTTAAGTTTAGGTTTAGGTTTAAACATTTAGTTTAGATTTAGTTTAGGATTTTGTTTATTTTAAATTCGATAGGTTTAGTTTTTTTAGGTTATTTAGTTTATTTTTTATTTTTATTTAGTTTATTTTATTTAGTTTATTTTAGTTTATTTTAGGTTATTTTAGGTTTAGGTTTAGGGTTTAGGTTTAGGGTTTAGGTTTAGGTTTAGGGTTTAGGGTTTATTTTAGGTTTAGGGTTTAGGGTTTAGGTTTTATTTAAGTTTAGTTTAGGTTTAGGTTTAGGGTTTAAGTTTTTTTTTTTTTTATTTTAGGTTTAGGTTTATTAAGGTTTAAATTTTAGTTTAGAGTTTAGGGTTTTAGTTTTTTTAGAGAACAAATTAGTCAACATTTCTTCTTTTGATTTTAGTGAGAATTTTTTAAGTTGACATTTTAGTTTTTTAGGTATGTCTTTAGGTTTTCATTTTCTTATTTTATTTAATTTTATTCATATTCTCTTTTAGGTAACCTCGTATTTTATTATTTTATTTAGCACCTTAAAATTTTTTATTACCTATTTTATTTTATAGATTTGAGCACGGTTGTTGGTGATGTTTTTTAGGTTTTATTCTTTATTTAGTAGGTTTGGGTTTATTAGGTTTTGTGTTTAGGTTTATTTTTTAATTTATATAGTTACTTTAGGTTTAGGTTTAGGGTTTGGGGTTTAGGGTTTAGGGTTTAAGGTTAGGGTTTAGGGTTTAGAGTATAGGGTTTAGGGTTTAGGATTTAGGGTTTAGGGTTAGGATTTAGGGTTTAAGGTTTAGCATTTAGTGTTTAGGGTTTTTTATGGTTTAGGGTTTAGGGTTTAGGGTTGTAGGATTAATGTTGTAGGATTATGGTTTAGGGTTAATTTTAGGGTTTAGGGTTTACGATTTAGGGTTTAGCATTTAAGATTTAGAGTTTTAAATTAGGTAAATCGGCAGGTTTAGGTTTATTTAGTTTACTTAGTTTATCTTTTTTTTTATTTTAGTTCATTTTGTTTATTTTATTTTTATTTAGGTTTATTTTATATTTTTTATTTAGTTTAGTTTATTTATTTTAGTTTATATTTTTTATTTTAGTTTTTTTTTGTTTAGTTTAGGTTTAGGTTTATGTTTTAGTTGAGTTTTATTTTTATTTTATTTTTATTTTATTTTTCAAGTTTAGGTTTTAAGGTTTTAAGGTTTGACGATTTAGGGTTTAGGGGTTATGGTGTAAGTTTAGTTTTATTAGGTTTAGGTTTAAGGTTTAGGTTCTTTAGGCTTTAATTTAGTTTTAGGCTTTAGGTTTAGTTTTAGTTTGAGTTTAGGGTTTAGGGTTTAGGGTTTTAGTTTTTGGGTTTAGGTTTTAAGGTTTAGGTTTATAGTTTAGGTTAGTTTAGGTTTAGGTTTAGGGTTTTAGGGTTTAGGTTTAGTTTAGGTTTAGGTGCTAGGTTTAGGTTTATGGTTTAAGGTTTATGATTTATAGTTTAGTGTTTAGGGTTTAGGGTTTATGGTTTTAAGTTTAGGTTTAGGGTTTAGGTTTTAGGTTTAGGTTTAGGTTTAAGGTTGTAGTTTAGTTTTATGGTTTAAGATTTAGGGTTTGGGGTTTATTTTGTTTAAAAAATTTAAATATATGTTTAGTTTTCTTTAGGTTATTTAGTTTATTTTTTATTTTTATTTAGGTTTATTTTTTATTTTTATTTAGTTTATTTTATTTATTTTAGGTTAATTTGTTTTAGTTTTAGTTCTTTATTTTAGTTGATTTTTTAGGTTTTGGTTTAACTCCAAGTTTATTTTTTAATTTAATTTAATTTTTATTTTGTTTTTTAGGTTTAGGGTTTTTTTTATTCATAGGTTTAGGTTTAGGTTTTGATTTTATTTAATTTAGGTTTTTGTTTTAGTTTTTTACTTTAGGTTTATTTTTAGGTTTTATTTTTTAGTTTAGGTTTAGGTTTTTATTTTAGTTTAAGGTTTAGGTTTTATTTTTTATTTATTTTTAGTTTTATTTTTTAAATTTTGGTTTTTATTTAGTTTTTATTTTAGGTTTGTTTTATTTTTATTTTTCATTTAGTTTTTATTTTAATTAAGTTTTCTCTTTTTAGATTATTTTTTTTGTTTATTTTAGGTTTTTATTTTTTTATTCTAGTTTAGTTTTTATTTATTTTTTTATTTTATTTTTAGGTTTAGGTTTTGGTTTTAGTTTAGGTTTTTATTTTTTTATTTTTTATTTTATTTAGGTTTAGGTTTATTTATTTATTTATTATGTTTTATTTTGTTTAGGTTTAGGTTTTTAGGTTTTTAGGGTTTAGGGATTAGGGTTTAAGGTTTAGGGTTAAAGGTTTGGGGTTTAAGGTTTAGGGTTTAGGGATGTAGGTTTTAGGATTAGGGTTTAGAGTTTTGGGTTTTGGGTTTAAGGTTTAGGGTTTAAGGTTTAGAATTTTAGGGTTTAGGATTTAGGGGTTAGGGTTTAGGGTTTTATAGGGTTTAGGGTTTAGGGTTGTAGGTTTAAGGTTTAGGGTTTAGGATTGTAGGTTTAGGATTTAGGGTTTAGGGTTTAGGGTTGGGGTTTAGGGTTTAAGTTTTTTTTATTTCTTTTTATTTTTAGGTTTAGGGTTTTGGTTTAAGGTTCAAATTTTAGTTTAGAGTTTAGGGTTTTAGTTTTTTTTTCAAATTTAGTCAACATTTCTTCTTTTATTTCATCAACCAAGTGTTGAGTTTTAAAGTGATGACATAAATAAAATAGTCAAAACCCTAACTAGGTCTTATAAAGAAGTTTCATAAGCACCAAATCAGTTGACCATTCTTGGTTTCTCAGTTCCCTAGAACCATGAGTAGCGGGATTTCATATCCCGATCTCTTTACCACCATTCCATTCCACCCATCTCCATAACCACCTGACCACCACCACATGTTAGCACCTCAAAATCCACCACCATTGATAGCTTCCACCTTAGCCTCCACCTTAGCCTCCAGAGATCTAGGGAGTTTGTTGTTGGTGATGTGCTTTTATAGTTATTCTTAGGTTTAGGCCTAGGTTTAGGTTTATTTAGTTTTGTGTTTAGTTTTATTTTTTAATTTATATAGTTACTTTAGGTTTAGGTTTAGGGTTTGGGGTTTAGGGTTTAGGGTTTAAGGTTAGGGTTTAGGGTTTAGGGTTTAGGATTTAGGGTTTAGGGTTAGGGTTTAGGGTTTAGGGTTTAGCATTTAGTGTTTAGGGTTTTTTATGGTTTAGAGTTTAGGGTTTAGGGTTGTAGGATTAGTGTTGCATGTTTATGGTTAGTTTTAGGGTTTAGGGTTTATGATTTAGGGTTTAACATTTAAGATTTAGGGTTTTTTTTAAAAATTTGGTAAATCTGTTGGTTTAGGTTTATTTAGTTTACTTAGTTTATCTTTTTTTTTATTTTTATTTATTTTATTTTATTTTTATTTAGGTTTATTTTTTATTTTTTATTTAGTTTAGTTTATTTATTTTAGTTTATTTTTATTTTAGTTTAATTTTTAGGTTTAAGTTTAGGTTTAGGTTTATGTTTTAGTTGAGTTTTTTTTTTTCAAGTTTAGGTTTTCAGGTTTTAAGGTTTGACAATTTAGGGTTTAGGGGTTATGGTGTAAGGTTTAGGGTTTAGGGTATTAGAGTTTAGGGTTTAAGGTTTAGGGTTAGGGTTTAGGCTTTTGGCTTTAGTTTTTAGGCTTTAGGGTTTAGGGTTTCTAGTTTTGGGTTTAGGGTTTGGGGTTTAGTGTTTAGGGTTTAAGGGTTTTAAGGTTTAAGGTTTATAGTTTAAGGTTAGTTTAGGGTTTAGGGTTTAGGGTTAGGTTTATGGTTTTAGGGTTTAGGGTTTAGGGTTTAGGGTTTAGGGTTAGGATTTAGGGTTTAGGGTTTAGGGTTTAGGGTTTAGGGTTTAGGGTTAGGGTTTATGGTTTAAGGTTTATGATTTACGGATTAGGGTTTAGTGTTTATGGTTTAGGGTTTATGGTTTTTAGAGTTTAGGGTTTAGGGTTATAGGTTGAAGGTTGTAGGTTTAGGCTTAATTTTATGGTTTAAGATTTAGGGTTTGGGGTTTAGGATTTTGTTTTTAAAATATCATAGTTTAGTTTTCTTTAAGTTATTTAATTTATTTGTTATTTTTATTTAGGTTTATTTTTTTATTTTTATTTAGTTTATTTTAGGTTAATTTATTTTAGTTTAGGTTCTTATTTTAGTTGATTTTTTAGGTTTTGGTTTAGCTTTAAGTTTATTTTTTAATTTAATTTAATTTTTATTACGATTTTTTAGGTTTAGGTTTTTTTATTCATAGGTTTAGGTTTAGGTTTTGATTTTATTTTATTTAGGTTTATGTTTTAGTTTTTTTATTTTAGGTTTATTTTTAAGTTTTATTTTTTAGTTTAGGTTTAGGTTTTTATTTTAGTTTAAGGTTTAGGTTTTATTTTTTATTTATTTTTAGGTTTATTTTTTAGGTTTAGGTTTTTATTTAGTTTTTATTTTAGGTTTGTTTTATTTTTATTTTTCATTTAGTTTTTATTTTATTTAAGTTTTCTATTTTTAGATTATTTTATTTTTTTGTTTAGTTTAGGTTTTTATTTTTTTTATTTTAGTTTAGTTTTTATTTTTATTTTATTTTATTTTTAGGTTTAGGTTTAGGTTTTAGTTTAGGTTTTTATTGTTTTTACTTTTATTTTATTTAGCTTTAGGTTTTTTTTATTTATTTTTATGTTTTATTTAGTTTAGGTTTAGGTTTTAGGTTTTAGGGTTTAAGGATTTGGGTTTAACGTTTAGGGTTAAGGGTTTGGTGTTTAGGGTTTAGGGTTTAGGGATGTAGGTTTTAGGGTTAGGGTTTAGGGTTTAGGGTTTTAAGTTTGGGGTTTAGGGTTTAGGGTTTAGGATTTTAGGGTTTATGGTTTAGGGTTTAGTGTTTAGGCTTTAGGGTTTAGGATTTTAGGGTTTAGGGTTTATGGTTTAGGGTAGGGTTTTACGGTTTAGCATTTAGGGTTTAAGGTTTAGGGTTTAGGGTTGTAGGTTTAGGGTTTAGGGTTTAGGGTTTAGGGTTTAAGGTTAGGGTTTAGGGTTTAAGTTTTTTTTTGTTTCTATTTTTTTTTAGGGTTTAGGGTTTTGGTTTAAGGGTCAAATTTTAGTTTAGAGTTTAGGGTTTTTAGTTTTTTTAACATAGAACAAATTCAGAGTCAACATTTCTTCTTTTGGATTTCATCAACCAAGTGACACAATAAGTTTTAAAGACACAAGTGATGACATAAATAAAGAATGAGCACGCATAGAGCAAGTCAAAAATCCTAGATAACTAGAACTGCCACTACTATAAAGACAGTTCCATAAGCACCAAATCAGATTCACCATTCTTCAGTTTCTCCAGTTCCCATCAGAACCACCCCGACCCCTTGAGTACCGGATCAACCATCATATCCCTGATCTCTTCCTCTGCCACCACGACGGCTGTAACCTCCGTCGCTCCTCCCACCTCTATAACCACCATAGCTCTGACCACCACCTCCATATCCACTAGCACCTCAAAATCCACCACCACCACTACGATAACTGCCGCCTCCGCCTTCACCTCCACCTTCATCTCCACCGCTCGATCTAGACTGAGCCTGGTTGTTGGTGATGTGCCTACCATCAAGGTTCTTCGCATTCTTAGGGTTTAGGCTTAGTTTTAGGTTTATTAGGTTTTGTGTTTAGGTTTATTTTTTAATTTATATAGTTAATTTAGGTTTAGGTTTAGGTTTGGGGTTTAGGGTTTAGGGTTTAAGGTTAGGGTTAAGGGTTTAGGGTTTAGGGTTTATTATTTAAGGTTTAGGGTCAGGGTTTAGGATTTAGAGTTTAGCATTTAGTGTTTAGGGTTTTTTATGGTTTAGGGTTTAGGGTTTAGGGTTGTAGGATTAGTGTTGTAGGTTTATGGTTTAGGGTTGTTTTAGGTTTAGTTTATTTAGGTTTATTAGATTTATTTTTATTAGTATCATTAGTTTAGTTTATTTAACTTAGTTTATTTATTTTAATTTAGATTTTTAGTTTATTTTAAAGTTTGGTTTATGTTTAGTTGAGTTTTATTTTTATTTTATTTTCAAGTTTAGGTTTTGTTTTAAGGTTTGATGATATAGTTTAGGGTTATGGTGTAGTTTAGGGTTTAGGGTAGGGTTTAGGATTTAAGGTTTAGGGGTAGGTTTAGGCTTTAGCTTTAGTTTAGTTTAGGATTTTTTTTGGGTTTTAGTTTAGGGTTTTAGGTTTTAGGTGTAGGTTTAGGGTTTAGGGTTTAGGGTTGAAGGTTGATTTAGGGTTTTAGGTTTAGGGTTAGTTTTAGGGTTTAGGGTTTAGTGTTTAGGTTTTAGGTTTACAGTTCAAGTTTTAGTTTAGGTTTATTTTTAAATTAAGTAAACCTATAGGTTTAAGCTTTTTTATTTAGTTTATTTATTATTTATTTCAATTTATTTTATTTTTAATTTTTATTTAGGTTTATTTTTTATTTTATTTTGTTTATTTTATTTATTTTAAGTTTATTTATTTTAGTTTAGGTTTCTTTTTTTTTTGTTTTTTAGGTTTAGATTTAGGTTTATATTTATTTTTTAGATTAGTTTTATTTTTATTTTATTTTTAAGTTTAAGTTTTATTTTTTATTTTTAGGTTTAGGTTCATGTTTTTTTTTAGGTTTAGGTTTTAGGTTTTTATTTTAGGTTTACTTTTAGTTTTTATTTTTTAGTTTAGGTTTAGGTTTATTTTTAGTGTATTTTATTTTATTTGGTTTAGGGTTTAGGTTTAGGTTTTATTTATTTTACTTTAGGTTTAGGTTTATTTTGTTTTGTTTATTTTAGGTTTAGGTTTTTTTTTAATGTAAGGTTTAGGCTTTTTTTTATTTACTTTAGGTTTTATTTTTAAGTTTTGTTTTTTAGGTTTAGGTTTTTATTTAGTTTTTTTATTTTATTTTAGGTTTATTTAATTTTTATTTTTCGTTTAGTTTTTATTTTATTTATGTTTTATATTTTTAGTTTAGTTTAGGTTTTATTTATTTTATTTTAGTTTAGTTTTTATTTTATTTTATTTTATTTTTAGGTTTAAGTTTAGGTTTAGGTTTTAGATTATGTTTTTATTTTATTTTATTTTTTTATTTTATTTAGGTTTAGGTTTTATTTATTTATTTTATTTTTAGGTTTTATTTAGTTTAGGTTTAGGTTTTTAGGTTTTTAGGGTTTAAGGTTTTTTTTAGGAAATCCTAGAGAGGGGAGAATTTTATTGTCACAAAGAAAGGAGTACAAGGTCCTTAAGAGGGGATAATTCTCTTAATTATCGCTCAAAGAGCTACATTAAGCCTAGAGAGAAAAATTCCTATATAATACAATAAAGCAAGGTAACTAAATAAAAGAAATAAGATTAAAAGTAAATAAGAATAACAGACATGACCAAAAGCCAGCCTAGAGGTATTTTGAGAGTTGCACAATCCATATCCGAAATTGAAGAACCTAAAATGAAACTTGCAAGCAATTAGAAATTGGAATTAGCAACTAGACAAAATCAAGCTTTAGCGATAATAAGAGCAATATAAGAGAAAATTTCTAATAAGCTCAGGTCACACCATCTTCAAGGCAATCATAAATGTGAGCATAGACTTCAAAAGAAGTTTTACATATCTTTGCTAGCCAAAAGATAAGGAAATCATCTATCCATCATAGCCTTACGGATGAAGGCAATCTACCAAAGAGTGGAAGTCAACAATTCTAGTACAGAAAGCAGAAAAGGCATCCCACATATCATCCAGCTGACTAAAGGCCACCAAGCCTGAAAAGGAACTAGCATCAATAACACCACCACAACAAAAATAGAAGAGCAGCTGCCAAGTTTTCATTTAGAAAGCATAGACACCATAAATAGAAACAAACCCACCGAGTCAGACAACTGTAACAAAAATAAAACATCGCAAAATTCCAAAACTAGATTAGAGAATAAGGCCAATACTTAATGTACCACCAGTCAAGAGAGACAAGAAATTAAAAGGCGGTCCCCATACCTCCATCAAAGACAGTAAGACAACCACAAGAAAATAATAGCAATACCCATAAAACCAAAACAAGAAAATCCACCAAAAGGGAAACCCTACTAGCAAAAAGCAGATTAGAAAGAAAACCAAAAAAGAAAACCAACCAAACCAGCCAACCCATAAGTCGACCCAACCAATTAACAAACTAGTAGATGAGGCAACTCCAACAAGGAAATAACCAGTCCAAAAGAGAGGCAATCCCAACACAGAGAAAGATAGGCATAATGAAAACTAATAGGAACCCATCAGAAACAACCAAGAAACAAATGGTAATCACCAGATAAAAAAACAGGAGGACCGATAACCAACACCCAACCGAGGGGTAGGGAAAAGACTGCCCCAAGACACAAAACTACCAAAAGTCCTAGTACAAACTCAAGAGTGAAAAGATCGATAATGATCAAATAATAGCCACCCAAGACATTGGTGGTGTAGTAGCAAAAATAGAACCCACCAGCCCAAAATAGTAGCCAAAAACATACCTAAGTAATACTGAAACCAAAACCGAGGCAAAATTAGGACCAATTAATATAAGGGAAAACCAAAATAAGTTAGAGGCATAACAAAAGGATGCCATCACAAGTTCAAGGCATCACATGAAGAAAATGTTGACAATGAGATCCTTACATAAAATAGTCAAAGAGAACACCTCTCCAACAAAAGAGGCGAAACCCACCTCAAAAGAGATGTCATAAGTAATACAGTAGAAACTAGACAAGAGAGTGAACCAACCAAAGGAATACAACAAAATGAAAGTGCACACAGAGAAAAGCATGGAAAACCTAAAAAATAAAAAGCAAAATTAATTTTGAGATAAGGTAATCTAGTGTTATCCAGATTAACCAAGCCTCTCAATTGTCTAGGTAAATTAAGATGATCAAAAAGAGTGAGATCATTTAATTTAGTACCTAGATTAGCCAGATAATCTGCACATGCATTTCCTTCACACTAAATGTGAGAAATATTAAAGCATACTTGAGAGAGGAGAGCTCTAGTATGATTAAGAAGATAGAATAAATCCGCATTCCCCATCTTAGTGGAAGTCAACATGTTAATGAGTAAGAGAGCATCAACTTCAATCCAAATATTGAAGAAACCTTTTTGCAAACAAATGTTAATAGCTTTGTTTAGAACCATTAATTTAGCATAGATAACAGAACAAGTTTTAAGAGGATAAGCAAAAGCATAAATGACATTACCTCTAAAATCCCCAAAAATACCACCACAACCAAATGTATTCTGAGAGACAGAGCCATTGATTTTACTTTTAATAATATTGTTATAAGGTTTTATCCAATATATAATCCTATTTTTTAAATAGAAGAACTCAAGCAAGTAAAGAGCCAATGTTTTGGCCACAAATTTGCAACCACTAAATTGTGTGTTACTAATTAAATTAGCATTAAATAATGAATGAATTTTTTCTTTGGTTCTAGAAATAATCCTTTTATGATTTATAGGTGTACCATGATATTTTATTTCTATACATCCATATGAACCAAATAAGGATAATGGCAATTAAAACTTTGATATGACCTTTCACAATTTTTTGGAAACATGCTTCAAGAACTTGATATAAAGAAAGACAACCATGGAAATGGTTAGTATGAAAAAGATCATCATACCAAAACCATAATACCATTGACAAAAAAACATGATTAACATTTTGGAATGAAAACATTTTTTGGCAAAGAATCAACAAGAATGAAGTTTTTCAGAATTATCCAAGGATAGAATAAAGATAGGGATGATATTATTCCAAAGTTTAATAAATACATTAGAAGAAGTATGAGCTTCTCTAATATAATTTCAAGCCTCTTTAAGAATAAAATCTCCATTATAAGATAGCTTTAAAATAATTTGATCCGGCTTGTTGGAAAGGATAGGAATATCACTAAATTTATACAAAAGAGAGATAGGAATAAATTTTGGTAAGTTTACTATCATTCCACTTATTATTAAGCCAAAATGAGTTAACTTTTGTAATGGGTAGAAAGCATCAATAGAACCACCACCAATCCAATTGTCTTGCCAAAGAAAGAAGATCCCAAATTTATACCCCAAGATATTAAGGATTTAGCCTCCCATTTAGTGCAGCAAAGCCTTTTCCAAACTGGGGAGTCACTCATTTTATAAGAATAGATAAGAGGGTGCTTACTTTGGCAATATTTAGTAGTCATAAAATTAGCCCAGAGGTTATTTTTTTTTCTAAATTTCTAGAGTTTATGTGAGAAGGCAGTAATAGCTTCATGAATAGATTTGCAGCCAAGCCCACCTTCACCCAAGGGCCCACAACATTTATGCCAAGAAGTCCAATGCATCCTTTTAATTGAATTATTAGAGCCCTAGAAAAATTTATTAAGGAGATGATCAATTCTATTTAAGATAGAATTAGTAGTGATAATGGTTTGAATATGATATAAAGGCATCAAATTAAGAGTACTCTTAAGAAAAGTAAGCCTGCCACCAAAAGAAAGTAAGTAAAATTCCCACACCAAAATTTTATTAGAAATTTTTTGGATAAGCTCGTCAAATAGATGGGATCTTTTTTTACCTTTAAAAAGAGGTGCACCTGGATATTTAAGAGGGAGTTGTTGGTGTTAAAGTTAGTGATTCTTAAGATATGATTGATTTTATTATTAGAAATTTTATAGGATGTAATGAAGCAACTCTTGCATTCATTAATAGAAAGACCACTTTCTCAACCAAAAATATTTAAAAATTTCTTAAGTATTTTGATATGATGAAAGGAAGCATTACAAAAGATAATGAAATCATCAGCAAAGCTAAGATGAGAAATAGGGATACCACCAAGAGTTCTAAAGTACATGTTAGGATTGTTATTGAATAAATCATCTAAAAAGCAAAAAAAGTTATACAATTCAAAGCACAAATACCAATGTATTAGTGTTTTCCTCAAGAATTGCACACATTCAAGTTATCATTCAAGTTATCATTTAAATCTTCTTTCTCAAATTAATGGAAAGAAGCAAGGATAGACTCATTAGAGAGTGAATCATCATTTTTTCATCCTCTTTGAATTTGGAATTAGCCAAAATTGGCATGTTCTCATGTAAAGAAAGGATGTTGGGAAAAACATCTTTTTCAACATTAGTAGTACCTTTGCCAAGATCGAATGAGAAGCGAATTAGCAATATTAGGAACATCAAAGATTCCAAAAATCTGACCTACTAAAAACATTTAAGTTATTTTTAGGCACAAAAATAGTTTTTTTAACTTTATCAGAAGCTAATTTAGAGTTAGGATCATTCAAAATTTTCTTTTTAAGATGCGTGTGTAGAACAAAACACTCTGAATTATCATGACCATGTATTTACAATGGGAGTAGAAAACTAGAAAATTTTTAAATTTGACCTTTTATAAATAGCCAAGCTTTTTAGATCCAACCCAAACATCCTTACGATGATTTTTTAGATATGTCAAGTTCAACCAATATATGAGCAACAGAGGTATGAGATCTCACTGCGATCGCCTGATCGATTTGGAGTTGTTGACCGATAAAAGAGCCCTGACATCAAATAAAACCTAGTGAGTAACATAATGGATTCTCATATTTGGAAGAGCTACCACACAAATAATAAGTGATTCTTATTTTATATCAAAAAGGGGATACCACTTCAACAAACCCATTTTATAATTAAAGACAAATTAAGATCGACACGAGAAAACCCATGAATAATCAAAATAATTTGTAAGTTAAATCAAAGTATGTCTTTGATTGATCAAGCCAATAGAGAAAGCACCCAAAAGTTTAAGGTTTTGAAAAAAAGCTCAGATCTTGTCCAAATTCGGTTGCCATATAGTAGATTTGCAAATTGTAAAGGTTTTCAAGCTTTTGACATCAATATCAAATACATGATCATAGACATACATTAAAAGAAGTCAGTTTCAAGTCGAAGATGTAGAGCTCTTACCAGAAAGTACATCTTAAAGGATTTAATAGCAGGAATGGCATTGGGGTAATGAATCCCCAAAAAATCATATGCCTTAGACGGATCATCCGAAATGGGAGATGTAAGCCACGGGTTCAAGATTGTCATAGTTATATTCAGAACAGGCACATCATGCGAGCAGCCAGAGATTGAAAAAAATCTGAAATTGAACAAAAATGATGAAGAAACCACCAAAAAAGCAAGGCGGGGGCGCGCCGATGAAGGGAAAATGAAATTGCCAAAGCACTGCACAGGAGAGGAGGTTCTTTTAGGGTTTAGGGTTTATGGTTTAGGAGTTTTAGTTTGGTTTAGGTTTTTTAAGTTTAGTTCATTTTAGGTTTAAGTTTAGGTTTAGGTTTAGTTTAGGTTTTAGGTTTTTTGGTTTAGGTTTTGGTTTAGGTTAAGGTTTATTTTTTTTAGGTTTTAGGTTTTTATGTTTAGGTTTATTTTTATTTAGGTTTATTTAGGTTTAGGTTTAGTTTCAATTTTATTTAGGTTTATTTTTTTGTTTAGGTTTTAGGTTTAGGATTTAGTTTATTTATTTTAGGTTTAGTTTTGGTTTTAGTTTATTTAGGTTTTTTAGTTTAGGTTTAGGTTTAGGTTTTTTGGGTTTATTTTTATTTAATTTAGGTTTAGGTTTAGGTTTTATTTAGGTTTTTAGGTTTAGTTTAGTTCATTTTAGTTTAAGTTTATTTAGTTTAGGTTAATTTAGGTTTATTTAGTTTACATTTAGGTTTAGTTTAGTTTAGCTTTAGGTTTTTTAGTTTAGGTTTTGGTTTAGGTTTAGGTTTTAGGTTTAGTTTAGTTTAGGTTTAGGTTTTGGCTTTAGGTTTAATTTTAGGTTTAGGTTTAGGTTTAGGTTTATTTAGGTTTAGGTTTAGGTTTAGGTTTAGTTTATTTAGTTTAGATTTTAGTTTATTTAGGTTTAGGTTTAGGTTTATTTATTTAGTTTAGGTTTATTTTATTTAGGTATATTTAGGTTTTAGGTTTAGTCTTAGGTTTATTTAGGTTTGAATTTATTTAGGTTTAAGTTTATTTTAGTTTATTTTAGGTTTTTAGGTTTAGTTTAGGTTTACGTTTATTTAGTTTATTTATTTTTGGGTTTTAGGCTTAGGGTTTAGGGTTTAGGGTTTAGGGTTTAGGGTTTAGTGTTTAGGACTTAGGGATGTAGGTTTTAGGGTTTAGGGTTTAGTGATGTAGGTTTTAGAGTTTAGGGTTTAGGGTTTAGGTTTTAGGGTTTAGGATTTAAGATTTTAGGGTTTAGGGTTTTTGGTTTAGTGTTTTGGGATTTGGGATTTGGGTTTGGGGTTTAAGGTTTTAGGGTTTAGGGTTTAGGGTTTAGGGTTGTAGGTTTAGGATTTAAGGTTAGTTTTATGGTTTAGGGTTAGGGCTAGGTTTTTTTTTTTAAATCATTTTTTTTTTGATTTGTTTAGGGTTTAAGTTTTTTTTTGAGGTTCAAGTTTTAGTTTAGGTTTAGTTTAAATTAAGTAAACCTAGTAGGTTTAATTTATTTATTTATTTATTTAGGTTTATTTTTTATTTTATTTTATTTTATTTATTTATTTTAGGCTTATTTATTTTAGTTTAGGTTTTTTTATTTTAGTTTATATTTTTAGTATTAGGTTTAGGTTTATGATTATTTTTAAATTTAGATTTATTTTTCTTTTATTTTTTTGGGTTTAGGTTTTATTTTTTATTTTTATTTTTAGGTTTAAGTTTATGTTTTTATTTTATTTTCTTTGGTTTAGGTTTTAGGTTTTTATTTTAGGTTTACTTTTAGGTTTTATTTTTATGTTTAGGTTTAGGTTTGCTTTAATTTATTTTATTTTATTTAGTTTAGAGTTTAGGTTTAGGTTTTATTTATTTTAGTTTAGGTTTAGGATTATTTTATTTTGTTTATTTTAGGTTTAGGTATTTTTTGGTGTAAGGTTTAAGTTTATGTTTATTTATTAGTTTTTTTATTTAGTTTTTTTTTTTTTAGTTTAATTTAGGTATTTATTTATTTTAGATTAGTTTAGTTTTTAGTTTTTATTTTATTTTATTTATATGTTTAGGTTTAGGTTTTAGTTTAGGCTTTTATTTTATTTTATATAGGTTTAGGTTTTTATTTATTTAGTATTTAGTTTTAGTTTTAGGTTTAGGATTAGTGTTTATGGTTTAGGTTTATGTTTAGGGTTTGGGGTTTAGGGTTTAGGGTTTAGGGATGCAGGGTTTATGATTAAAGGTTTAGGGTTTAGGTTTAGGGTTTATGGTTTTAGGGTTTAAGGTTTGGGGTTTAGTGTTTAGGGTTAGGAGTTTAGGGTTTAGGGTTTAGAGTTTAGGGTTTTAGGGCTTAAGGATTTATGGTTTAGGGTTTAGGGTTGTTAATTTTGGGTTTAGGGTTAGTTTTTGGGTTTAGGGTAAGGGATTTTTTTTATTTTTTTGTTTTTTTAGTTTAGGTTGGTTTTAGTTTATGGTTTAGGTTTTGGTTTTAATAGAGATCAAATTTAGATTCAATATTTATTCTTTTCAATTTCATCAACCAAGTAACACACCAAGTTTTCTAAGACACAAATGATGACATAGATTAAAAATGAGCATGCATAGAGCAAATCAAAAACCTTAGATAACTAGAACTATCTCTACTATAAAGACACAATTCCATAAGCAGATCGGATCAGTGTTCTTCAATTTCTTCAATTCCCATTAGAACCACCTCAGCCACTCGAGTAGCGTGATCGAATATCATATCCCCGATCTCTCCCTCCGCCACCACCACGGTTGTAACCTTTGTCGGTCCTCCTATCTCCATAACCACCACAACTTTGACCACCACCTCCATATCCACCAGCAGCTCCAGATCCCCCGCCACCACAATGATAATTGTTGCCTACTCCTTCACCTCCATCGCCAGATCTAGATTGAGCCTGGTTGACAGTGATGTTCTTGTCATCAAGGTTCTGCCCATTCTTAAGGTTTTGGTTTTGTTTTAGGTTTATTAGGTCTTAGGGTTTAGGTTTGTTTTTAAATTTATTTAGTTACTTTAGGTTTAGGTTTAAGGTTTGGGGTTTAGGGTTTAGGGTTTAGGGTTAGGGTTTAGAGTTTAGGGTTTAGGGTTTAGTGTTTAGGGTTTAGGGTTTAGGGTTTAAGGTTTTAGGGTTTATGCTTTTAAGGTTTAAAGTTTTTAGGGTTTAAGGTTTTAGGGTTTATGCTTTTAAGGTTTAAAGTTTAGGGTTAGGGTTTAGGGTTTAGGGTTTAGGGTTTAGGGTTTTTTAGGGTTTAGGGTTTAGGGTTGTAGGTTTAGTGTTGTAGGTTTAGGTTTAAGATTTAGGGTTAGTTTTAGGATTTAAGGTATAGGATTTAGGATTTAGGGTTTAGGGTTTTTAAATGAAAGCGGTAGATTTTGGTTACTTAGTTTACTTAATTTATTATTATTTAGTTTATTTTATTTTTTATTTTAATTAAATTTATTTTTATTTTTATTTAGTTTAGTTTATTTATTTTAACTTTATTTATTTTAGTTTAGGTTTATTTATTTTAATTTATTTTTTAGGTTTAGGTTTAGGTTTATGTTTATTTTTTTAGTTCAGTTTTATTTTTATTTTATTTTTTAGGTTTATGTTTTTTTTTATTTGTAGGTTTGGGTTTATGTTTTTATTTTGTTTTTTTAGGTTTAGGTTTTAGGTTTTTATTTTAGATTATAATTTTAGGTTTTATTTTTTAGTTTAGGTTTATGTTTATTTTATTTTATTTAGTTTAAGTTTAGGTTTATGTTTAGTTTATTTTAAGTCTAGGTTCAGGTTTTATTGATTTTAGTTTAGTTAATTTTACTTTAGGTTTATGTTTATTTTATTTTTAATTTAGGTTTATGTTTTTTTTTTTTTAGTTAGGGTTTAAGATTTATTTTCTATTTATTTTCAAGTTTTATTATTTAGGTTTGTTTTTTAAGATTAGGTTTTTACTTAGTATTTATTTTATTTTATCTTAGGTTAGTTTTATTTAGGTTTTTTATTCTTAGGTTTATTTTATTTTTTAGTTTAGTTTAGGTTATTATTTATGTTGTTTTAGTTTATTTTTATTTGTTTATTTTATTTTATTTTTAGGTTTTAGTTTAGGTTTTAATTTTATTTTATTTTTTTAATTTATTTATGTTTATTTATTTATTTATTTTATTTTTACGTTTTATTTAGTTTAGGTTTAGGTTTTTAGGTTCTTAGGGTTTATGGTTTAGGGTTTAGGGTTTTAAATTTTAGGATTTTAGGGTAGGTTTTAAGGTTAGAGTTTATGGTTTAAGATTTAGGGTTTAGTGTTTAGGCTTTAGGGTTTAGGGTTTAGGGTTAGCTTAGGGTTTAGGAGTTTTTAGGGTTTAGGATTTAGGGTTTAGGGTTTAAGGTTTAGGGTTAGTTGTAGGGTTTAGGGTTTAGGATTTAAGGTTTAGGGTATAGGGTTTAAGATTTTTTTTTCAATTAAGTAAACCAATAGGTTTAGGTAAATTTAGTTTATTTATTATTTATTTTAGTTTATTTTATTTTTTATTTTTAGTTTGGTTTAATTTTTATTTTTATTTAGTTTAGTTTATTTATTTTAGGTTTATTTATTTTAGTTTAGGTTTTTCATTTTAGTTTATTTTTTAGGTTTATGTTTAGGTTTATGTTTATTTTTAGTATATTTTTTTATTTTATTTTTTTTTTGGTTTAAGTTTTATTTTTTATTTTAGGTTTAGGTTTAGGTTTTTTATTTTTATTTTTTATTTTAGTTTTTTTTATATTTTTTTTTTTTTTTAGGTTTAGGTTTTTTTAGTTAATTTTATTTTATTTAGTTTAGGGTTTAGGTTTAGTTTATTTTAGGTTTAGGTTTAGGTTTTCTTTATTTTAGTATAGTTTATTTTAGTTTAGGTTTATGTTTATTTTATTTTGTTTATTTTCGGTTTAGATTTTTTTTTAGTTTAGGTTTTATTTTTTATTTTTTTTAGGTTTATTTTTTAGGTTTAGGTTTTTATTTAGTTTTATTTATTTAGGATTTTGTGCCACCATCCTTTAAGATATTTGATGGTTGTGGAAACCCACGATAACACATTACAAACTTTAGATCTGACTATTGCAACACTAGTGGCACACTCCTTTTTCCTTTTTTTGTTGTGTCTAGGGTTGCATTTGATTATGAATTGCCGTTCGGTGAAGTCTTTCTTGAGTTGGAGCTCCTCTTCATCTAAACGTTTGTTGGAGCTCAACAGAGGGTGATTGTAAGCAACCTCATTATAGAGAAAGAGAAACTCAACGAGTCCCTTGTTGATTACATTCTTAGGTGGCACAACCTGAGCATGAAATGTAAACCACAGCTGTCCGAGCAGCATGCCATTAAGATTCTTCTCAAGAATATCCATGGCCCGACCGCCTTCATGCTTAAGGGCATTACCATCAAAACATTCAAAAAATTAATCAACAAGGTGGGTAGCCTACAAGAGGAAGCCAAATAGTTGCACTTTCCTGACCAATCATCTAGGCCCAAGCCGCATATGGTGTTTGAGAAGAAACCAGGGACAGTTATGTCAGTGGATAGAGGGAAGCATCCAACCAGAGTTCAGTATGAGAGACTACGAGCATAGCAGCCTACTTTGTCACCTCCCCTTCTACCACTTTGGCCATCATACCGGCCACCGCAGGCGCCATAATGACCATTTCCACCACCTCAGTAACCTACCCAATAGCGATATGCTTATCCATCGCTAGGTTGCTACTTTCCACCTACTCTTACCGATAGATTGAATAAGCCATATTCATTCAAGAGGGAGGTAGCTAGGAAAATCTTTAAGAATATCTTAAAGCAACCTGACTTTCAGTTACCAAAGCCTAAGAGGCCAGGGGAAGTGGGCAAGAGTGATGATCGTAGCTATGCCCCTACCACCGCATGTTAGATCATGTCTTAGAGGATTGTATAACTTTTAAGGATTATCTTAAGTGTAGCTACAAGTTGAGTGACATAGTTATCCCTAAGGAATACTTATTAGAACAACCATCCAGTTCTGTCAGAGTAATCTTTGGGGATACTTGCGATCCTCTTAAGACTAAAGAAGGTTAGGATATCTCCCTATCTCGAACCTCTACGAAGATCATTTCTAAGATCAAGAAGCTTTCCATCCAGGTGCTTGAAGTAGCTCAAACCTCCAACACCAAAGAAGATTTGCTAGGTACAAAGGACAACTTGGGGAGGGTGATAGCCCGTGTAGACTCACCATACTTGTGAGGATAGTCCACTAGAGTACTACCATCGTCCAATACTCTCCACTCCAGCTACCACCTCTCCTCTTCTATTAGCAGGGGCATTGTATCTACAAATAAAGGCACTAAATCCCTTAATCCGCTTACTTTACTTGATTTCTATCATGTACCTCCACCCGAAAAGAAATTAATGAAGAAAGTTGATTCTACTTATATATTGTCTACTTATGGTGGTCTTAATTTTATTCCAATTGAAAGCTCTTTGAATCTAAATAAAAATAATTGCTCTAGTAGTTTCGATCCTTTCCTTTCTGATTCAGAGTCAGACTATCCTTCTCTGAATCAATCTAGTTCACCTCTTGAGATTGATTTGGAGTCAACTGACTTTGAGGTTCCCATAGGAGAAGATGTAGGTATGACCAATGAGAAGATAGAACTTTCCACAATCTCATCATTCCAAGGAGTCACTGAAGTCAACCTAGGTAGTGGCAAAGTTATACCTCCTAGGGTTTCTATTAAAGCAGGTTCTTAAGTTTCCTATGGAGGCAAGCCTTCATAGTTAATTACATTAGGAAATGAAGTTTCTTAAGAATACTCTCGATTAAAGTAGATAATTATCATCTCCAAAGATTTCAAGGTTAGACTATCAAAAGATTGATTGTATTTGAAAATTTAATTGGGAAAGTTCAAGAGAAGACTTATTTTGGAATCCAAATGAAATAAGTAGGAAATGTTAATGATACTAGGAAGCATAGTGAGCATTCCAATCTATCCTATAGTTAGGCTTTATAATTTTGGAAGGAGAATTATATGTTTTGAGTTGAAATTTGATTAGATTACTAAGGCTTATAATCCACCAACACAAGGTTGTGGGAATGTCCAAGAGGTGAGAATTTATGCTCATAGCCCAAAGGAAATAGCTACCTCGGATCCTAAATCAATGGAGCTTTAGTACGAGCTAAAGCATGAACTTCATCTAAGCGACAGGTAGACATAAGGGTTTACCTCCACAAGAGAGAATAAATTGTCCGACTTCTAGACTTATAACCGCCTGGAGTGGCCATCAACAAACTCCTACGATTTTAAAATCATATAGTAGTCTTATGAATT
Organism: Cymbidium sinense; assembly: GCA_021442155.1. Taxonomy (NCBI): domain Eukaryota; kingdom Viridiplantae; phylum Streptophyta; class Magnoliopsida; order Asparagales; family Orchidaceae; genus Cymbidium; species Cymbidium sinense. The sequence continues at coordinate 180,286,374 of CM038214.1, read as the reverse complement.
GCAACATAGCTAGGGTAGTTATTTAATTAGAAAGAGGCTAAAGTCCTAAACACTCCCAAAGAGACTAGAGCATGAGTTTTATGAGCATATGACTTAATATATAGATGCAAAATCTTTTCAAATTTTATTTCATTTTAGATAGACCATTTTGATAGAGGCTTTATGATTTCTTATGCATAAATACATGATGAAATAGGTTATGGGTCAAATCAGCTAAAAGAAGGTGTTCTCCACCACAAGGGATTCCTCATAGGTTAAGCATTCCTTTATCGTGCAAAGATGGAGATCTTTCATGTTCAAGAGAGAAAGAATATGCATGCATGATGTGAAACATACAACCATACAACTAAGGGGTTGCTAAATCTTTTAATTGTGTTATTTATGCCTTAGCCTTTATGATGAGGTTATGAGTTGTTTAAAATTTAGTTATGAGTGATTAGTTGGGTAGAAAAGTTATTTTTATCCTAGGAGCCCAATCATTATCTAAGCCACAAATTAAAGCATCAATCATTTAAAAAAACTATGAAAAGCATCTGTACTAATGCATAATGTAAACATAACATCAAACAATTACATAAACTATTGTTGACCTCATTATTAGAATGAGCTCTCAACCCTTCCATCTTAGACATAAGGCTTCTCTTAGAATTTAAGAGTTCCTTAGTCTTAAGACACATCTAGTGAATCGGGGACACTCAACCTAGCCTAGAGACTTAGAAGAGTTAGCTATAGGAAGAGGTCATGCCTTGGGTGTGTTAGGAAAATTTTCTTACCCCACTACTCCTCACCATCCTTCCTTCAAGTCAAACTCCAAATAAATCTCATTTGATTTTCTCCAAACTCAAATCAATGCCACATGATTGAAATCCATGATTGAAGTCCATGATTGAAATCCCAGATTGAAGTCCATAATTGAAATCCATGATTGAAACCCATGAATGAAATTTCAAACTCCAAAAATCTTCTAGGTCTTTAAATCCCTCTTAAAAGGCTTAGCCTAGATCATGATCAAATCATTCCAAATTCATAAAATTTTCTCATATATTTACATATATAAATGAAATATAAATATAAACCAATCAAATCTAAATCCAAAATTCAAATCCCTACTCAAAATTTCATATGTCCTTTAAATTCCCTCTTAAAGGACTTATCCAAAATCATGATCAAATGAATTCAAACTCATGAAATTTTCTCACAACTCATTTATATTCTCATTTATATTCACATATATAAATGAAATATAAATATAAATCAATCAAATTAAACACAAAAATCAAATCCAAAACTCCAAAATTTCCTAAGTCCTTTAAAATTCCTCTTAAATACTTACCTAAATCATGATCAAATCAAATCAAATCTTTGAAATTTTCTCATAACTCATTTATATCCTCATTTATATTCACATATATAAAGAAAATATAAATATAAATCAATCAAATCTAAATTCAAAATTCAAATCCCTACTCCAAAATTTCCTAAGTCATTTAAATTCCCTCTTAAAGGACTTATCCAAAATCAATTTCAAATCAAGCCAAACTCTTGATCTTCCATCATGATTCAATCAATCTTACAATCATGAATCCAAATATAAATACAAACTTCAATAACTAAATCAAATCTCAATTCAAAAATCAAGCCAAGCCCATTCATATTCTTCCTTTGAATTTGAAATTGTCAAATGAATCAAAACCCATTTAACTTCAAACCACTTGCAAATGGATTTATATTTCAATCATAAGTCTATATACAAGTTCAATCAAACTCAAATAAAGCTTTAGTCGAGCCATTTGACCCACTTAGGCTCACGTGACCCAAAGTGACCTAAAGTACCCTTATGAGCCAAATTCTAATCCTAACCAAATTGGATAGAATCAAACTCACCATTGCCTCTCATCATGGACAAAAATCATCATGAGATGATCAATCACCCAAATTGGGTCAAACCAAGTCAAACTTAAGGGCTACCCAAGTCAACACTTAGCCAAAATGAAACATAATATAGCCAAAACCCACCGTAGGCTAAATTGATTGAAACCATTGATCTAAGTTCATTCACGACCACTGTTTGAACTTGACCATGTCAACATTTGAGCCTAATCTAGCTCAATTGGCCACTTGACCCAAGTTGACCCAACTTAACCTAAAAAGTCAAAATGTGTCAAAACTTGATCTAAGCCAAATTGATTGAAACCAATGGGTCATGTTCATTCCAAATCACTTGTTGAACTTGACCAAAGCCTCAATTGGTCAACTAGACCTAACCTAGCCCAATTGACCTTGAACCCAACTTTACCTAAAGGGTCATGTTGAGCCAAATTCAAACTTAACCAAAATTAATTAGAAACAAAGATACCAATACACTTCATCTGATTGGCCAAACCTAAAACCTACCCATGCTCAAATAGATCAAATGGGTCAAATTGGTCAACTTGATCAATTTGACCTAAATAAATTCATATGAACCAAATTCAAACCTAAACCAAATTGAATCAAGAAAAAGCCACCAAAACATTTCAAATGGTCATATGAACTTGACCCAACCCTTGGTTTGAATTTGACCAATTGGTCAACTTGATTGACCCATTTTGACCTAAATGGGTCAACATGAGCCAAACCATACCTAATGAACTCCAAATCTATTGAAACTTGGCTAAACCTATTTTCTCAACATGCACATATCCAAATTGAAAAATTAGCCAAATGCCCATTCTACCCCTAGTCCATAGAACAAATTTTGGTCAAATCCATGAGGAATTTGGTCAATTCCTCTTCATACCTACTTAATACTTTCCTAATATATCAAGTAGACCCTATGGAGGGTGGTGCACCCAACCCAATGAGTTTGGGTCAGCAATTGACCAGGCCAAATCAAGCACATGGCTCAAATTGGCCATATGGGAATCATGTTCCCACTTAATTTGAAGCACATGGGAGGTTACCACTCCACTCCCAGCCCAAACCATGTGCAAGCTTAATAGACCAAACAACCTAATGTTTAAGGCCAATTGGATCAAAACCACAAGTAGAGCGTCCGATTGCCTAAGGGGAGATATACTCCCCTAATCCACTCTAATTATAAGGCTAATTGATTGAAGCGTTAGAGAGTCATAGGATCCATTCTTGAGTGATCCTATGCTCTAAAAGGAATTTGAATTTTCCATTCTTAGTTTTCCTCAAGTGAAAATAGGGAGCTCCATTGATTTGAAAAATTCCACTACACTCCAATTCAACCAAATTATCTTTGCACACTCCACCAGAGGGCCAAGTTGAGCTTGCCCAAGCTCTCTCTCAAGTTCCAAGATGTTGGATGTGGGTTCAAATTTTTAATTTGATTTCAAAAATCAATAAAAATAGAAATCTGATCCAAGCTCATTTCCTATATTGTAGATTCTCAGATCGATGCATTCTGATTCAATTTTCTAGTCTTTGCGTTGATCCAAATGGCGCTCGTAAGTTTGTATTCACTTTCCCTCACGGCATTGATTTGGCATTGGATCAGGCCAACTTCCCCTGATTGGATCATACACACCTTATCCATTTTGGTCGAGGATTTGAGGGAGTGAAGATTACATGTGAGGACACTCCCCATGTCGATAGGAACACGGTGGGCAGGCGGTCATCCATCAATCTACCTTTGATTCTAACATCTCCTTTTGAAGAGGAAAGTAATGGTAAGTCCCACCAACTTCAATAGTGATGTACCAACACTGCACCAGTTTTAGTGCACCCATGGTTTCTCATGCTACTCCGGTGAGGCACCCTCTCATCAATACCCTCTAAGGGTAAGGCTCCCCTAATCTCAAGGATTGCCTCGCCTACTATTGAGTATGGGTCTAGCTCTCACTCCTCTCATCCTACCAAAACACAGTGAAGGAACAAAAATTGCATGATCAAGCGATATCACACCAAGATTACTAGGGAGATGGAGGCATCCGCCCATTCAATTATTGAGGAGTTTCCTATTTTAACTTCACCATTGGTTATAGCAAACTAGTTTCATCCTCTCTCTAGGTTAGACAGAGAGGAGGGATGAGGATTACATCACCTCCACCGTGGTTCGATGTCGACCATCAATTACTTAGAGTAGAAGGCCACGCCATCTCATCTTGCGCCATGTTGGTGGAGCTTATGGTCGTTCAGAGTTCGGAGCTAAATTTGATCTGAGATCTATCATCCCCCATAGTGTGGAAAAACATATTCATCAGGAGAGGGCCAAAGAGGCCCATACATCTGCTCATATTACCACTAGGGAGAGGTGGAGGTTCAGTCGCCAGTCGACAGCTTCTGCACTCGTCAATTTTCCAGCTCGGCGTGCTACTCGCACTGACCATACAAATAGCATCCTACTTACTGGGATCAATCATTACAAGTGGATATATCCTATTCATAGAGAGTCGATAGTGTCTCCACCATCACTCTAACCCCGTCACCATCACCGGTCCATGCCACATCTCTCGGTTCCATCAAAGGCCATGAAGGCCATATCCGGGGAGAAGCATACCCCGTTGGTGATTTGGCTATGACCGAGGGATCCTACTCTATCTACACCACCTATTGTGGTGAGGAAGCTCTCCTGCTTTACCTTCTACCCTAGTGGTAGTGTGGAGGGAGTGGTGACCCCGAAGCATAGTGGTCATCCTTTCACCAACTCCACCAGTACAATAGAACATGGAGATGGTAGTAGCTATTATAGAGGTAGCAGATGATAGCCAGCTGCACCAATTATAGTGGAACCTCCTGGGAATGTCACCCCTTTCATAGGTAGTGATAGTCAGGAGTGTGTCTCCTTTAGTGAGTACAGTCCTCATAGGATTGACTCTCCAATAGAGGCAGTCCGGTCTCAAGGTCTGCGGCAGGGGATCACACCGTCGGTAGAGATCATTTGTTCCCATTTTGATTGTTCATTCTCTCAAGGAGATAGAAGCACATTATCTTATAGAGAAGAAGGAGATTCTGGGTTATAATTGGACAGTGAAGAGAAGGTCAGCTTCGATCCCAATGAAGATGACTTATTGGGAGACTTCATAGAATATGGTAGATACGAGAGGATCTCTCCACATGGGGCGTGAAGTCCATGGAAGGTGATGAGGTTGATCAGGAAGACACAGCCCAACACTTCCAATATTAGTTGAAGCAAAAAGATGAGTAGATAGATAGGATGGCATGGAAGCTTGAGGACTTGTAAGCAGTAGTTTCAATACTTCCAAAATAAGCCCTAGTAGTTCATCCTACTACAGTCGACATTAGTCAGCTAGAGTTGGTGCATGTCTTGGACCCAGCCAAGACCTTACTGCCCATTGAGCAAGGTAGCACTAGCATGTATAGGAAGGTAGTGGAAAGTACCTCCATACAAGAAAAGACATCATATCCATGGTTGACCAGCAAGTGAAGAAAGCATTGGCTCAAGCCCAGGGAGGATCATCGGTTCCAAAGGGTAGACCCTACCCAAAGGAATTCAATTCAATCCAATATCCTAAGGGTTTCATGTCACCTTCCTTCAAAAGCATTGATGGCAGTAGAAACCCAAGGTAGCATATAACACACTTCAAGGCCAATTATTGCAATGCTGGTGGTAGTGATGCTTTGCTATTCGCCTCTTCAATAGTAGCTAAGATTGCTTTGATTGGTATGCTTGCGGTCAATGGTTTAAAGACATTTGTTGAGTTAGAGGAACTCTTTATCAAGAGGTTTGTTGGAGCTCAACAAAGGATTAATGTAGGTGATCTCGTTGTAGCACAATAGCATCGAGGTGAGTCCCTTATTGATTATATTCTCTGATGATGTAACTTGAGTATGAAATGTGAGTTAGTCTAAGAAGCATGCCATTGAGATTCTTCTAAAGAATATCCATGGCCCAGTTGCCTTCATGCTTAAGGGCTTCACTATCAAAACATTTGAGAAGCTAATCAACAAGCGGTTAGTCTCTAAGGATAGGCCAAACAGTTTCCTTTTCAAGACCAATTGCCTAAAGCAAAGCCACAGAAGGTCTATGAGAAGAAGCTGGGAGTAGTGATAGTGGTAGATAAAGAAAGGAGCTAGCTAGAGATCAGTCTGAGAGACCACGACCTCAGCAACCTCCACCTCTTTTACCACCATAGAGGCAGCCCTACCGGCCTCCACAACCTCTCGGCCCGACGCCTCCTCACCACCACCAGTAGCACACATACCCCGGTGCTATGGTCCACCTACTCTTTTAGATAAGCTTAAAAAATCTTATTCATTTAAGAGGGAGGTACTCAGAAAGATCTTTAATAATCTCTTAAAGAAGCCTGATTTTCAACTACAAGCCTAGGAGATCGGAGGAAGTAGGCAAAAGTCATGATCCTAACTTTTTCCCTTACCACCGTATGTTAGGCCATGTTTTGGAGAATTGCTTCACATTTAAGGACTAGCTTAAACATAACTTTAAGATCGATGTAGTTATCTCAAAGGAATACCTTGTATAACAACCATCCAGTTCCATTAGAGTAATCCTTGGGGATACATGTGATCCTTCCAAAACTAAAGAAGGTTGGGATATTTCTTTATCCAAAACCCATAAGAAGATCATCTAGAATATCAAGAAACTTTCCTTGTAGGTGCCTGAGTTAGCTCAAACCTCCAACATCAAGGAAGGTTTGCAAGTTTCCAGTGCCAACTCGAAGAAAGGGGGAGCTCTGCAGTAGCAGCAGTAGTAGCAGCAGTAGTAGCAGCATGTGTCAGCCTGAGATAGGCCATTAGCGCAACCATTGACTAAGTCTAGCCTCTAGCCTATAGTTGCATCTTCCACACCAGCAACTTCCTCCACTTCAACTAGTTCTTCTTCTTCTTCTAATAGTAGAACTCTTGTATCAGCAAATAAGGGCATCAAATCCCTTACCCTACTCACTTTACTTCATTTCTACTTTGTACCTCCAAATAAATCCAAGAAATTGAAGAATAAAGCTAGTTTAAATTACATCTGTGTCCCTTCTGATGAGTTATCTTCTTCTATTTGTAATGATAACTCTTCAAGTCAAAATAACTATAATAATTCTGATCTTCCTTTTTCAAATTTAGAGTTGAACTTTCTTACTCTGAATACTATGAATTCACCTCTTGAGATAGACTTGGAATCATCCGATTCTGAGGGTCTCATAAGAGAAGTTATAGGTGAGCCTGATGTGCAGGTAGAACCTTCTATTACCTACCACAAGAGATCACCAAAGTTAACCTCCATAGTGGTAAGATTCTACCTCCTAGGAAGCACCTCAAGATAGAGAGAAAAAAATCATTGGTATAGAGGATCGAGAAGCACCTCCATAGAATGCTCCACCCTTGGATATTCTTGTGGAGGAGCAGCTCATTGCGGACTACAATGTCCTCTCTCATCTAAGAAAGTTGTCATCTAAGCTAAGCATATACGATGCCCTTATCTTATCCAAGGAGATGAGGGAATCATTAATCAAGGCTCTCCTTGATCCTGAAATATGCTTAGCTCAGCTAACTGCTATAGGTGAGGAGGCACGTTATACAAAAGATACTCAGGGGATCACCTTCATAGATGAAGACCTTCTTCTGGGAGACTTGGAGCACAACTGTCCCCTATACATTACGGTTGACATGGATAGGTTCAGACTTGTTAGAGTTCTTGTTGATCCAGGTGCATCGGTGAACATTATGATTCTAAAGACCCTTGCTTATTTGACGATCAACATCTCCACACTCTGAGGAGATCAGATGATGTTGAGAGGATTCAAAGAACAAGGTGAGCGGGCATTAGGTTCTATAGTGTTACCTTTGGAGATAGGTGACTGGAAGACCGAAGCCATGTTTTTTGTCATTCATTCGAATACTTCATTCACTGATTTGCTCAGTAGGCCTTGGATACATCAAAACAAGATAATTCCATCCTCCCTCCATTAATGCATCAAGTTCAAAAAACATGTGATTGAATACCGTGTTAATGGAGATGAAAAGCCATTTTCGGTTAGAGGTTTAGATTTATGAGGATGAGACCTACTATCTTCCTCAAAACACCCTTTCTCGTGAACTTGGACAAAATTCAAATTCAAAATCAAAAGAAAAAGAAAATGAAAAAAAAGAAAATCCAAAATAAATTAAAAAGAAAAATTAAAGTCCAAGTGAACAAGAAAGGGGAATTAAATAAGAAATAGATCTGCATATCAAAATCCACCCATAGTTCATTCCATCATATGGACATGTTGGTAGGATGGCTCAACCTCCACCAGGCAGAGGTAGAGATAGAAATAGAGGCAGTTCTAGAGGTGGAAGACCCCCTGGTTGGCCATCAGCCAATAGAGGTTGTGTTTCAGTTCATAAGAGTACCCCTACTATTAACATAGATTGGGAATCTAGCTTAGAGGATGAGTCTAATATGATTAGTATAGTAGCCAACCCCTCTCAGCAGGTTCCATTGGAGGTGACTTTCGATCTAGATAGAGACAAAGATCAGGCCTCCAGAAAAACCAAAGTATTCTAATTAGGTTTATGTGAAACTATTAGGTAGAAGCTAGGAACCTTAGCTCTAACCTCACTTACATCTCAGAAAGTTAAAGGTTTGGTAGTTAAGGAAGTCCCTGTGTCTTCCAGTGACATAAAGTCGAAGAGATTCTTTTTGGGATCATCATCTTCAAGTCTTGAAGTTGATGTAAAACTTGAGGAGGATACATTTAAAGAATTAATGAAATTATCATTTGACTTTTACTCGCCTTGTGTTCATAATCTTATACAAAAGGTTTAGTTCCTCATATATGGTCCAAGCATAGGTCAGAGTACTTTGAGAAGCTATAGAATAATTTAGGCAGGGAAGCACAATCAAGAGCGGGGACTAGGATTAGCATGGGTCCGGTCGAGATTACTTAGTTGTTGTTACCAATCATTTAGAGTCCGAGGTTCTTTTCACACAACACCAACTCTTATGAGAATGTGTATTTAGAAACCTCAGATGATCCATATAATCTCCAAATCAAAGAGGCATAGCCATAATTGGAAGAGGAGATCCATTCAACAATTGACAAGCTTAAAGAAATCAACCTCGGGATAGAAGAAAATCCATGCCCGACGTAAATCAGTTCGTTGATGAATGAAGAAGAAACCAATGACTTAGTTAGGCTATTGAGTTTAAAGACTACTTTGCATGGAGTTATAAAGAGATGTCTAGATTATCTCCTGTTGTAGTAGTCCATAAGCTAGTAATAGATCCTAATGCTAACCCTATTAAGCAAGCTCCTAGATGCATATGATTAGAAATTGAATAACAGGTAATTTCTAAAGTCAAGAAACTAATTGATGCTGGTTTCATCACAAAAGAAAAATACCCTACCTGGTTAGCCAATGTCATCTCAATTAAGAAGAAGAATGGCCAAATTTGCATATGCATCAATTTTAGGGACTTAAACAAGGCATGTCCTAAGGATGAGTTTCCTCTTCCTATACTAGAATTAATGGTGGACATCACCTCATCTCATGTAGTCTTCTCTTTCATGGATGGGTCATCTGGCTATAACCAAATCAAGATGTTTCCTAAAGATGAAGGAAATACTACTTTTCGAACCCCGATTAGAATCTTCTGTTATAGGGTCATGCCTTTCGACCTTAAAATGGTGCTACATACCAAAGGGACATGACTCGATCTTCAACAAACTCATCCATCATCAGGGTTGCCATAGAGGAGGAAAAGGGTTTGAGTAGTTGAGCTCAAAATGAATCTCAAATTGAAGTGTGCATTGAGTAGCTTAGGAAAATTCCTTGGGTTTGTTGTTCGACAGGGAATATAAATAGATCGTAAAAGATCAAAGCTATCTTAGAAATGCCACCTCTAAGAGTTTAACTCAACTCAATCCTTTCAAGGATGGTTAACATATCTAATATGCTTTATCTCCAACCTATTGGGAGATGCAAGCTATTTTAGCACTTGTCAAAAGCCAAAAATTCAATAAAGTGGATGATAAGTGACATCAAGCATGCATTTGAAGACATCAAGCGGTAAGAGAGCCACCGTTCTAGCAGCCTTTCGGCAAGCCACTCATCCTCTACATTGCATTGGATGACTCTCTCTTTCTGGCCCAAGCAATGACAAAGGAAGGAGAATGCTCTCTACTACCATAACCATCTTGATTCCTATTGAATTGAACTATCCACCTATTGAGAAACATTGCCTAGCTTTGATCTTTGCTTCCCAAAAGCTAAATATTATATGCTTTCTCATAAGGTGAACTTGATCTCTTGAACCAATCCACTACAGTACCTCATGACACGACCAACACTATTCAAACATTTGGCTCACTGCTCCATGATTCTCTCACAGTTTGATATCACATTCGTACCCCTCCGTTCGATAAAAGGATAGGCACTAGGGGATTTCTTAGCAACACACCCACTTCATGTTGATTCTCTACTTAGTGATGATCTCCTAATGTACAAATAATGAACTTAGGGGAGGCCGACAACCACCGATGGGAGATATATTTTGATGGTGCGGCTTCTTTTTATAAAGGGGAAGTACCATGATCTATTCTCCCAAGAAAGGCAAGGGTAACAATAGTTCTCCTAACACTAGACCGTGATGTGATGAGATTCTCATACTATCTTTGATTGTCAGCCAAGCTAAGTATGAGGCTTTGATTGTCAGTCTAGAGTTAGCCATCACTATTAGTGTCAAGAGCAACAACATCTTTGGGGATTCTCAGTTGGTTATCAATCAGATTACTAGGGGTCTTACAAGGTTCTCAAACCCAAGCTTTGTCATTACTATGAGTATACCATGAAGTTGTTGGCCCAAATTCCTGAAGTCACCATCTACTAGGTTCCCCAAGCAGAAAATGCAGTAGTAGATTCTTTGGCCAAACTTGCCAAATGATTAACATGTCCAAAAGATGAGTCAATTTCAATAAGGATCCAAAATAGGCAAGTCGTATCCCTTATTGATGTTGAACTCATCGAGACTTTCTCTTGAAGGAGAGGTTGCCATTGCCAAAATGGACAAGGAGCTATTGGAACCATTCATAGATTACTTGAACACCAAACTACCTCAAGAAAAGTCACAAGCCCTTCGTGAAATAGAGAAATCTCTCTGCAGCTCTTGTTGATGGCACCTGCGATGATCCTTTGACTAAATATGGTTATGCTATTTAGACACAAACATGAAGCTTGGCATTGTAATCAAATGTACATTCTATGCGAACATCAATCTAGTCAAAAGATGAAGACAAATGTCAAGAGATTAGGATACTACTGGCCTTTGATGATTATAGACTGCATGGATGTAGCTAGGAGATGCCATCAGTGTTAGGTACACGGTGTGGTCCTCCACCAACCACCCAACATTCTACACCCTACATAGCCATTAGAATGTTAGGGTACCAATATTATGGGTCTGATCGATCCTCCTTCTTCCAAGGGATATCGATTCATCTTAAGTGCCACCGACTACTTTTCCAAGTGGCCAGAAACCATCCCACTCAGAGAGATCATAGCTCAGCATGTGCTTCAATTTTTTAGGAACCATATTGTATATAGGTTCGGGGTGCCTCGATGAATTATATCTGATAATGGTACTGCATTCAAAAGCACGAAGAATAATAGCTTCGCCAGAAGACACAGCACAGATTGGAGATACTCCACCATCTACTACCCTAGAGTAAATGGCTTAGTGGAAGCATTCAACAAAACTCTCATCCAAATACTGTAGAAGACTCTTGATGATAATAAGCAACAGTGGAACGAGCAATTGGTTGATGCCTTGTGGGCCTACCGCACTACATACTGAACTCCAACTTAGCCTACCCCATTTTTCTTAGTGTATGGGTTCAAAGCTTACCTTTAGAAGTTCAACTCCTATCACTAAGGATAGCATTAGGTAGCAAGATCACTATAGAGTAGAATGCAAAGTTGCGGTTAGAAGAGCTCAAAGGTTTAAAGGAAAGTCATCTACGGGTGTGCTAGAACCTCAAGTTGTACAAGGCCAAAATGATTCAATCTCACAACAAGCTGGTCCACCCTATGTCTTTCTGAGTAGGAGAACTTGTGTTTATCCTAAGGAGACCAGTTATTGCCCATCGAAAGATGGGAGGCAAGTTCCAACCCACATGGGAATGCCCCTATGTCATAGAGAAAGCCTACCAAGGAGGATCTTATCAACTTATTTATTATAAAGGTAAATACCCGATGCTTCTAATTAATGGGCTCTATCTAAAAAAATATTACCCATGAAAAAATCATATATGAAAAAAATGTTAATAAAAAGAACAAAAATCTAATTCCATTCATCAAATATTCTCTTCTTTCGAAGCGTTGTTTACTTATCTTGCGAATCCGTTGTGACATGTTTAGGGGGAGTACGAGTCCCCCAGCGACATCCTATCCTTCTTTCACAACACAAACACAATATCTCGACGCTATTATAATAGGTGTAAGAGAACCCGAGAGGCATCCTATTTCGATTAGCATAAATAGGATTGGTGTTCGAGAACTCAAGCGACATCCTTTCTTAGAGGGAATCCTATTTGCCATTCGTGGCATCATTTCATCAAATCCCCTAACATGTTTAAGGTAGGTGTAAGAGTCCCCCAGAGGCTTTCTATTCCTTTTGATACATGCACAACAACAAACAAAAATCTTTTATCTCGAGCTATTTTGATGTGAGAGAAAGCCTCCTATGGCACTCACTCATTAGCTGCTCTAGGTCGGGTCTACATGCTACCTTGCTAGTATGTTACCCTAGTGGCCATCTATTTGGAAGATGTTAGGCCCCAAGCTTTCTTCCTAACTTGACCATTGTAAACTAGCCAGCACCTTGTTAGTATGGCATGCTTCACTACCCATCTAGTAAGCTACCTCATGTTGATTTTGTTTAAGAAAATGTGAGTCCCTGAGCTTTCTTCTTGAACTAATCATCATGATCTAACTAGGTCAAGTATATTTGATGTATAGGATAAGTCCTCCAGAGGATCCTTTCCTCTTGACTATGTTTGAGTCAACATAAGTACCCCAGCAGTATTCACTCAATAGTCGCCATAAGTCGAATAGCACGACAAGACTATCACAATCGATTCATAGGAGGATGTGAGTCCTTGAGCTTTCTTCTTAGGCTGGTTATTATAAATCGATGGGAACCTTAGGTTGGTGGATGTTCACTATGCTGACAGCGACTCACTTGATGGATACACCACTTTTAATTGAGTCCACTTTCTCCTTGAGTTGTCCACCAAATACCTATTGGATATATGACTATCTAAGTCATCTTCTCCAGGGTGTTGGATTAAACCCTTATCGGCCCCATCCCCTGCAGGCATTCTATTTGGATCACATCCTTTGCGACCTCATTTAGATAATACCTGGGTTACTATTGGATTGGACAATCCCCCTTTCCTAGTAGCCATTCCTGTTGGTGGAGAATTTGTTTAGCGGATGCACAGATTCTCCCTTGGTTCAGTAAATCTGAGAGAGATCTAGGCTGATATAAGCACCCTCTCAATTTGATCCCTTGCAAACTAACAGGGTTCACGATAAAATAAACTAAACAAAATAAATAAAATTACTTCACTTATGGATAAGGATTTAAAGCCCCCAAAGAGCCCCTTTCCTCAAGCAGGCATCCTAACTTTAGGGTAGTGTCAACAGAACTCCCTATAGAAATTGCCTGACTACCTGAGTTGAGATAAGTCCCCGGGTCGGCACTCACTCCGTAGTCACCCTTAGGTTGAGTTTAATCTATTTTGATTGAAGGTAGGTTACCCCGACAGTCATTTCTCTTTGGAAGATGTAAGACTATGATGCATTCTTTTTAGCATGATTCGCTTGTGAAGGGCAGGTCGTTGATTGTTGCCCAAAGCAACCGATCATCCCAATGGTCTTTGTAGTGGAAGATGTGAATCCCCAAGCTTTCTTCCCTTCAATTGATCATTGCAAACTAAAAGGCACTCCTTTGGTCAGATTGTTCTCCCATCCATTGGGAAGCTACTCCCTTTGGTTCAGTAAATCTAAGATAGGTCTTCTCCCTTCAATTGATCATTGCAATCTCATTTGATTTTCTCTAAACACAAATCAATGCCACATGATTGAAATCCATGATTCAAGTCCATGATTTAAATCCATGATTAAAATCCATGATTGAAGTCCATAATTGAAATCCATGATTGAAACCCATGAATGAAATTTCAAACTCCAAAAAATCATAAGTCATTAATTCCCTCTTAAAATATTTAGCCTAGATCATGATCAAATCATTTCAAATTCATGAAATTTTCTCATAAATCATTTATATTCACATATATAAATGAAATATAAAAATAGATCAATCAAATCTAAATCCAAAATTCAAATCCCTACTCCAAAATTTCCTAAGTCTTTTAAATACCCTCTTAAAGGACTTATCCAAAATCATGATCAAATCAATTCAAACTCATGGAAATTTCTCACAACTCATTTATATTCTCATTTATATTCACATATATAAATGAAATGTAAATATAAATCAATAAAACTAAACTCAAAAATCCAAAACTCCAAAATTTCCTAAGTCCTTTAAACTTCCTCTTAAAGACTTAGCCTAAATCATGATCAAATCAAATCAAATCCTTGAAATTTTCTCACAACTCATTTATATCCTCATTTATATTCTCATATATAAATGAAATATAAAATAAATCAATCAAATCTAAATCCAAAATTCAAATCCCTACTCCAAAATTTCCTAAGTAATTTAAATTCCTTCTTAAAAGACTTATCCCAAATCTCAATTTCAAATCTAACCAACTCTTAATCTTCCTTCATGATTCAATCAATTATACAATCATGAATCCAAATAAAATACAAATCTCAATCACTAAATCAAAACTCAATTCAAAAATTAAGCCAAGTCCATTCATATTCTTCCTTTGAATATGAAATTATGAAATGAATCAAAACCCATTTGACTTCAAACCACTTGCAAGTGGATTTATATTTCAATCATAAGTCCATATACAAGTTCAATCAAACTCAAATCAAGCTTTGACCAAGCCATTTGATCTAATTAGGCTCACTTGACCCAAAGTGACCTAAAGTACCCTCATGAGCCAAATTCTAATCCTAACCAAATTTGATGCAATCAAACTCACCTATGCCTCTCATCATGATCAAAAATCATCATGAGATGATCAGTCACCCAAATTGGGTCAAACTAAGTCAAACCTAAGGGTTGACCAAGTTAACACTTAGCCAAAATGAAACCTAATATAGATAAAATCCACCATAGGACAAATTGATTGAAACCATTGATCTAAGTTCATTCATGACCAACATTTGAACTTGACCAAGTCAACATTTGAGCCTAACCTAGCCAAATTGGTCACTTGACCCAAGTTGACCCAACTTGACCTAAACGATCAAAATGTGTCAAAATGATCTAAGCCAAATTGATTCAAACCAATGGGTCAAGTTCATTCCAAATCACTTGTTGAACTTAACTAAAGCGTTAATTGGCCAACTAGACCTAACCTAGCCCAATTGACCTTAAACCCAACTTGACCTAAAGGGTCAAATTGAGCCAAATTCAAACATAACCAAAATTGATTGGAAATAAAGACACCAATCCACTTCATATGATTAACCAAACCTAAACCTACCCATGACCTAGCTCAAATAGGTCAAATGGGTCAAATTGGTCAACTTGACCCATTTGACATAAATGAAGTAATATGAACTAAATTCAAACCTAAACTAAATTGAACCAAATGAAGCCACCAAAATATTTCAAATGGTCATAGGAACTTGACCTAACCTTAGTTTGACCCAATTTGACCAATTGGTCAACTTGACCCAAGTTGACCCATTTTGACCTAAATGGGTCAACATGAGCCAAACCATACCAAATGAACTCCAAATCTAGTGAAACTTGGCCAAACCTATTTTCTCAACATCCCCAACATATCCAAATTTAAAAAGCAGCCAAATCACCATTCTACCCCTAGAACATAGAATAAATTTTTGGTCAAATCCATGGGGAATTTGGTCAATTCCTTTTCATACCTACTTAATACTTTCCTAATAGGTCAAGTAGACCCTATGGAGGGTGGTGCACCCATTCTCGGTTTTCCTCAAGTTAAAATAAGAGAGCTCCATTGATTTGAAAACTTCCACTACACTCCAATTCAACCAAATTCTCTTTGTACACTCCACCAAAGGGCCAAGTGTAGCTTGTCCAAGCTCTCTCTCAAATTCCAAAGGCAAAGGGAGATCTAATTCCGTCAAAGCCACAAGGAAGCTAAGGAGGGGTTGGTCCATAGAGCTATCCACCCAACCTCAGCTAAAACTTTCACCATAGCTATGTCTCCCTAAGCAACCTCCTCTAAAGAGGAGTGCGGTGATCACTTTCGGTGAGGTTAGACTTTTTTCGATCACTAAACTCAATGTGTATTGGTCCTATGTGAAATAAATTTTAATGGAATGAGATTTCAACCTTTAGATGTGATTGCCATTAGGGTTAGATGGTGTGTGCAAATATTCATTGCAATCCAAACTCAATCAAGCTAAAATCAAAGCTTAGAACATGGACGGTCCCCATGGATCACAGGCTTTGGTAGGGATAGATCTCTGGCCGTCCATCCATGCATTTTGGATGGACGGCACACATTTTATATCCAATTTTATCCTTTAAGACCTCGGATTAAATCCTCGCCATTTGATACTTGATCGAATGGCAGAGACAAAAGTGCATAGTGTTGTCATGGCACGCTTTGATGACGTTTAAGTTAGCACTCGGTGCCTGTGGAAAGTGCATTGAGTCAAGCTGCGTGGACCAATTGGATTAAGGGATTAATTAGTGTTTATTTAATTATAATTAATCCTCTAAACTTTATAATTTTATATCTCTCTAACGTAAAATAAAAATATATGAGGTAAATTGCCAGTGAAAGATAATTCAATCTAGAATATTTAAAATTGGTTTTAATGGATTTTGAATTGTATCTTTCTCTAATTTTGGGTTTTATTAAAAATTTAAATTTGTTAATTACTCCTTAATTATTCCACTGATTAATCTCAAACTTCTTGAGTATATTTTGGGGGATGACTTCTGCCTCTAATTTTTTTGGGATTTATTGGTGGCTTAGTTGAGGGAATTGCTAACTCATTTCCTAATTATCCCCTTTATGTAATTAAGGATAATTAAGGGTTTAGTTAGTGTTTTAATTTCTCATTGAAGTTGATTAAGGTATGATTCAATGAATAGGAGGTTTAGGGAATAAGTTTGGGGCATTTCCCCTAAGCTATTCCCTAAATCCCCTTCTCTCTTAATCCTCTCTTAAAGGGATAATTCATTAATTACCCTCTTAATTAATTTATTAAAATTCTAAAACCTTCCAAAACTTAATTAATCTATTTTGGATATTTGCATAGGTGTTCAAGAGCCTATGTTCCATTAAGAAAATCGAAACTCAACTCATATGTGTGAGGAGTGTTTTGAAATTACTTAAGTTAAACCCCTTAGCTTAATTAACCATTAATCATGAGCCAAATTACATTACGCCCTTCTCTTCTTAGGTGTATTGCAAACTTAAATTCTTTGTGAGGTTTTATGCCATCTCATTAGCTCATAATTATTTGGTTAACTATGCTAAGGTGGTGTAGGTAATGGTTAATTAACATGTTTAAGTCATACCTTAACCTAATCAAAATCTAAAAGGAATCTAATCATCTAAAAATTAAACATAAATGTCAAACACATGTGGGAATGGGTTAGAATAGCAAACTCAATTGACATTTTCAAAATTAAATCAAATTTAAAATCATACTAAAATATTTTGATTTACTTTCTTTTCTTATTTCTTTTTTAAGATTATCTTTGATTTAAGGAAATTTAATTAGCCATTTTTTGTTTCATTAAAAAGTATGTCTTTTCCTTAACATGTTAATAATGTGCATTATAATTTGACTTTCATGTTGTATGCATGTGAAATTGGATAAGAAATTTTGCTAATGAAAATCATGCAAAATTTATTCTCAATGAATTGAGCATCAATCATAAAGTGTGTTAAATATTCTCATTTGTATGTATAGATATGCTTAGACTTATTCTATGCATGTTATACATGTTAAAAATGAAGATGTGCTTATGTTTTGTGAATATAGTTCTTTTCTAAATCTTAAAATGCATTTTTTTTAATAGGTTTGTTTAGAGTTTATAAACTTAACAATAAAATAATTAATTAAAACATTCACTAAACAAAAATCAAAACATGATTCTACTTAAAATTACATAAAAAAAAGAAACATTTTCTTCTCTTTCCTCTCTTCATAACTAGTAATTAATTGTAGGATTACTTGAATTGTCACATGAAATAAAATCAACCCAAAATAATTAAATCACTTAAATGACTTCCTCTAGTTCAACATGCTTCACAAGAAAATTCTAACTTAAATGTAGCTAAACATACCACACAAACTTCAAAGACACATTAGGCTAAGTCACCATTTTAATTTAGGTTTTCATAAATGTGTTCATATTACTTTTGTTATATATGTTTTAGTCAGATGTTAGGATGTATACTTAGAATGAATAATTCATGATCTTAGTCTAACCATTATTTTAGTTATGCTTTATAATAAATAAAAATATAAATGCTTTTTTTCTTTGTATGCTTATACTAACTTAATCAATACATGACTTATCACCCATGTTTGATAAGTCCAAATATATGCTTGTTTGGTGATTTGTTTAGAGAATCTTTTATTTTCCATGTGTTTGTTAGATTTATTTTTCCTTTTCATGTAAATACAATTAATTTAGAATGATTATTAGGATTGGGATGAACATTGGTCATAAGATCTCATCTTATTCACTGTAAGTCTGGAGCATCCACCTTAACCATAAAGAAAACCAAAGAAGAAAGAAGGAAAGAAAGAACCAAAGAAGAAAAGAAGAATGAAGAAATGAAGCTTAAGACCCCCAACATAATTCTTGCTTAATTATAGGTAATCATTTATAATCCGGATTGTTGGGTGAGCAGTACCCAATTTTATTTTGGGGTTTGTGGTTTTTTTATGATCTCTTTTCTTTTGTAATTTTTATAAATTAATTGATGATTTGTTTAATTATGATAAATTGGCATACTTTTCCTTGTTTCTTATTCACCTGTATGTCTTTGATGTGGATTAACCTCTTAGAAAAAAATAAATCTTCAAAAAACTCAAACCAAAAATAAAGAACTCATAACCTCACCAAGGAAGAAAATCAAGATAAGAATTAAAAAAACCCATTTATGAGTACTTCTTTTATAACATCATGAATGCTATTTTACTCTTGATTAGAGGGCTTCCATCTTTATAAACTTGGTTTTAGCCATGGTGGCACCTCCTCCTTTCCCATTGATTTTGGCTAATAATCTCATTTCTCACCATTAGGCATATGAATCCTATTAGTCTCTTAAAAATACAAAATAAATAAAAGAATCTAAATGCTTATATATAGGTAATTTAACATACCACATGATCTAGTCTCTTAATGGTTTGGACTTGATCTCTTTCTAAATAAATAATAATATAGCTACTTGTATAAAACTATGACTTTTCATGAATTTAAAATGGTAAAGTAGTTAGTTGGCCATCCCAGGAAGTTGTAAGTCAAATAGTATGGTTTGTCCTCTCTTATAAAAACCAAAATAAATTTTTATTTTAGATTTAGGTTGTGCTTTCCCCTCGTTAAAACTCCTTAGATTTAGGTTATGAGATTGCTTTTCTTTGTATTAAAATCCTCACCTCTTAAACATTTCCATAATCTTGTGTTGTGGAATCATTAAATTTCTAATGAAAAATTCAATTCAAAAATTAAATCAAATTTAAAAATGTAAAGCCAACTATAGGATAGTTTGAGATGCTTTTGGGTTTCCTAGTGTCATGGGCATCTCTACTTATCTTCCTTTAACATAATAACTCCCTCTCTTTGATCAATCACTTGATCTTTAAAAATAAATTTCGATTGATAGTCCTATATTGAAATCTTTGGAACAATAATCATTTACCTTAATTGAGAGTATTCTTATGGGATCCCATCCCTTGATGTAATTGATATCCTTTTGCCCTTTGTAGACAACAAATTTAAAATAAATCACTTTTGCATTTCCATGTAAATAAACTAGGTGAAGAATCTTTATTTTATATCTTACATTATCGAGGACTCCTTATTCTAGTGATTAGGTCCATTGTAGGGTGGTGACTTTTATCTCTTGAGATAGTACACTTCTCCTCAATGTTATACCTGATCACCTTAATAAGAACATCTACAGATCTAGGTGGTGTTTCAACAAGGTGTAATATATATATATATATATATATATATATATGTTTTCATTTATCCTTCCATTCTGAAAGGGAAGGGGATAGATGTAGGTAGAAATGTATAAATAAGAATATTTTTCACCATAACTATCATAAAAGAATAAAAAGCGGGTGTAGTCGGGTACCATCGTATAACCTGAAGAAAGAAAAGATGGGTAGCCAAGCTCTACCCTTATATAACCTAGAATATGAAAGAATAATTATAATTGTATTAAATACTATGGGGACCTCTTTTTTCATATCTCTATTTTTGATTTAGTTCCTTCTCTAATTTGGATGGTGCTTGCTTTAAAGGCATCACAGGGAACCGTACGACAAAGCCTTCTGGCTACTAGTCATCCTAAACCCTCATAAGACTAATCCTAATTCATATTGCAAAAATTACATTTATGTGGAAAAAGAAAATCTGACTACACCTGCAAAATAGAGGTTAGATAAATAGACATATTATCCTAAGCAGCTGTATTTATAGTTTTGACTTAGCACCCCACATATGGGTAACTAAGCCCTTTGTCTAACTTGGATTATGCTTAAGGATTTAAGCAACCTATAAAAATAGCTTTCATATTTATTGTTAAGCATCCCTTAAGCATAATCTCCTATAGAAAACATGATTAGGCTAATATTGGCCTAGCATCCGATACAAAGCATACACCCTAACATCCAATCTAAAATAATACATCATAAAATAAAATATACATCACATCATACACCATCCTAACTTAGAGCTAGAAGTGGTGACATATTTCTAATGTGTGTATTAAGATTTGTGTGGTAAGTCTTGTTAGGCACTAGTGCTATATTTTTTAAGTGTAGAAAGTTTCAATTTAACATGAAAGGTTGATTTCACTTGAAGTAGTTTAATTGATTTGAAATTTTAATTTGTGTTTTCTTTTATTTCATTTGATTACACTTAGGAAATAAGTGTTATAAAGAGAGGAAAAGAGGATTTCCCTCTATCATCCTTACCTTAAGTAACTTTCTAAAGTATATTATTTTGATTTAGTTCTCTTTAGTGAATGGCTTATTAAATGATTTAATTAATCTAAGTTTAGGTTCACTTTAAATAATCCTATTAAAAATAAAAGGCATCTTAAGATTAATTTAATTGAATTACTACCACATGACAAATATTAAATCATTCATTTCCTTAACATGTAACATGCTTATGATTTAATCTAAGTGTATCTATGCATGCAACATATTTTGGCACATTTAAATGATGACTGTATGTGTATGCTTAGAATCTATATTTTATTTGATTGAATTATTTAAATATATTAATTTAAAACTTAATCCAAATTCTTATACAAAAGGACATAAGAATGAAATTAAATAGGCATGTGTCATTGTTAAACCAGGAAAGTGAGGTAATTAAATGACCTCCTTGGAGCTAGCTAAAATCTCGTATTCTTGGGATTTCTAGACTATATACCCATTTACATTCAAACATATGTAAATTTGTATACATGAACATAGCATGTAAGCCCTAAATCAGATGGCTAATAATTTCATCCACTTAGTCAATTATGAATGCATTCAATTTTAATGTAAAATGGGATTTTTAAGGCATCTTTGAAGGATTTAGAGGCAAAGGTTTAAACCCAAAGAATTGGAAGCCTGAGCTAGAGAAGTTAGAGCATTTGGTTTTCCCCAAGTATTTGCATTAGATGCCAAATGGTGTCACTTAATAAGAACAAGGATTAGCAAAGGCGAAGATCCGAGCCAAACCATAGAAATTTCTAGAAAACCAACTATAAACATCGAGAAAGATAACGAAAGGAAAGGGATTCAATAATCTCCAAAGCTCAAGATGAGAAGGGGCAGTGGGATAGGTTTAGGTTTTCATTC
This sequence comes from Cymbidium sinense, assembly GCA_021442155.1. NCBI lineage: Eukaryota > Viridiplantae > Streptophyta > Magnoliopsida > Asparagales > Orchidaceae > Cymbidium > Cymbidium sinense. The sequence goes on along the minus strand of CM038214.1, from coordinate 180,264,225 downwards.
TAGTTTTTAGTTTATTACAGGTTTAGGGGTTTAGGTTTTTTTTATTGGTTTAGTTTAGATAGTTTTTTGGTTTAGGGGTTTAGGGTTTTTAAGGTTTTTTAGTAGTTTTTTATAATTTAGGTTTTTCTAATTATTTATTATTTATTAGGATTTTATTTTAGTTTTAGTTAAAATTAGTTTATTATTAGTATTATTAGGTTTAGGTTTAGTTTTATTTTTTTGTGGGGGTGTGGTGGGGTTTATTAGAATTTTTTTTAGTTTTTAGTTATTAGGGGTTTTAATTTAGTTTTTTTATTAGTTTAGTTTAGGGGTTTTAGAATTTTTTTATGAGTTTGGTGGAGGCGGGGGCGTTTAGGTTTTAGTTTTAGTTTTAGTTAGGTTTACGTGTTTTAATTAGTTTTATTTTTTATATTTTATTTTTAGTAATTTATTAATTTTTTAGGGTTTAACTTTTAGTTTTAGTTTTAGGGGGGAGAGGGGTTATGTTTTCTATTAGTTAGGTTTTATTTTAAGTTTTACTTCAATTTATTTTTTATGGTTTAGGTATTTATTATTTTATTAGGGTTTTAGTTTTTTTAGTTTTAGTTTTAGTTTTATTATTTTTTGGTTTTAGTTTTTAAGTTTTAGTTGAGTGGTTTAAGAAAAGGGGTGGAGGGGGTATAGTTTATTTTTTAATAGTTTTAGATTTTTAGTTTTTTAGTTAGGGGTTTAGGGTTGTAGGTTTAGGTTAGTTTAGAGTTTAGGATTTAGTGTTTAGGGTTTAAATTTTTTTTAATAAATTAAGTAAAATGATATGTTTAGGTATATTTAGTTTATTTTATATTTTTAATTAGGGTTAATTTTTTGCTTTTATTTAGTTTAGTTTATTTAACACTACCATTACCGATCCCAAGTCCGGATGTGATAAGTGGAGGGTTGCATTAGGTAGTCGACAGCCAGCGTAAAACTTGTCGAAATAATCATGACATGAATCCTTTAAATCATTGTGTTAATTCTAGGGTGTCCCACAGGCGACCTTTGTATGGCTTGAATACTGATAAAATGTGCTAGAACCCTACATCGGGTCATGTTAAATAAGCAAGGGTTCCCACATTATAGACGGATGTGACAAAGAAGTTAGTCCATGAAACTAGAATTAGGTTAGGATCTTGGAATATAGGTACTCTTATAGGTAAAATTGGAATTAATAGATATTATGGTTCATAGAAAGATAAATATTTTATGTGTACAAGAAATGGGTTAGGGAGAAAGCCAAGGAGATTGATAGTTTAGGGTTTTAAACTTTATTCAGTAAAACTCAAACTAGAAATGGTGTAGGTGTGATTATAGATAAAAGTTTGAAGGATAATGTTATAAATATTAATAGATGTAGAGAAAGAATTATAGCTTTAAAGATTATTGTTGATACTAAGATTATCAATGTTATAAGTGTTTATGCTCCTCAAGTAGGTTTGGATGTAAGCTTAAAAGAAATATTTTGGAATGAATTAGTGGGATTAATACAAAAGATACCTCTTGAAGAAAAAGTATTTATTGGAGGAGATTTAAATGGACATGTTGGTAGAGTTGTAGAAGATTTTAAAAGTATTCATGGTGGTTATGGATTTGGAGTGACTAATGAAGAAGGTAGGACTATATTAGATTTTTCTATAGCTTATCATTTTGTAGTTTCTAACACTTTATTTAAGAAAAGAGATGAACATATTATTACTTATAAAAATGGATCTAGGAAAACACAGATTGATTATTTTCTGATATGAAAAATAGATCGTTTAGATTGAAAAGATTGTAAGGTCATTCCAAGTGATAATCTAAGTACCCAACATCGATTGTTAGTTTTAGATTTTAAGATGAAAGGTTGTAAGAGAAAAAATAAACCAAATTATTATCCTAGAATTAGATGGGGACACTTAAAAAATACAAATAAAAATATTTTTATGAGCAAGCTACAAGAGATTAGAATTTGGGATGTTCATGAGGAAGCTAACATTATGTGGGAAAAAATAGTAAGTGAAATTAAGCAAGTTGCTAAAGATGTGCTTGGAGAATCAAAAGGAAAAGCTTCTTTTAATAAAAATAGTTGGTGGTGGAGTCAGAGTGTGCAAGAAAAGATAAAAAATAAGAAATATTGTTATGAAACTTGTTTTAGATGTAAAACTTAGAGAATTGGAAAAGATATAAAGTGGCCTGTAGAGTTTCTAAGAAAGCAATGTATGATGCAAAAAATTTAGCTTTTAGTGATTTATACAATAGATTAGATACCAAAGAAGGTGAAAGATGTATGTATAAGTTAGCCAACCAAAGAGATAGGAGAAGTAAAGACATAGTTCAAGTGAGTTGTATTAAAGATGAAAATAATAAAATACTTTTTTTTTAGAAAAGGATATTGAAAATAGGTAGATGAGGTATTTTGATAAACTTTTCAATGAAGGATCTAAAAGTATGATTGATTTTAGCAACCTTAATACCCTAAACAAAAATAAAGAATTTCATTTTTATCATCATATTAGTAAATCTAAAGTTAGTGAAGCTTTAAAGAAAATGAAATGTTAAAATGCAGTAGGACCGGATAATATTCCAATAGAAGTGTTGAAATGTTCAAGAGATCAAGGAATTTCTTGGCTTACAAATCTTTTTAATGTCATTTTAAAGACTAAAAAGATGTCAGATGAGTGGAGAAAGAGTTTGTTGGTTCCTTATATTTAAGGTGATGCACAAGAGTGTGCAAATTATAGAGGAATTAAGTTAATGTGCCATACATTAAAATTATGGGAGAGAGTAATTGAGCATAGGTTACGATGTGAGATAGAAGTGTCTCACAATCAGTTTGGTTTTATGTCAGGTAGATCTACTATGGATGCTATACATTTGTTAAGGGGTTTGATGGAGAAGCATAGAGAAAGTAAGGAGGATCTACATATGATATTTATTGATTTAGAGAAAGCTTATGATAAAGTTTCAAGAGATGTTCTTTGGAGAGTTCTAGAGAAAGGAGTTAATATTGGCTATATTCAAGTCATTAACGATATGTATACTAGAGCATTACTTGTGTCCAAACACAAGGAGGATTGACAAAATATTTTCCTATGGTTGGATTACATCAAGGATCAGCTTTAAGCCCTTATCTTTATACTTTAGTTATGGATGTTCTTACTAGGCATTTACAAGAAGATGTACCTTGGTGTATGCTTTTTCTGACATTCTTCTTCTTGTTGATAAGAGAGTGAGTCCAACAGAAACTTGAATTATGGAGATCAACTCTAGAGTCTAAAGGTTTTTATTTAAGTTGATCTAAAAATGAATATATGGAGTGTAATTTTAGTTGTAGAAGTTCTAGTGGTAGTGTTGTGACATTAGGTGAACAAGTCATTAATAAGAGTGAGAGTTTCACATTTTTAGGCTCTATTGTTCAAAATGATGTTGAAATAGATGGAGATGTTATTAGTAGAATTCAAGTTGGATGGTTGAAGTGGAGGAATGCATCTGGCCTATTATGTGATAGAAATGTTCCACTTAAACTTAAGGGAAAATTTTATAAGATGGTGGTAAGACCTACAATGACTTAGAATGTTGGCCAATAAAAAAAAGAGAAGACTAAGTTGAGAGATGAGGATGCTTAGGTTGATGAGTGACTTTACTCTTTGAGATAGAATGCAAAATGAGTATATTCGGGAAAAAGTTGGAGTAGCTCCAGTAGTAGATAAGATTAGGAAGAGTCGCCTTAGATGGTTTGGCCACATAAAGGTCGATAATCCAGGAGAGAGTAGATGCATTATATTTGCCTTAGGTTAAGAAAGGTAGAGATAGACCTAAAAATACTTGGTTAAGATGTATAAAAAATGATCTTAGTATACTTGATTTAAATGAGAATTTGACACATAATAAGACACAATGGAGACGAAGGATTCATGTAGCCGACCCCACCTAGTGGGATTAAAGCTTGTTGTTATTATTGTTGTTGTATTTAGTTTAGTTTATCTATTTTATGTTCATTTATTTTAGTTTATGTTTTTTATTTTAGTTTATTTTTTAGGTTTAGGTTTAGGTTTAGGTTTATGTTTATTTTGTTAGTTTAGTTTTACTTTTATTTTATTTTTTAGGTTTAGGTTTTAATTTTAATTATTAGGTTTAGACTTTAGGTTTTATTTAGATTTAGGTTTAGGTTTTCATTTTATTTTTTTTAGGGTTAGTTTTAGGTTTTTATTTTAGGTTCATTTTAGAGTTTTATATTTTAGTTTAAGTTTAATTTTAATTTTATTTTATTTAGTTTAGGGTTTAGGTTTAGTTTAATTTAGGTTTAGGTTTAAGTTTTATTTATTTTAGTTTCATTTATTTTAGTTTAGGTTTAGGTTTAGGTTTATTTTATTTTATTTTAGGTTTAGGCTTTTTTAGATTAGGGTTTCAGTTTTATTTTTTAATTAATTTTAGGTTTTATTTTTAGGTTTATCTTTTATGTTTAATTTTTTAATTAGTTTTATTTAATTTAATTTTATGTTTATTTAATTTTTATTTACCAGGTTTGATTTTATCTAGGTTTTCTAATTTTAGGTTTATTTTATTTTCTAGTTCAGTTTAGATTTTTATTTATTTTATTTTATTTTAAATTTTATTTTTTATTTTATTTTATTTTTAGGTTTAGGATTAGGTTTTACTTTAGGTTTTTATTTTATTTTATTTTATTTAGGTTTAGAGCTTTTTATTTATTTTATTTTTAGGTTTTATTTTGTTTAGGTTTACATTTTATTTAGTTTAGGTTTAGGTTTTTAATTTTTTAGGATTTTGGTTTTAAGGTTTAGGGTTTGGGGTTTAGGGTTTAGGGTTGTAGGGTTTAGGTTTTAGGTTTTAGGGTTTAGGGTTTAGGGTTTAGGGCCTACGGATTGGGGTTTAGGGTTTAGGATTTAGGGTTGTAGGTTTTAGGGTTTATGGTTTTGGTCTTAGGGTTTATGGTTTAGGGTTAAGTGCTTAGTGTTTAGGGTTTAGGTTTTAGGGTTTAGGGTTGTAGGTTTATGGTTTATGGCTTACAGTTTAGGGCTAGTTTTAGGGCTTAGGGTTCATGGTTAAGGTTTATTTTATTTTATTTTTTTTTGGAAAATTAAAAAAACTGGTAGGTTTCTATTTATTTACATTATTTTTTATTTATTTTATTTTATTTTAGTTTAATTTTCATTTAGGTTTATTTTTATTTATTTTAGATTAGTTTATTTATTTTAGGTTTATTTATTTTAGTTTATTTTTTATTTTAGTTTATTTTTTTTAGGTTTAGGTTTAGGTTTTTATTTTATATAGTTTTATATTTTATTTTATTTTGGGTTTAGGTTTATTTTTTTTATTTTAGGTTTAGGTTTAGGTTTTTTATTTTATTATTTTAAGGTTTAGGTTTTAGGTTTTATTTTAGGTTTATTTTAGGTTTTATTTATTTTAGGTTTAGGTTTTTATTTAGGTTTATTTTTAGGTTTAGGTTTAGGTTTTATTTTTATTTAGGTTTTATTTATTTAGGTTTAGGTTTATCTTTAGTTTATTTTGTTTTATGTAGTTTTGATTTAGGTTTAGGTTTAGTTTATTTTAGGTTTAGGTTTAACTTTAGTATATTTTAGTACAGTTTATTTTAGTTTAGGTCTAGATTTATTTTATTTTCATTTTATTTATATTTTAGTTTTAGCTTTTTTTTTTAGTTTAGGGTTTAGTTATTTATTTATTTATTTATTTTTAGGTTTATTTTCTAAGTTTAGGTTTTTATTTAGTTTTTATTTTATTATATTTTAGCTTAATTTTATTTTTATTTTATGTTTAGTTTATATTTTATTTAGGTTTTTTATTCTTAGGTTCATTTTATTTTTTTAGTTTAGTTTAGGTTTTTATTTATTTTATTTTATTTTATTTTAATTTTTCTCTTTTATTTTATTTTTAGGGTTAAGTTTCGCTATAGTTTAGGTTTTCATTTTATTTCACTATTTTATTTTAATTACATTTAGGTTTTTTATTTATTTTATTTTTAGATTTTATTTATTTTAGGTTTAGGTTTTTAGGTTTTTAGAGTTTAGAGTGTAGGGTTTAGAGTTTAGGGTTCAGGGTTTATGGTTTAGGGTTTTAGGGTTAGTTTTAGGGTTTAGGGTTAGAGTTTAAGGTTTAGGGTTTAGGATTAGCTTAGGGTTTAAGGTTTAGAGTTTTACGATTTATGGTTTGGAGTTTAGGGTTTAGGTTTAGGGTTATTGTTTAGGATTTAGGGTTTAGGACTTAGGGTTTAGAGTTTAGGGGTTAGGGTTAGTTTAGGGTTTAGGGTTTAGGATTTAATGTTTAGGGTTAAGGGATTAGGGTTTAGGGTTTTCTTTTTTTTAAAGAAAAATTAGGTAAATCGATAAGCTTAGGTTTATTTAGTTTATTTAGGTTTTTTTTATATTTTCTTTTAGTTTATTTATTATTTTATTTAGTTTAGTTTATTTATTTTAGTTAATTTTTTAGGTTTAGGTTTAGGCTTATGTTTACTTTTTAGTTTAGTTTTATTTTTATTTTTATTTTTTAAGTTTAGGTTTTATCTTTTATTTTTAGGTTTAGGTTTAGGTTTTTATTTTATTTTTTTAGGTTAAAGTTTTAGGTTTTTATTTTAGGTTAATTTTTTGATTTATTCTTAAGTTTCTATTTTCTGGTTTATTTATCTTAGTTTAGTTCAGTTTAGGTTTAGTTTTAGGTTTACCTTATTTTTTTTATTTTTAGTTTAGGTTTTTTTTTTTAAATTTAGGGTTTAGGTTTTATTTATTATTTATTTTTAGGTTTTATATTTAGGTTTTTTTTTAAGATTAAGTTTTTATTTATTTTATTTTAGTTTAGTTTTTATTTTTATTTTATTTTATTTTTAGGTTTCAATTTGGGTTTAGGTTTTAGTTTAGCTTCTTATTTTATTTTATTATTTTATTTAGGTTTAGGTTTTTTTATTTATTTTATTTTAGGTTTTACTTAGCTTAGGTTTAGGTTTTTAGGTTTTTAGGGATTAGGGGTTAGGGGTTAGGGTTTACGGTTACTTTTAGGGTTTAGAGTTAGGTTTTTTTATTTATGTATTTTATTTGTTATTTTTTAAATTTAAGTAAACTAGTAGGTTTAGGTTTATGTAGTTTAATTTTTATTTATTTGAGTTTAATTTATTTTTTATTTTGATGATTTGGTTTAGGTTTTTATTTATTTTTTTAGGTTTAGGTTTTAGTTTTTTATTTTAGGTTTATTTTTAGGTTTATTTTTTATTTTAGGTTTAGGTTAATCTTTACTTTATTTTATTTTATGTAATTTAGGTATAGGTTTAGGTTTTGTTTATTTTAGGTTTAGGTTTAAGTTTAATTTATTTTAGTTTAGGTTTAGATTTATTTTATTTTTATTTTATTAATATTTTAGGTTTAGGTTTAATTTAGTTTAGGGTTTAGTTTTTTATTTATTTATTTTTAGGTTTATTTTTTCAGTTTAGGTTTTTATTTAATTTTTATTTTATTATATTTTAGCTTAATTTTAATTTTATTTTATGTTTAGTTTTTATTTTACTTAGGTTTGTTATTCTTAGTTTTATTTTATTTTTTAGTTTAGTTTAGGTTTTTATTTATTTTATTGTAGTTTATTTTTATTTTTCTCTTTTATTTTTTTTTAGGGCTAAGTTTAAGTTATAGTTTAGGATTTTGTTTTATTTTATTATTTTATTTTTATTTAGGTTCAAGTTTTTTTATTTATTTTATTTTTAGGTTTATTTAGTTTAGGTTTAGGTTTTTAGAGTTTAGAGTTTAGAGTTTAGGATTTAAGGTTTAGGGTTTGGTTATGGTTTTAGGGTAGTAGGGTTTAGGGTTTTGGGGTTGTTTTAGTAAAGGGTTTAGGGTTTTAGGGTTTAAGGTTTAGCTTAGGGTTTGAGTTTAATGGTTTGTGGTTTAGAGTTTGGGTTTAGGAGTTAGGGTTGGTTTAGGGTTTAGGTTTAGGTTTTATGAAGGTTTAGGACAGGGTTTAATATTTAGGGGTTATGGTTCATTTAGGGTTTAGGCTTAGTTTTAGGGTTTGAGGTTTAGGATTTAGTGTTTAGGGTTAAGGGATTTATGGTTTTCTTTTTTAAAAAAAAATTAGGTAAATCGGTTGGCTTATGTTTATTTAAATTTTTTTATATTTCTTTTTTGTTTATTTATTATTTTTATTTAGTTTATTTTATTTAGTTTATGTTTATTTATTTTAGTTAAGGTTTTATATTTTAGTTTTTTTTAGGTTTAGGTTTAGGTTTATGTTTACTTTTTGGTTTTGTTTTATTTTATTTTTTTGTTTTTTAGGTTTAGGTTAGGTTTTAATTTTTATTTTTTTAGGTTTAGGTTATAGGTTTTATTTTAGCTTTATTTTAAGGTTTCTATTTTTATGTTTATTTATTTTATTTTAGTTTAGTTTAGTTTAGGTTTAAGTTTACTATATTTTGTTTATTTTTGGTTTAGGTTTTTTTTTTAAAGTTAGTGTTTAGGTTTTATTTTTTATTTATTTTTACTTTTATTTTTTAGGTTTAGGTTTTTATTTATTTTATTTTATTTTAGTTTTTACTTTTTATTTTATTTTATTTTTAGGTATCGGTTTGGGTTTAGTTTTAAGTTTAGGTTTTTATTTTATTTTATTTTTTATTTTATTTAGGTTAAGGTTTATATATTTATTTTATTTTTAGGTTTTATTTAGCTCAGGTTTAGGTTTTTAGGTTTTCGGGGATTAGGGGTTAGGGTTTAAGGTTTACAGTTAGTTTTAGGGTTTAGAGTTATGGTTTTTTTTATTTATGTATTTTATTTGTTATTTTTTAAAATTAAGTAAACAGGTTTAGGTTTATGTGGTTTATTTTTTATTTTTATTTTGGTTTATTTTTATTTTTATTTAGTTTAGTTAATTTATTTTAGGTTTATTTATTATAATTTTGGTTTTTTATTTTAATTTATTTTTTGGTTCACATTTATTTTTTAATTTAGTTTTATTTTTATTTTACTTTTTAAGTTTTGGTTTTATTTTATATTTTTAGTTTTATGTTTAGGTTTTTAATTTTTTTTTAAGTTTTGGTTTTAGGTTTTTATTATAGGTTTATTTTTAAGTTTTATTTTTTTGTTGAGGTTTGGGTTTATTTTTAGTTTATTTTAATTTATTTACTCTAGGCTTAGGTTTAGGTTTAGTTTATTTTAGGTTTAGATTTTGTTTATTTTAGTTTTGGTTTTGGTTTTTTTGGTTTTGGGTTTAGGTTTTATTTTTTATATATTTTTAGGTTTATTATTCAAGTTTAGGTTTTTATTTAGTTTTTATTTTATTTTATTATAGGTTTATTTCATTTTTATTTTAGGTTTAGCTTTTATTTTTTTTAGGTTATTTATTTTTATAGTTTAATTTAAGATTTTACTTATTAAATTTTACTTTAATTTTTAATTTTTTAGTTTTCCTTTTAGGTTTAGGTTTAGGTTTAGGTTTATGTTTATGTTAATGTTTATGTTTTGGTTTATGTTTTTATTTTTATTTTTTATTTTTTTTATTTAATTTTGGTTTAGGTTTTTTTATTTATTTTATTTTTAGGTTTTATTTAGTTTAGGTTTAGGTTTTATCAGGTGGGTTTAGGTATAAGGTTAGTGGTTTAGTTTATGGGGTTTAGGTTTTGGGGGGTTTAGGTTTTAGGGTGGGTTTAGATTTTAGGAGGGTTTAGGGTTTAGGGTTTAGGGGTTTAGGGTTTTTAGGGTTTAGGATTTAGTTTAGGGTTTAGGGTTTATGGTTTTTGGGTTTTTTTTTAAAAGTGAATAAATTCAGATTTGAAATTTCTTCTTTTCAATTTCATCAACTAAGTAACACACCAAGTTTTCTAAGACACTTGCTACAACATAGATAAAAAATGAGCAGACATAGAGCAAATTAAAAATCCTAAATAACTAGATTCGCCTCTACTATAATGATACAGTTCCATAAACAGCAGATTGGATCACCCGTTCTTCAATTTCTCCAGCCGATCGAAACCAACCTGGCCTCTCGAGTAGCGGGATCCACTATCATATCCCCGATCTATACCTCCACCACCACCATGGTTGTAACCTTCATCGCTCCTCCCGCCTCTATAACCACCACTGCGTAACCATGGCCTTCGCCTTCGCCTTGACCACCAGATCTAGACTGAGCTTAGTTGATGATGATGTTCTTGACATCAAGGTTCTGCCCATTCTTAGGGTTTATGTTTAGGTTTAGGTTTATTATGTTTTAGGGTTTAGGTTTATTTTTTAATTTATTTAGTTACTTTAGGTTTAGGTTTAGGGCTTAGGGTTTCGGGTTTAGGGTTTATGCTTTTAGGGTTTAGGTTTAGGGTTAAGGTTTAGGATTTAAGGTTTATGATTTTTGAGGGTTTAGGGTTTAGGGTTTAGGATTTAGGGTTGTAAGTTTAGGACTTAGGTTTATTTTTTATTTTTATTTAGTTTAGTTTATTTATTTTAAGATTATTTATTTTAGTTTATTTTTTAGGTTTAAGTTTAGGTTTAAGTTTACTTTTTAGTTGTGTTTTATCTTAATTTTATTTTTAAGGTCTAGGTTTTATTTTTTATTTTTAGGTTTAGGTTTAGGTTTTTAATTTATTTTTTTAGATTTAGGTTTATTTTATTTTTATTTTTTATTTTTAGTTTAGGTTTAGGTTTATTTAGTTTATTTATTTATTTTAATTTAGGTTTAGGTTTATATTTTTATTTTAGGTTTAGGTTTAGTTTTATTTATTTTATTTTATTTTATTTTAGGTTTTATTTTATTTATTATTATTTAGGTTTTATTTTATTTATTTTTTAGGTTTAGGTTTTTATTTTATTTTATTATACTATTTTACTTTATTTTTATTTAGTTTTATCATTATATCAGTTTAGTTTAGTTTATTTTATTTTAGTTTATTTTATTAGTTTATTTTATTTTATTTTTATGTTTAGGTTTAGGTTTTAATTAGATTTTATTTTATTTTAATTAGGTTTAGATTATTTAACATATTTTATTTGTAGGTTTTATTTAGTTTAAGTTTAGGTTTTTAGGTTTTAAGGGTTTAGGGTTTAGGGTTTAGTGTTTTATGGTTTAGGGTTTAGGTATAGGGTTTATTGTTTAGGGTTTAAGGTTTAGTGTTTAGGCTTTAGGGTTTAGAGTTTTTAGGGTTTAGCGTTTAAGGTAAGCTTAGGTTGTAGGGTTTTTATATTTTAAAAAAATTACGTAAACTAATAAGTTTAGGTTTATTTAGTTTCTTTTTAATTTATTTTAGTTTATTTTATTTTTTATTTTTATTTTGGGTTTTGGGTTTAGGGTTTAGGGTTTTAGGTTTTATGTTTTAGGGTTTAGGGTTTAGGGTTTAGGATTTCGGGTTTTTATGGTTTAGGTTTAGGGTTTAGGATTTAGGTTTTAGGTTTATGGTTCAAGTTTTAGTTTGGGGTTTTATTTTTTTAAAAGAGAATAAATTCATATTCAACATTTCTTATTTTCAATTTCATCAACCAAGTATCACACCAAGTTTTTTATGACACAAGTAATGACATAGATCAATGATGAGCACACATAGAGCAAATCAAAAACCCTCAGTAAGTAGAACCATCTCTAATGTAAAGACACAGTTCTATAAGTGGCAGATCAGATAAGTTGTTCTTCAATTTCTCCAGTTCCCATCAGAACCACCCCGGCCTCTCGAGTAGCTGGATTCACCATCATATCCCAGATCTATCCCTCCGCCACCACCATGGATATAACCTCCATCACTCTTTCCACCTCCATAACCACCACTACTCTGACCACCATCTCCATATCCACCAGCACCTCCAGATCCCCCACCACCACTGCGATAATCGTCACCTTCGCCTTTGCCTACACCGCCAGATCTAGACTGAGCCTAATCGATAGTGATGTTCTTGACGTCAAGGTTCTGCCCATTCTTAGGGTTTAGGTTTAGGTTTAGGTTTAGTTTCTTTTAGGTTTAGGTTTACGTTTTATTTATTTTAGTTTAATTTATTTTAGTTTAAGTTTTGGTTTATTTTATTTTATTTATTTTAGGTTTAAGTATTTTTTTAGATTAGGGTTTAGGTTTTATTTTTTTATTTTTAGGTATATTTTTTAGGTTTAGTTTTTTATTTAGTTTTTATTTAATTTAATTTTAGATTTATTTAATTTTTATTTTATGTTTAAGTTTGATTTTTTCTAGGTTTTATATTTTTATGTTTATTTTATTTTATTTAGGTTAGTTTAGGTTTTTATTTTATGTTATTTTATTTAGGTTTAGGTTTTTCTTATTTATTTTATTTTAAAGTTTTTTAATTTAGGTTTAGGTTTTATTTAGTTTAGGTTTAGGTTTTAGGTTTAGGAGGGGGGATTTAGGAGGGGATTTAGGGAGGGGGAGGGTTAGGAGTTTAGAGGGTTAGAGGTTGGGGTATTTGTGTTTTGGTCAGTGGGTTTTAGGGTATGGTAGGGTTAGAGTTTAGGGTTTAGGGAGAGTGGTCAGTGTAGTGTTTAGATTTAGTGTAGGGTTTTAGGTTTAGTTTTGGGGTTTAGGTTTTAGGGTAGGTTTTTAGGGTTTAGGGTTTAGGGATAGTTTTAGGGTTTAGGGTTTTATTTTATTTTATTTTTAAGTTAAGTAAACTGGTAGGTTTATGTTTATTTAGTCTATTTTTGATTTATTTTAGTTTATTTTAGTTTATTTTTTATTTAGGTTTAATTTTAATTCTATTTAGGTTTAATTTTAATTTTATTTAGTTTAGGTTTAGTTTTTTTTTTAATTTAGGCTTTAGGTTTTATTTTTATTTATTTTTAAGTTTATTTTGGGTTTAGGTTTTCATTTATTATGTTTTATTTTATTTTTTATTTTTTATTTTATTTTATTTTTAGGTTTAGGTTTGGGATTAGGTTTTAGTTTAGGTTCTTTTTTTTTCTATTTTATTTAGGTTTTGGTTTTTTTATTTATTTTATTATTAGGTTTTATTTAGTTTAGGTTTAGGCTTTTAGGTTTTTTGGGTTTAGGGTTTTGAGTTTAGGGTTTAGGGTTTATGGTTTAGGGTTTAGGGTTAGTTTTAGGGTTTAGGGTTCGGGTTTCTTATTTATGTATTATATTTATTTTATATTTCAATTTTTTAAAATTAACTATACTAGTAGGTTTAGGCATATTTAGTGTATTTTTTTTATTTATTTGAGTTTATTTTATTTTTTATTTTTATTTTTATTTAGTTTAGTTTTTTAATTTTATATTTTAATTTTTGTTTTTTATTTTAGTTTATTTCTTTGGTTTAGATTTATTTTTTAGTTTATTTTTATTTTTATTTTATTTTTTAGGTTTAGATTTTATTTTATATTTTTTGGTTTTGGCTTAGGTTTTTCTTTGATTTTTTTAGGTTTTGGTATTAGGTTTTTATTTTAGTTTTATTTTTTAGGTTTTATTTTTTTAGTTTAGGTTTAGGTTTATTTTTATTATATTTTATTTTATGTGGTTTAGGTTTAGGTTTAGGTTTAGTTTATTTTAGTTTAGGTTTAGGTTTATTTTAATTTTATTTTAGGTTTAGATTTTTTTAGTTTAGGGTTTAGGTTTTATTTTTTATTTATATTTAGGTTTATTATTTAGGTTTAGGTTTTTATTTAGTTTTTATTTAATTCTATTTTAGGTTTATTTCATTTTAGTTTGGTTCAGCTTTTATTTTACTTAGGTTATTTATTTTGTACTTTAGTTTAGGATTTTATTTATTTAATTTTAGTTTAGTTTTATTATTTTTTTAAGTTTAGGTTTAGGTTTATATTTAGGTTAGGTTTTGGTTTACGTTTTTATTTTATTTTATTATTTTATTTAATTTTGGTTTAGCTTTTTTTATTTGTTTTATTTTTAGGTTTTATTTAGTTTAGGTTTAGGTTTTTATCTTTTTAGGGTTTAGGGTTTAGGGATTATGGTTAATTTAAGGTTAGTTGTGGGTTTAGGGTAAAGGGTTTTTTTTTAGGTTTAGGCTTTAGGGTTTAGTGTGTTTTGGAGCTTTAGGTTTAGGGTTTGGGTTTAGGTTTGGGTTTAGGGTTTATGGTTTTAGATTTAGGGTTTATGGTTTAGAGTTTAGGGTTTAGGGTTTTAGGGTTTGGGAGTTTTAGGTTTTTCGTGTTTAGGTTTAGGAGTTTTAGTTTTTTTTAAATAAAGAATAAATTCAGATTCAACATTCTTCTTTTGGATTTCATTAACCAAGTAACAGACCAAGTTTTCTAAGACACAAGTGATAATATAGACAAAAAATGAGCACGGATAGAGAAAATCAAAATCTTGATAACTAGAACCGTCTCTACTATAACGACACGGTTCCATAAGCAACATATTGGATCTACCATTCTTCAGTTTCTCCAGTTCCCATCAGAACCACCCTGGCCTCTCGAGTAGCAGGTTCCACCATCATATCCTTGATCTCTCCCTCTGCCACCACCACGGCTATAACCTCCGTCGCTCCTCCCTCCTTTTTAACCACCACTGCTCCGACCACCACCTCCATATGCAGCTCCAGATCCCCCACCACCACTGCGATAACTGTGGCCTTCGCCTTCACCTCCACCGCCAGATCTAGACTGAGCCTGGTTGATGGTTGTGTTCTTTCCATCAAGGTTCTGCCCATTCTTAGGGTTTAGGGTTTAGTATTTTTAGGTTTTAGGGTTTAGGGTTTAGGTTTAGGGTTCAAGTTTTAGTTTAGGGTTTAGAGTTTTGGTTTTTTTTAAACTATGAACAAATTCAAATTTAATATTTCTTCTTTTTAATTTCATCAACCAAGTAACAAACCAGGGAAGTGAGGTAATCAAATGACCTCCTTGGGGCTAGCTAAAGCCTTGTGTTCCCGGGATGTCCAGACTATATACCCATTACCATTCAATCTTATATAAATCAATACATGAATAGAGGAAAGAGAACTCAACATTCATACACTTAAGCTATAAGCACATGCATTTCTTATGTATTTATAGCTAGCATCATAAAACATATTATTGTTCATTTATAAGCTTTTGAAAAATACATTTAGATTTAATAGTGATAATAGCCATGCATATATTAAATTAAATCAACACATGCAAGCTTACATAAAGGTAATCCATTTTATTTTACTTGATTTTGAAAAGATGGATGCATGAATTCAAATGACATACCAAATTTAACATGATTGGAAAGAGGATAATCAAATATAAGCATGTGATCATTCAACCAAACTAGCTCTTAATGGCAATAAATCAAATAAGATTATTTAATGCAAACTAATGATTCTTAATTAATTAAGTTTTAAATTTGATTTGATTTAAAGAGGAGAATAGAAATCATCAGTTACTCTTTTAAACCCATTCCCACATTAGTGATTTGATTTAATTTAAGGAAATGTAATTAAGTTGATTTTATGGGTTAATGAAGTTGAACCCTTAATTAGATGAATTAATGACTCTTATTAATGTCACCTTAAAGTAATTAACTAAATAATTATGAGCCAACATGATATGCATGGAAAATAAACTTGCAATGATCTTAGCAAATAAAAGGGGCCTAATGCAATTGGGTGATGATTAATAATTAATTAGATTAAGGGACTTAATTAATTACTCTTATGGTTTTTTGACACATGTGGACTAACCATAATTTCATTAAACTCCTTTAGGTTATTAAACATCTAAAGATCTACCCCAAGATTTAATTAATTAAGGTCTGATGTGATTATGATTTCAATTTGATTAAGTAATTTAAATAATTAGTTAAATCTTAATTAATTTAATTTTAAAAAAGGGTGAAATGAACTGAGGAAAGGGGTCCCAACTGTATTCCTTAGTTCACTTATGGTTGAACAATGATTAATAAACTTAATTAACCAATTTGTTACTATTCATGAGATTAATTAATCATTAAATAACTTAAAAGAGTAGTTAAGGTTTAATTAGTCAATTTTCTTAATTAATTAAGCAATAAATCCCAAGAAAATCTTGGGAGGCAGAGGTCATCCTATTAAATTAACCCATAAAATTTAGGATTAATTACATAAGTAATTAAAAAGTAATTAAGCTAATTAATTTTGTAATTAAACATTAATTACTTTTTAAACTTAGTTATGATCATTTTTAATTAATTCTCCTCTAAAATACCTTTAAAATAAGTATTTATTTGCAATTTTTTTATTTCTTTATGATTTTTCATGATTTTTAGAAGTTTTAATCATTAAAAATAATTAATTAAGCCTAATTAAAGCCTAATCCTATTGGCGAACGTGGCACAATTTCCATGTGGCACCACAGGATTGGCTGCTTAAAACTTATCCGACTCAGTGCCTATGTGGTGGTAATGCACTTTCTCTTCTGCCATTTAATCTAAGATCGGATGGCTACGATTAATCCCACAGCTCAATAGGATTAAATCAAATTGATCTAGTGGATCTAATCATGACCATCCATTCTGATCATGTGGAATGGACAGTGCCTGATCTAACATCATGCAAGTGAGGAGAATGAAGTCTGTATGCCATTGTTCACTTAATCCAAGCTTACTCAAGCTCAGATCAATTGTAAAAGTATCCCACACCTTCACGACATCGATCGGAGGGGATCCAACGGTCAAGATCACACGAGATGTAAGTTTTCTTCAAAAATCTCCAACCCATTTTGGCTAAGGATCAATTTTGGAAGCATACCTCATCGGAGCTTAAGACCGATGGCTCAAAAGATTGAGGAAGCTTCATCTACTAGAGACGAAACCTTGTTGAGCAGCTATTGGATCAATTCCTTGATGTTCTCTCAGAAGTCCATGAACTGATGATTTGGAGCTCATCTTTGATCGAAGTCCCACCTCTAGTGCTCGAGAAGCTTGGGAGATGATTCATTCTTGCTTGACGAAGCCTAGGGAAGGTTTGTACAAAGTTAATTTGAGTTTGATAGAGAAATAGAGAAGTAAGGTAAAAAATTAGGAGTGTCCAATTTTAGGATGGACATGAATGACATTTTTTGATCAAGGAACAAGTTTGGGAGCTTAAGGAATGGCTCTAGTGGCTCATCTTAGGTAGCTAGGACTCTAAAGAATGATTTTTGTGTGTGTTTGAGTGGAAACTAGGGGTTGTATACCCCTTCATCTGATGGTGGATCTAGTTTGGCTTCTAGTGGCCATCTGGCCATCTTAGCTCATCGTGGGTGGTAGGGTGGAGGTAACTTGGCTCGGCTTGGTTGGTTGAAGGTGTTGAGATGGCTACCAAGGAGGAATCATGGGAGTCCTATGGGTTTCAAATGTTCCAATGGGGAGGGTGAGGTGATTTCACCTCCCATGGATCATGGCCAACCCAACCACCCCTTGGGTCAGGTTGGGCAGTGTCCTAGGTTCCTAGGTGGACCATTGAGAGATTACCAAGTGGCCAAAGAATGGAAATGGCCACTTACATGGGTGATTTGTCTAATGTGATGCCCTTGAGCTAAGGGTAGAATGATCATTTGGCATTGGATTTGATTTGGGATGATTTGAAATGAGCCATAAGTGGGTTAGCCAAAATTTCAAGTCAATTGAAGTTGATTTGGTTAGGTTTGGCTCAATTTGACTCATTTAGGTCACATTGGGTTAGGTTGGGTCAAGTTGACAAATTGGTCAAATTAGGTCAAACCAAGGGCTAGGTCAAGTTCATATGATCATTTGGGATGTTTTGGCTTAATTATTTTGGTTTAGTTTGGCTTAGATTTGATTTTTCTCATTTGAATTCATTTGGGTCAAAAGGGTCAAGTTTACCAATTTGACCAAATTGGTCAAATTGGCTTGGGTTGGGAGTTGGTTTGGGTTTAGCTAACCAATTGAAGATGATTGTAGGCTTTGGTTTCAATTCATTTGGATATGGTTTTAATTTAGGCTAACTTGAACCTTTAGGACAAATTGGGCTAAGTAGGTCAATTGGGTTCAATTGGGTTCAATTGGGTCCAATCATGGCTTTGGTCAAGTTCAACAATCAATTTGGAATGAACTTGAGCCATTGGTTGCAATCAATTTGGTTTATAATTTTATTTGACCTAATTTGGTCTTTTAGGTTAATTTGGGTTAATTAGGTCAAGAGGGCCAATTGGGTTTTGTTTGACTCAATTATAAGTCAAGTCATATTCAAATATTGATTTTTATTTAGTATGAATCATTGGTTTCAAGTGATTTGGCTTAGGTTGCAATTTGGCTAGTTTGGGTTCAATATGGGTTAAGGGATTGACTTGGTCAACTGACCAAGTTGACTTTGTTTGACCCAATTTATGACAATTGATCAACCAAGGGTGATCGATAATCATGATGAGAGGTTTTGATGGGCTTAGTTCAATCCAATTTGGGTAGGATTAGAACTTGGCTCAAATAGGTCAAATTGGCCACTTTGGTTCAAGTGGATCAATTAGGTTTAGTTGGCTTGATTATGGGTTGAGTTTGATTTAGTTAAGTTTATATTTGGATTTAGGATTGCTATATAAATTAGATTGGGTTCAAATTGGTTTTGGTTCATTTGAACATTTCAAGTCAAAAGGGTTAAGTTGGGTTTGACTTGGGTTGATTTTGGTTTGGCTTGATGATTGTAGATTTTATTTATATTTGTGAATATTATTGAAGGTATGATTGATTCATGAGAAAATCAATTTAATTTGGGTTTTGGAATGAAGGAATTTGGCTAAGTCCATGGAGTTGGGTCATGTGGCTTAGGTTTAAATTTTGATTTGGTTTGATTTAGTTTTGATGATTTAAACGTATATTTCATTTAAAATTGTGAAGATGATTGAAAATATGATTGATTTGTGAGAAAATAAATTGAGTTTGACTTGATATGGATTAAGATTTGGCTAAGTCCATGGATAGATCATATGGCTTAGGAAGGGCATTAATTTAATTTGATTTAGTTTTGATCATTTAAATGTAGATTTGATTTATTTTTAGGAAGATGATTGAAGATATAAATTGATTATGATAAAATCAATTGATTTTGGATTGATTTGGATTAAGATTTGGCTAAGTCCATGGGATAGGTCATATGGCTTAGGAAGGGTTTCATGTTTGGATTTGATCATGGGCTTCAATCAGTTGGTTTTGGAATTTGGGTTTGGATTTGGATTTGAATTTGTTTTTTGGATTGAACTTGAGGATCAGTTTGAGAAGGTGAACATGGATTGGATTTGGGTTGTAGGGTAGGTGGATTATCCTAATCCCTAAAGCATAACCTAATCCTATGGTTAACCCTTCTAAGTCTTTAGGCTTAGGTTAAGTGTTTACCTAATTATTCTAAGTGTCTTATGACTAGGGAAGTCTTAGTGTCTAGAAGACTTCTAAGTCTAAGATAGGAAGATTGAATTCACACTCCAAAAGTGAGGTCAACAAGCCTTAGGCTCCATAGTGTTCCCCTTGGTGATAGATGATTGGATGACCGAAACCAAGTTTCACATTATAGACTCAGATACATCTTTCAACGCTTTGCTTGGGAGAACATGGATACATGACAACAACATAGTTCCATCCTCTCTACATCAATGTATGAAGTTTATGAGATGTGGGATCATCTACTGTGTCAAAGGATATCTCAAGCAATTTACAGTTTATGAGGTCGACATATATGAGGATACAGCTTACTACCTCCCTCAAAATCAACAAGTCTATTTCTCGTGAACTTGGCCAAAGTTAGAAATAAATGAAAAAAAAAGAAAAGAAAAAGAAAAAGAAAAAGAAAGAAAAAATGAAAAAGAAAATAAAATAAAAACTAAAAAGAAAATAAAAGGGAGTGGAAATAAACTTGGAGGAGGAAGTGGAGATTAACCTTAGATTCCACCCTCATTTCGTTACTCCATTCAAACATATGGGTTGGATGACCTGACCTCCACCAGGAAGAGGAAGAGGTCAATTCAGAGGCAGTCCCAGGGGTGGAAAACCTCTTTATTGGCCACACAATAAAAGATATGTCATGCTATTAGGAGTACACCTGCTATCCATAAAGACTTAGAATCTAGTTCATAAGATGAGTCTTATATGGTTAGCATACTAGCCAACTCTTCTCAACAGTAGATTCCCTTAGAGGTGACACTTGAGCCAGATAGTGATGAAGACCAGGCTCCAAAGGAAAGCATAAGTGTATCCAAGTCTATATGTAAAACATCTAGGAATCAGTTGGGAACCTTAGCTCTAACCCACTTTCCTCTCAAAAAAGCTGAGGGTTTGGTAGTTAAGGAAGCCCCTAAGTCATCCACAGGTGTGAAGACTCAGAGGTTCTTTCTGGCAGCATCATCCTCAAGTCAAGAAGTTGATGTAGAACATAAGGATGATTCACATAAAAATGTAATATAATTACTTTTGATTGGTACTTGCCTTGTGTTCATAATTTAGCAAAGACAGGGTTAATCCAACATACTTGGTCAAAACATCATTCAAACTACTTCAAAAGAATATGTATGAACAAATGCAAAATCCCTCAATCAAGACTAGGTCTAGGATTCAGTATAGTGGGTCCAATCGATGATGACGATTACTGCTTAGTCATCACTAATCATTTAGAATTGATAGGTTCTTCTCAAATGACATTAACTCATATGAGGAGCTATACTTAGAAACTTTAGATGATCTAAATGATTTTAAAGTCAAAGATGCATTGCTAGAGTTTGAAGAAGAGATCAAGTCAACCATCGATGAACTCAAGGAAATCAACTTAGAAACTGCAGAAGATCAACGCCCAACGTATATTAGTTATTTATTGAATGAAATAAAAAATAATGACTTGGTTAGGCTATTGACTGAGTTTAAGGACCACTTTGCATGGAGTTATGAAGAGATACCTGGATTGGCTCCTAACATAGTTATCCATAATCTAGTAATAGAGCCTACTGCTAACCCTATTAAGCAAGCTCCTCGATGCATGCGATTAGACATAGAATAATAGGTCATTTCTGAAGTCAAGAAACTGATCGATGCTGGCTTCATTCGAGATGAAAAATACCCTACTCGGGTTAGCTAGCATCATCCCAGTTAAGAAAAAGGATGGACAAATTCACATATGCATCAATTTTGGGATTTAAATAAGGCATGTCCAAAAGATGAATTTTCTCTACCAATCCTAGAGTTGATGGTGGACATTGCCTCATCTCATGTAGTCTTCTCTTTCATGGATGGCTATCTGAATATAACCAATTAAAGATGGTTTCCAAAGATGAAAGAAACACTACTTTAGAACCCCGATTAGAATCTATTATTATAAGATCATGCCTTTCACCTTTAAAAATGATGATGCTATATTCCAGCGGGCAATGACTTGAATCTTCGATGAACTCATTCATTCATCATTATGTCGATCATCAAAAGTAGAGAAAAGGAAGACCATCTCTTTGACTTGAGAGTAGTTTTGAAATGATTAAGATAATTTAACCTCAAAATTAACCCCCTAAAGTGTGCATTCAAAGTAGCATTAGGGAAATTCCTTGGGTTTGTTGTCTGACACCTGGGAATCAAAATCGATCTCGAGAAGAATAATGTGTTATTAGAAATGCCACCCCCTAAAACTTTAACTCAACTCAGATCAATCCAAGGGCGGTTGGAATATCTAAGAGGGTTTATATCCAACCTATCAAAAAGATGTCAGCCATTCTTAGCACTTGTCAAAAAGGATGCCAAGTTCAAGTGGGATGATAAGTGTGAGCATGCCTTCAAAGACATCAAGCATTTCCTGATGACGTTGCCAGTTCTAGCAGCCCTTATTCTGGGCAAGCTGCTCGTACTTTATATTGTTGTGTTAGATGACTCTCTTGGTGCTTTATAGGCCGAAGCGAATGAAAAAGGATGGAAAACACACTCTAGTACCTTAGCAATCATCTAATCCCTACTAACACTAATTATCCACCCATTGAGAAGCATTGCCTAGCTTTAATCTTTGCATCCCAAAAGATACAACGCACTACATGCTTCCTCATAAAGTGAACTTAATCTCTAAGATCAATCCTCTACAACATCTCATGACACGACCGATACTATCCGGATGATTGGTTACGATCCATGATCCTCTCGTAGTTTGACTTTACCTTCGTACCCCTCCATGTGGTGAAAGGACAAGCGCTAGCGGAGTTCCTAGAAGCACACCCACTTCTTGCTAGTGATGATCTCCCTGATGAACAAATCATGAACTTAGGGGATACTAGCATTAACCATTGGGAGATGTACTTTCATGGTTTAGCTTCCTCTCAAAGAGGAGAAGAACCACAATCTACTATTTCAAGAAAGATAGGGGTAGGAATAGTTTTCTTAACTCCAGATCGTGATGTGATGAGATTCTTATATCATCTGTCCTTGCAATGAAGGCGAATATGAGGCTCATTGCGGAGGTTAGCCATTACTCTAAGCATCTAACATCAACATCTTGATTCTCGGATAGTTATCAACCAAATCACAGGTACTATAATTTTATAAAGCCCAAGCTCCATCACTACCAAAAGTAAAACTTGGAGTTGTTGGCCCAAATCTAGAGGTTACCATTTATAAGATTTCATGATCGATGCATATGCTTTAGCCAAGCTTGTCAAGGTTGGCATGAAGGATGAGTCCATATCAATAAAGGTCCAAAATAGGCAAGTCTTATCCCTTGATATTGAACTCATCAAAAGGTATCTTGAATGGGAGGTTGCCATTAAGAAGGGAGGAGTTATATTGGAGGCAACCATTCATGGATTACCTAAATAAAAGCAAACTACCTCAAAAGAAGTCCCAAGCCCATCATATGAAGTAGAGAACACTTTTCAATGCTCTTGTGGATGGTGTCTTATACCGATGATCTTTCGATCATATGTGGTTACATTATTTATACAAGAATGAAGCCCATAAGATCATAATCGAGGTACACTCAAGATTATGTGGAGCCAATCAATTCGGTCCAAAGATGAAAGCCAAGATCAAGAGACTAGGATACTACTGGCCATCGATGATCAAAGATTGCATGGATACAAAGGTGATGCCACCAATGTCAACATTATACCATACCCAACATTACATCAACATTGGTCTCATGGCCATTCGAGTGTTGGGGTACCAACATAGTGGTTCTGATTGATCCTCCTTCTTCCAAGGGTCATCAATTCATCTTAACTGCTACTAATTACTTTTCCAAATGGGTGAAGGTGATTCCACTAAGAGAGGTCACAGCTCAGCATGTGTTCCAATTTTTTAGGAACCATATCCAATATATGTTTGGAGTGTTTCGATGAATTATATCTAATAATGGTACTACATTCAAGAGCACTAAGATTAACAACTTTACTCAAAGATATAGCATAGATTGAAGATATTCTACCAACAATTATCCGAGGGCAAATGAATTAGAAGCTTCAACAGAACTCTCATCCAAATACTGAAGAAGACACTTGACAACAATAAGCGATAGTGGCATGAGCAATTAGTTGAAGCCTTGTGGGCCTACAGTACCACATATCAAACTCTAACTCAGTCTACTCCTTTCACCTTAGTGTATGAGTCTGAAGCCATTCTATCATTAGCAGTCCAACTACCATCACTAAGGATAGTTGTGGGTAGCAAGATCACAATAAAGCAGAACACCAAGTTGTGGTTAGAAGAGATCAAAGGTTTGGATGAGTGATGCCTGCAGGCATGCCAAAAGCTTAAGTTGTACAAATCTAAAATGATTCAAGCTCACAGTTGGTTGTCTAGTGGTTTTCAAGTGGAGAGCTTATTTTAGTTCTAAAGAGGCGATTGTTGCCCATAAGATGGGAGGCAAGTTTGAACCCACTTAGGAAGACCCTTTTCCATAGAGAGGCCTACTGAGGATCTTATCAGCTTATTAATTATAAGGAGAGCACCCAATGCTTCCAATGGGATCTACTTAAGAAAATATTATAAATCATGTTTGAAAATAATTATCATCAATAAAAATTCCATTTCGAATTCAATCTCTTCCATGTTGAAAGTATTCTTGTTTGTGAACCTGCCATGATGTCTTTAGAGTAGGTCTAATGAACTCGAGCGATGTCCTATCCTTCATCGACATAAAATAAATATAAACTACACACAAACATATAAAATAAATACATATCTTTTGTCTCGGGCTACTCTAAGTTGAGATAATGCCCCTAACAATACTCACTCAATAGCTGCTCTAGGTGGTGACGTCTACCCCTGTTTGTCACCCGGTGGTATTCTTATTTTAGAGGATGCGAGTCTGCTACACTTTCTTCCTTACTTGGCCATTGCACATCGATGAGCGCCTTGTTAGTTTGGTAGGCCTTACTGCGTGGCCAATAAGGTACCTCATATTAGCTTTATTTAAGAAGATGAGTCTGCTATGCTTTGTTCTTAGAATAACCTTCATGCACTAACTGGGTTGAGTATATTTGAGTTTTAGGATAAGTCCCTTAGTAGCTCCTTCACTCCTGACTACTTCAAGTTTGGGTCTACTCTTTCCTCAGGGCTCCCCGCTTAGTAGTCACTCTAGGTTAAATAGCATCTCTCTCATAGATGACAGACTATCCTGATGATTAGTTTTTCTTGGAAAGTTGTATGCCTATAACTTTCTTTCCAAATTGATCATTGCACACCGACGGGCACCTTAGGTTGGTTGGATCTCACTATGCTGATGAATACCCCACTCATGTTGATAGGTGCACCTTAGTTGGTTGGTTCTCGCATCTTATGATACACCACTCATGGTAGATCTAAGTCTACTACGCTTTCCCCTTGAGCTAGCCATCATACACTTATAGGCTTTTTCTTCTAGGGCTCAGGATAACGCCCCTAGTAACACCTCCCTTATTGGCACTATATTTGGATCATGTATTTTGCGGCCTCATTTAGACACTACCTGGGTTACTATTAGATTGGACAGTTTCCCTTCCCTAGTAACCACCACTTTGGTTGTAGAATTCATCTTGAGGATGTGCAGATTCTCCCTTGGTCCAGTAAATCTGAGATAGGTCAAGGCTGACATAGCCCCTTCTTAGTGTGGTCCCTCACACACCAATAGATTCCATGTAAACATATAAACAAAGTATATATTTACCTATGGATTAGGAGGACACCCCTAGTTGTACCTTTTCCCAAGTAGACATCCTATCTTTAGAGTAGTGTCAGCAAAACTCCCTATAGGAATCGTGTGATTACTCTTGAGTTCATATAAGTCCCCAGCAACATTCACTCAGTAGTCTCCCCTTAGTCAGGTTCTATTTGTTATGCTACCAACAAGTCACCCTAGCGGTTGTTCCTTGCTTAAGAAGATGCAAGTCTACTACACCTTCTTCCTAGCACAACTATTGCACACTAAAAGGCAACCCCTTAGGTTGGTTAGCCCTACCCCACAGCAAGTAGACTATCCCTTTGGATTTATAAATCTGAGATAGGACAAGTCCAATAGCCTCTCTTCGGTGGGTCCAGCACATGATGGTCCATAAATTAAATCTATCAAATTTGATCGAGCTCACATCCCTAGTTAATATGCCTTTAATTCAAAATCAAGCTAAACCAAACAAACCATATCAAATCATGTGAAATTAAGATAAAATTAATCCTGACTACTTTTGAGTTGACATAAGACCCTAACGACATTCAATCAGTAGTTGCCCTAGGTCAAGTTTGATTTGTTATGCATCCAACAGGTCACCCCAGTGGTTGTTCCTCACTTTAGATGATGTAAGTCTGCTACGCCTTCTTCCTAGCATAACTATTACACACCAAAAGGAATCCTTAGGTTGGCTAGCTCTACCTCATAGTAGGTAGACTATCCTTTTGGATTTGTAAACCTGAGGTAGGTCAAGGCGATAGCCCCTTCAGTGGTTCCATCACACCAGAGGGTCCATACATTAACTTAGATTAAATTAAACCTAATTTTCCCTAGTGGAGTTAAATCACACCCTTCTCCCTAGTGGAGCCCCAAATCATATATAAATAAGTCAAGCAAAGAAATCAAATTCTAAAAAAACCTACATAGTGGAGTCAAATTAAACCAACTCCCCCAGTAGAGTCTAAATCAAAGAAATCTAACCAAACTCTTATTCTTAGTGGATACAACCCCAAACAAATCTATGAAATCAAACTCTCCCAATCCCAGATAGCGAACGCTTCCCAGTGGAAGGTTCATATACCCGATCCTCAGTGGACTCAAGCCCATATCTCTAGTAGATGTGCCTCCACATTAATTAAAACAAAACTAATTAAAGTCAATTTGATCTTAACTCACGGTTAATTATAGATTCTTATCCCCAACAGATCTTCTTTCTACAAATCATATAATCAAATCAAATTCAAATATCTCTTTTCTTTTATGACCCTCATATGTCATGTGCAATGCATGTGTGATCCCCTAGTGGTTCTCCCTCCATGTCCTTGACATGGAATTCTCATCAAATATTATTTCTTCTCTTATGCACACCTTTAATACTTTAACCAAATGACAAACAATGTATTCATTCATATTACATCATCTTAACATTGTAATCAATATTTTATGATTTGTAATGGTGCAAGCTCAAACTAACTATACAATATCATGCTAAACATATTATAGAATTAACACACTATATTATATTATAATATATGATGTTATATTATAATTTGCTATAATATAATATATTGCCTAACATTACACCTCAGTAAAATCACTTAAAGGAACAAATAACAAAATTTTATCAAAATATGAATAATGTTCATTTTGGATGTAAAATTATTAATTTTCTATTAGAAATGGTGGAAAATAGCAAAATTTTGGTGTTGCTTCTTTGTGTGTGTTGTGAATTTGGCCAAATTCTTCCATCTGAACCTTCAAATTAACATTTTTAGGAGTTTTGACCCAATGTATTATAACAAAAGTAAAACATACTAAAATGTACAATAACATTTAGTACACACCATCACATTCATATATATATATATATATATGTGAAGTTATATTGTTATGTACATTATATTTTAATATGCTTTCATATAATATATTATCTTACATTACACCTTAAAATGAATAACTTTAAGCAAAAAATTATAAAATTTGGTTGAAAAATGAACATTTATTTTGGATGCAAAATTCCATTCTTTTGATTAAATAACACACCATAGCACACTCCCAATGATATTCCTTAAAGCTTACCTTAAATTTGGCCAAATCCCATCATCTCAGCCTATAAATTAGTATTTTTTATGAATTATACCAATGCAAACTCTACTACATCATACTATAACAAACTAAAATTTGCTAAACAATAAGTAGATAATAGTATGCTATAATGCATAATGCTACACTATGTTTTGGCATCTTATATTATAATACACTATAACATATAATATTATATTATATTGCATATCACATCACAAGGGAATTCTTAGGATTAAAATCATAAAATTAGTCTAAACAATAAAAACTATATGTTTTAGTTGTATCACTTACATATTTTAAATTGAAATAATATATGCCATGATACCTATTATGAATTTGGCCAAATTCCACCATTTTAAAGTGTAAATCAACATTTTTATAAATAATCCTAGTGTAGGCTCGATTGCATGATTATAAAATTATAACATAATTTAAAATACGTAGAACAATATATTATGATATATGATGCTATACTATGCTACAACATATAATATTTATTTTGAACATAAAATCTTACTTTTTAGACTACAAGTGGCATAACACACCTTTGGTACTACAGCCTAATTCCCACTTAAAATTTAATAAATTTCATTATCTAATTTATTAAATCAAAATTTTTATGATTTAATTAATATAGACTATAGGGCATAATACCATAATATACTAGAACATTTCAAAACATCTTATAACATCCAAAACACATTAGTACATGCTCAAATATATGATGCAACATTATACTATAATATATGGTATTATAATATGATTTAGGGTTAGGGTTTATGGTATTCAAATCTCTAATAGTCAAGGGAAAGTCTCTTGAAGACATTTTAGCTACCATAACTATGTTAGCAATAGGTCATTCTTCAGATCTACTCTGAATGACATCTTTATTCAAGGTTTAGGGTTTAGGGTTAGTTTAGGGTTTAGAGTTTAGCATTTAGGGTTAGTTTAGTGTTTATGGTTTAGGGTTTGGGGTTTAGGATTTACATTTAGGGTTGTAGGTTTTAGGGTTTAGGGTTTAGGGGATTAGGGTTTAGGGTTTAGGGTTTAGTGTTTTAGAGTTTAAGCTTTAGGGTTTAGGGTTTATGGTTTAAGGTTTAGGGTTTAGGGTTTAAGGTTTAGGGTTTAGGGTTTAGGGTTTAATGTTTAGGGTTTAGGGTATCTAGGGTTTAGGGTTTAGGGTTTAACTTATAGGTTTAGGGTTTAAGTTTTAGTTTAGAATTTTGGGTTTAGGGTTTAAGGTTTTTTTTAATAGAGAATAAATTAAAATTCAACATTTCTTCTTTTTGATTTGATCAACCAAGTAGCATCCCAAGTTTTCTAAGACACAAGTAACGACATATATCAAAAATGATCACCCATAGATCAAATCAAAAACCCTAGATAAGTTGAACTTTATCTACTATAAAGACACAGTTCCATAAGCAGCATATTAGATCGATCGTTCCTTAGTTTCTCTAGTTCCCATTAGAATGACCCCTGCCTCTCAAGTAGGAGGATCCACTATCATTTCCTCAATCTCTCCCTCCGCCACCACCATGGTTGTAACCTTCATCACTCCACCCACCTCCATAACCACCACTGCTCTGACCACCACCTCCATATCCACCAACACCTCAGATCCCCACCCACTGATGTCATTGCCTCGGCATTCACCTCCATTGCCAGATCTAGATTGAGCCTAGTTGATGGTGATGTTCATGTCATCAAGGTTTTGGCCATTCTTAGGGTTTAGGTTTACTTTAGGGTTTAGGGTTAGGTTAGGGTTTAGGGTTTAGGGTTGTAGGTTTTAGGTTTTAGGGTTTAGGGTTTAGAGTTTAGGGTTTTAGGGTTTAGGGTTTAGGGTTTAGGGTTTAGGGTTTAGGGTTTAAGGTTTTAGGGATTAGGGTTTAAGGTTTAGGGTTTAGGATTTAGGGTTTAGGGTTTAGGGTTTAGGTTCTAGAGTTTAGGGTTTTAGGGTTTAGGGTTTAGGGTTGTAGGTTTAGGGTTTAGGGTTTTAAAAAAATTAAGTAAACTGGTAGGTTTAGGTTTATTTAGTTTATTTTTATTTATTTGAGTTTATTTTACTTTTTATTTTTATTTAGGTTTATTTTATTATTTTTATTTAGTTTAGTTTATTTATTTTAGGTTTATTTATTTTAGTTTAGGTTTTTTTTTAGTTTAGTTCTTAGGTTTAGGTTTATTTTTTAGTTAAGTTTTATTTTTATTTTATTTTTTAGTTTTAGGTTTTAGTTTTTATTTTTAAGTTTAGTTTACATTTTTATTTTTATTTTAGGTTTAGGTTTTAGTGTTTATTTATTAGTTAAGGTTTAGTTTTATTTTTAATTTATTTTATTTTATTTTGTTTAGGTTTAGGTATAGGTTTAGGTTTTCTTTATTTTAGTTTAGTTTATTTTAGTTTAGGTTTAAGTTTATTTTATTTTATTTATTTTATTATTATTTTAAGTTTTGGTTTAGTTAAGGGTTTAGTTTTTATTATATATTTATTTTTAGGTTTATTTTTTGGTATTTTTTATTTAGTTTTTTATTTTATTGTATTTAGGTTTATTTTATTTTAGTTTTTTATTGTATTTAGGTTTTTTATTCTTAGGTTTATTATATTTTTTTTTAGTTTAGTTTAGGTTTTTTATTTATTTTATTTTAGTTTTATTTTTATTTTATTTTATTCTAAGGTTTAGGTTTAGGTTTGGGTTTTAGTTTAGGTTTTTATTTTATTTTATTTAGGTTTAGGTTTTTTTATGTATTTTATTTTTAGGTTTAAGTTTTTAGGTTTTTAGGATTTATGGTTTAGGGTTTAGGGTTTATGGTTCATGGTTTTAGGGTT
The DNA here is from genome assembly GCA_021442155.1 of Cymbidium sinense. Classification (NCBI taxonomy): domain Eukaryota; kingdom Viridiplantae; phylum Streptophyta; class Magnoliopsida; order Asparagales; family Orchidaceae; genus Cymbidium; species Cymbidium sinense. The sequence goes on along the minus strand of CM038214.1, from coordinate 180,234,345 downwards.
TTAGAGTTTATGGTTTTAAGGTTTAGGGTTTTAGGGTTTAGGGTTTATGGTTAGGGTTTAGATCTTAGGGTTTATGGTTTAGTGTTTATGGTTTAGGGTTTAAGGTTTTGAGTGTTTAGGGTTAGTTTAGGGTTTAGGGTTTAGGTTTTAGGGTTTAGGTTAGGCTTTAGAGTATATGATTAGGGTTAGGGTTTAAGGTTTATGGATTAGGGTTTAGGGTTTATTTAGGTTTAGGGTTTTATTTAGGTGTTTAGAATTAGTTTAGTTTAGGGTTTAGTGTTTAAGGTATTTTAAGGTTCTAGGTTTAGAGTTTAGGGTTTAGGGTTTAGGGTTAGTTTTAAGGTTTAAGGTTTCAGGTTTAGGGTTTAAGATTTAAGGTTTAGGGTTTAAGATTTAGTTAGGTTTAGGGTATTATTTCAAAAAAGAAATTAAGTAAATCGACAAGTTTAAGTTTATTTAGTTTATTTTTTATTTATTTTAGTTTATTTTATTTTTTTTTTAATTATGTTTATTTTTTATTTTTATTTAGTTTAGTTTATTTATTTTAGGTTTATTTATCTTAGTTTAGGTTTTTTATTTTAGTTTATTTTTTAGGTTTAAGTTTAGGTTTATGTTTATTTTTAGTTTAGTTTTATTTATATTTTATTTTAGTTTAGTTTTTATTATTTAGGTTTAGGTTTAGGTTTTAGTTTAAGTGCTTATTTCATTTTATTTTATTTTATTTTGGTTTTATTTTTCTATTTATTTATTTTTTAGGTTTCATTTAGTTTAGGTTTATATTTATAGCTTTTTAGGGTTTAGGATTTAGCGTTTAGGGTTTAGGGTTTAGGGTTTAAGGTTTAGAGTTTAGGATTTAGCGTTTAGGGTTTAGGGTTTAGGTTTAGGTTTAGGGTTTAGGGTTGTAGGTTTTTGGGTTTAGGGTTTAGGATTTATGGCTTAAGTTTTAGGGTTGAGGGTTTAGGGTTTAGGGTTTAGGTTTGTTTAGGGTTTAGGATTTAGGGTTTAGGGTTTTTAGGGTTTAGGGTTTAGGGTTTAGGTTTTAGGTCTAGGGTTCAAGTTTTAGTTTTGGGTTTAGAGTTTTTGGTTTTTTTTCTTTTAATAGAGTAAATTCAGATTGAGCATTTCTTCATTTTGATTTCATCAACCAAGTAACACATCAAGTTTTGTAAGACACAAGTGATGACATAATTTAAAAATAAGCACGCATAGAGCAAAACTAAAGACAATTCCATAAGCAGCAGATCGGATCGGCCATTCTTCAGTTTCTCTAGTTCCCATCAGAACCACCTTGACCTCTCGAGTAGCGGGATCCACCATCATATCCCTGATCTCTAAGTTCGCAGCCACCATGCCTGTAACCTTCATCTCTCCTCCCGCCTTCATAACCACTACTTGACCACCACCACCTCCATATCCACCCTAGCCCACATCCCATCTGTGATCCATCAGCCTTGTTGAGAGTGATGTTCTCAAGAGGTTCCACCATTAGGGTTTAGGTTTATTAGGTTTTAGGGTTTAGGTTTATTTTTTAATTTATTTAGTCACTTTAGGGTTATGTTTAGGGTTTGGGGTTTAGGGTTTAGGGTTTAGAGTTTAGGGTTTGGATTTAGTGTTTAGTGTTTAAGGTTTAGGGTTTAGGGTTTAGGGTTTAGGGTTTAGGGTTTATGGTTTTAGGGTTTATGCTTTTAGGGTTTAGGGTTTAGGGTTTAGGGTTTAGGGTTTTGGGTTTAGTGTTTGGGATTGTTTAGGTTGTAGGTTTAGTGGGGTTTTTTTTTAAAGAAAAAAATTAATTAAACCTCATATTTTATTTAGTTTATTTTTTATTTATTTTAGTTTATTTTACTTTTTATTTTTATTTAAGATTATTTTTTATTTTTATTTAGTTTAGTTTATTTACTTTTGGTTTTTTATTTTAGTTTATTTTTTTATTTTTATTTATTTCTTTGGTTTAGGTTTAGGTTTATTTTTTAGTTGAGTTTTACTTTTAAATTATTTTTTAGGTTTAGGATTAGGTTTTTATTTTATTTTTTTAGGTTTAGGTTTTAAGTTTTTATTTTAGGTTTATTTTTTAGATTTTATATTTTAATTTAGGTTTTGCTATATTTTTAGTTTATTTTACTTTATGTACTTTAAATTTAGGTTTAGGTTTAGTTTATTTTAAGTTTAGGTTTAGGTTTTATTTATTTTAGTTTAGTTTATTTTAGTTTAGGTTCAGTTTTATTTTAGGTTTAGGATTTTAATATTATTTATTTTTAGGTTTTATTTTTAAGTTTATTTTTTAGGTTTAGGTTTTATTAGTTTTATTTTAAATTTATTTTATTTTTATTTTACATTTAGTTTTATTTTATTAAGTTTTATATTAGGTTTATTTTATTTTGTAGTTTAGTTTAGGTTTTTTTTTATTTTATTTTTTTAAGTTTAGGTTTAGGTTTTAGTTATGTTCTTATTTTATTTTATTTAGGTTTAGGTTTATTTATTTATTTATTTTATTTTATTTTATTTAGTTTAGGTTTAGGTTTAGGGTTTAGGGTTTAGGGTTTAGGGGTGTTAGGTTTAGGGAGTGTTTAGGGTTTTGTGTTTAGCCTTTAGGGTTTTTGGGTTTAGGTGGATTTAGGTAGCAGTTAGTTAGTTAATGGTTTAGGGTTTAGGGTTTAAGTTTAGGGTTTAGGGTTTAGAGAGAGTTTAGGTTTGGTGTAGGGTTTAGGTTTAGGGTTAGGTTATGGTTTTATTTTAGGGTTTATTTATTTTAATTAAGTAAACCCAAGGTTTATTTAATTTATTTTTTTATTTTAGTTTATTTATTTATTTTTATTTAGTTTATTTTTATTTTTATTTAGTTTATTTTTTAGGTTTTGGTGTAGGTTTATTATTTAGACTAGTTTTATTTTATTTTATTTTATTTTAGGTTTACTTTTTTATTTTATACAAGTTTTTTTTAATTTTTTAGTGTAGTTTAGGTTTTTATTTTTTTATTTTAGTTTTGCTTTTATTTTTTTTATTTTATTTTCTTTTTTGGTTTAGGATTAGGTTTAGTTTTTTATTTCAATTTTTTATTTTGGTTTATCTCTTTTTATTTATTTTATTTTTAAGTCCTATTTAGTTAAGGTTTAAGCTTTTATCTTTTCAAAGTTTAGGGTCAATTGAGGGTTTAGAGTTTAGGGTTTAGGGTTTGGGGTTTAGGGTTAGGGTTTAGGGTTTAGGATTTAGGTTTTAGGGTTTAGGGTTTATGGTTTAGGGTTTAGGAGTTTAGGGTTTAGGTTTTAGGGTTTAGGGTTTTAGGGGTTTGGGTTTACGGTTTAAGGTTTAGGGTTTCGGGGTTTTAGGGTTTAGGGTTTAGGGTTTAGGTTTTAGTTCTAGGGTTCAGGTTTTAGTTTAAGGTTTAGGGTGTTTGTTTTTTTTTTTAACAGAGAACAAATTTATATTTAACATTTCTTCTTTTTTTTTTAATTTTAGCAACCAAGTAATACACCAAGTTTTCTAAGACACAAGAGAAGACATAGATAAAAAATGAGTAAGCACAGAGCAAATCAAAAACCCTAGATAACTAGAACCATTTCTACTATAAAGATAGTTCCATTAGCACTATATCAGATTGATCATTCTTCTATTTTTCTAGTTCCCATCAGAACCACCCCGACCTCTCAAGTAGCGGGATCCACCGTCATATCCCCAGTCTCTCCCATCGCCACCACCATGCTTGTAACCTCTATCGATCCTCCCGCCTCCATAACCACCACTGCATCGACTGCGCCACCTCCACACCGGCACCACGGATCCCCACCACCACCATAGCAACTCTCGCCTTTACCGACCCATTTGTGACCCTAGTTGATGGTGATGTTCTTGATGTCAAGGTTCAGCCCATTCTTTGGATTTAGGTTTAGGTTTAGTATTATTAGGTTTTATTGTTTAGGTTTATTTTTTAATTTATTTAGTTACTTAAGGTTTAGGTTTAGGGTTTATGGTTTGGGGTTAGGGTTTAGGGTTTAAGGTTTAGGGATTCTATGGTTTAGGCTTTTAAGGTTTAGGGTCTAGTGTTAGGGTTTAGGGTTTATAGTTTAGGGTTTTTTAGGGTATAGTGTTTAGGGTTTAGGGTTGTAGGTTTAGTGTTGTAGTTTTATGCTTTAAAATTTAGGGTTAGTTTTAGGGTTTAGGATTTAGGGTTTAGAGTTTAGAGTTTTTTTTTTAAATAAGGAAAATTAAGTAAACTAGTAAGTTTAGGTTTATTTAGTTTATTTTATTTATCTATTTAGTTTATTTTATTTTACTTATTTAGGTTTATTTTTTATTTTTTATTTTGTTTGGTTTATTTATTTTAAGTTTATTTATTTTAGTTTATGTTTTTTATTTTTGTTTATTTTTCAGGTTTAGGTTAAAGTTTAGGTTTATTTTATATTTTAGGTTTAGGTTTTATTTTATATTTTTAGGTTTAGGATTAGGTAATTATTTTAGGTTTATTTTAAGGTATTCTTTTTTAGTTTGGCTGTTGGTTTATTTTTTTATTTTATTTTATTTTATTTTAGTTTATTTAGCTAGCTAACACGTAACCGAATTTAGGTTTTATTTATTTTAATTTATTTTATTTTAGTTTAGGTTTAGGTTTATTTTATTTTTATTTTAGGTTTAGTTTTTTTAGTTTCGGATTTAGGTTTTATTTTATTTATTTTTAGGTTTATTTTGTAGGTTTAGGATTTTATTTAGTTTTTATTTTATTTTATTTTATTTTATGTTTATTTTATTTTTATTTTAGGTTTAGTTTTTATTTTATTTAGGTTTGTTTTTTTTAGTTTAGTTTAGGTTTTTATTTATCTTATTTTATTTTATTTAGTTTTTATTTTTTATTTTTTTATTTTTATTTATTTTTAGGTTTAGGTTTAGGTTTTGGTTTTGTTTAAGTTTTTATTTTATTTTGGTTTAAGTTTTATTAATTTATTTTATTTTTATTCTCATTTTATTAGGTTTAGGTTTTTTTAGATTGTTAGGGTTTAGGGTTTAGGTTTTAGGTTTTTTTTCAGTTTTTTTTAGGTTTTATTTTATAGTTTTGGTTTAGGTTTATTTTTAGTTTATTTTATTTTATTTAGTTTAGGGTTTAGGTTTAGTTTATTTTAGGTTTAGGTTTAGGTTTTATTTATTTTAGTTTAGGTTTAGGTTTATTTTATCACATGTATTTTAGATTTAAGTTTTTTTTAGTTTATGGTTTAAGTTTTATTTTTTATTTATTTTTAGGTTTATTTTTATGTTTAGGCTTTTATTTTGTTTTTAATTCAATTTAATTTATTTTAGGTTTATTTTATTTTTAATTTATGTTTAGTTTTTATTTTATTTAGGTTTTTTATTTTTAGGTTTATTTTGTTTTTAATTTAGTTTAGGTTTTTATTTATTTATTTTAGTTTGGTTTTTAGTTTTTATTTTAATTTTTTTAAGGTTTAGGTTTAGGTTCTTTTTTTTTTTTACGTTTTGGTTTTTTTATTTATTATATTTTTAGGTTTCGTTTAGTTTAGGTATAGGTTTTTAGGTTTTTCGGGTTTATGGTTTAGTTTGGGGTTAGCATTGTAGGTTTTTTAGGTTTAGGGTTTAGGGTTTTGGGTTTAGTGTTTTAGGGTTTAGGGTTGTAGGTTTGGGGTTTAGGGTTTATTTTATTTATTTTTATTAGATTTTATTTTTTAATTAAATAAACTTGTAGGTTTAGGTTTATTTAGTTTATTTTTATTTATCTTAGTTGATTTTATTTCAAATTTTTTTTAGGTTTATTTTTATTTTTATTTAGTTTAGTCTGTTTATTTTTTATTTATTTTTTTTTTTTTATTTTTTTAGGTTTAGGTTTAAGTTTAGGTTTATTTTAGTTTAGTTTATTTTTATTTTATTTTTTTAGGTTTAGCTTTTTTTTTTTTTAGGATTGGGTTTAGGTTTTATTTTAGGTTTATTTTAGGTATTATTTTTTAGTTTAGGTTAGGTTTATTTTTAGATTATTATATTTTAATTTAGCTTAGGTTTAGGTTTATTTATTTTTTATAGTTTATTTTAGTTTAGGATTTATTTTATTTTTTATTTTAGGTTTAGGTTTTATTTTAGTTTAGGGTTTATGTTTTATTTTTTTTATTTATTTTTTTTTGGGTTTATTTTAGTTTTGGTTCTTGTTTAATTTTTTTTATTTTCTTTCATTTTAGGTTTTTTATTTTTATTTTAGGTTTACTTTTTATTTTATTTAGGTTTTTCATTTTTTAGTTATGTTTAGGTTTTTATTTATTTTATTTTATTTTAGTTTTATTTTTTATTTTATTTTCTTTTTTAGGTTTCAATTTAGGTTTAGGTTTTAATTTTGTTTATTTTATTTTATTTTATTTTTTATTTTGATTTAGGTTTTTTTTATTTATTTTATTTTTTGGTTTATTTAGTTTAGGTTTAGGTTTTTAGCTTTTTTGGTTTAGGTTTTAGGTTTTATTTTAGGTTTATTTTTAGATTTTATTTTTTAGTTTAGGATTATTTTTAATTTATTTTATTTTATTTAGTTAGGGTTTAGGTTTAGTTTATTTAGGTTTTTTTTAGGTTTATTTATTTTAGTTTAGTTTATTTTAGTTTAGGTTTGGTTTATTTTATTTTATTTATTTTATTTTTTCTTAGTTTTATTTTTAATGTATGATTAGGTTTTAGGTTTATTTTAGGTTTATGTTTAGGTTTCTATTTATTTTTTTATTTTATTTTATTTTAGGTTTATTTTAGTTTTATTTTATGTTTAGTTTTTATTTTATTTAGGTTTTTTATTCTTAGGTTTATTTTATTTTTTAGTTTAATTTTGGTTTTTATTTATTTTATTTTAGTGTATTTTATTTTATTTTATTTTAAGATTTAGGTTTAGGTTTTAGTTAGGTTTAATTTAATTTAATTTTATTTGGGTTTAGGTTTTATTTTATTTTAGGTTTTTTACTTTAGGTTTAGGTTTAGGTTTATTAGCTTTAGGGTTTAGGGTTAGGTTAGTGTTTAGGGTTTAGGTAGTTTGGGGTTTTTTAGGTTAGGGTTTATAGTTAGGTTTAGGTTTAGGGTTTATATTTAGGTTTAGGAGTTAAGGTTAGGGTTTAGGTTAGTTTAGGGTTAAGGTTAATGGTTTTAGGTTTAGGGTTTAGTTTAGGTTTAAAGGTTTTTTAGGTAGTTTAGGAGTTTAGGTTGGGTTTAGGTTTAGTTTAGTTAGTTTTAGGTTAAGTTAGGTTAAGTTTAGGTTTAGGTTTAGGGTTAGGTTAGTTATTTAGGTTTAGTTTAGTTTAGGATTAGGTTTAGGTTTATAGTTATTAAGGTTTAGGGTTTGTTTTAGGTTTTAGGGTTTTTAGTTTAGGTTTAGGTTTTAGGGTTTTAGGTTTTATGTAGGGTTTAGGTTTGTTTAGGGTTTAGGATTTAGGGTTTATGGTTTTTTTTAAAATTAAGTAAACCATTAGGTTTAGGTTTATTTAGTTTATTTTTTTATTTATTTTAGTTTATTTTTTTCTAATTTAGTTTAGTTTATTTATTTTAGGATAATTTATTTTAGTTTTTATTTTAGTTTATTTGTTAGGTTTAGATTTAGGTTTAGGTTTATTTTTTAGTTGAGTTATTTTTTTAGGTATAGGTTTTATTTTTTATTTTTAAGTTTAGGTTTAGGTCTTTATTTTATTTTTTAGGTTTTGGTTTTAGGTTTTTATTTTAATTTTACTTTTGGGTGTTTTTTAGTTGAGGTTTAGGTTTATTTTTAGTTTATTATATTTTATTTATTTAATTTTAGCTTTTATTTATTTTAGTTTAGTTTATTTTAGTTTAGGTTTAGGTTTATTTTATTTTGTATATATTCTTTTTCTTTTATGTTTAGGTTTTTTTTCAGTTTAAAATTTAGGTTTTATTTTATATTTATTTTTAGGTTTTACTGTAAGGTTTATTTCTAAGGTTTAGGTTTTTATTTAGTTTTTATTTTATTATATTTTAGGTTTATTTTATCTTTTTAACATTTATATTTTATTTTATTTATTTATTTTATTCTTTAGGCTTATCTTATTTTTTAATTTAGTTTAAGTTTTTATTTATTTTATTTTAGTTTATTTTTATTAGTTTATTTTATTTTATTTTACTTTTAGGTTTAGGGTTTTATTTTATTATTTTATTAATATTTATTTATGTTTAGGTTTATTTATTTATTTTATTTTTTGGTTTTATTTAGTTTATTTATGTTTTAGTTTTTTAGGATTTAGGTTTAGGGTTTATGGTTTTAGTTAGATTTAGAGTTTTAGTTTAGGGTTTAGGTTTAAGTTAGGTTTAGTTAAATTAGGTTTAGGTTTTTTTAGGTTTAGGTTTTTTGGGTTTAGTTAGTTTAGTTTAGGTTTATAGGTTTAGGTTTATTATTTTAGGGTTTAGGTTTAAATTTTTAGATTTAGTTTAGGGTTTATTTTTTATTTTTAGTTTATATTTATTTTAGGTTTATTTATTTTTGTTTAGTTTTATTTTAGTTTATTTTTTTTGGTTTATTTAGATTTAGGTTTTATTTTTAGTTAATTATTTTTTTAGTTTATTTTTTTAGGATTAGGTTTTATTTTATTTTTTATTTTGGTTTAGGTTTTTTATTTATTTTTTTTATGTTTTAGGTTTATTTTTGTTTTATTTTTTTTAGGTTTAGGTTTATTTTAGTTTATTTTATTTTTTTAGTTTAGGTTTAGGTTTTATTTATTTTAGTTTAGGTTTAGGTTTATTTTTTATTTTATATTTTTTATTTTTATTATAGGTTTAGGTTTATTTAGTTTATTTTAATTTTATTTATTTTAGGTTTATTTTTAGGTTTAGGTTTTTTTATTTAGTTTTATTTATGTTATTTTAGGTTTATTTATTTTTTTATTTTAATTTTTTTATTTTATTTAGGTCTTTATTTTATTATTTTATATTTTTTTATTTAGGTTTATTTATTTTTATTTTTTTATAGTTTATTTTTTTATTTTTAGTTTTAGGTTTATGTTTTAGTTTAAGTTATTTTTATTATTATTATTATTATTATTTTTTGTATTTATGATTAAATTTTTATTGTCTATTTTATTTTTTAGGTTTTATTTAGTTTAGGTTTATGTTTTTTAGTTTTTTTATTTAGGGTTTAGGTTTTAATTGCATTTTAGAGTTTATGGCTTAGGGTTAGGGTTTAGGGTTTAAGGTTTTTTTAGTGTTTGGGCTTTAGGGTTTAGGGTTTTTAATGGTTTAGGTTAGGGTTCAGGTTTAGGTTAGTTTAGGGTTTAGGCTTTAGGCTTTAGGGTTTAGGGTTTTTAAGAATTAGGGTTTAGGGTTTAGGGTTTAGGATTGTAGGTTTAGGGATTAGGATTTATGGTTTAGGGTTTAGTTTTTTTTAAATTAACTAAATTGGTTGGTTTAGGTTTATTTAGTTTATTTATTTATTTATTTTAGTTTATTTTATTTTATTTATTTTTATTTAGGCTTATTTTTTCTTTTTATTTAGTTTAGTTTATTAGTTTTAGGTTTAATTATTTTAGTTTAGGTTTTTTATTTTAGTTATTTTTTAGGTTTATGTTTAGTTTTATGTTTATTTTTTAGTTTAGTTTTATTTTTATTTTATTTTTGAGGTTTACATTTTATTTTTTATTTTTAGGTTTAGGTTTAGGTATTTATTTTATTTTTTTAGGTTTAGGTTTTATATTTTTATTTTAGGTTTTTATTTTCAGTTTAAGTTTAGGTTTATTTTTAGTTTACTTTATTTTATTTTGTTTAGTGTTTAGGTTTAATTTATTTTAGGTTTAGGTTTAGGCTTTATTTATTTTAGTTTAGTTTTTTTTAGTTTAAATTTATGTTTATTTTGTTTATTTTATCTTTAGGTTTTTTTTAGTTTAAGGTTTATGTTTTATTTTTTATTTATTTTTAGGTTTCTTTTTTAGTTTTAAGTTTTTATTTAGTTTTTATTTTATTTTATTTTAGGTTTACTTTATTTTTATTTTACATTTAGTTTTTATTTCATTTATGTTTTTCACTTTTTAAGTTTATTTTATTTTTTCAATTTAGTTTATGTTTTTATTCATTTTATTTTATTTTAGTTTTTATTTTTGATTTATATTATTTTTGGGTTTAGGTTTAGGTTTAGGTTTAGGTTTTAGTTTAGGTTTTTATTTTATTTTGTTATTTTATTTTATTTAGGTTTAAGTTTTATTTATTTATTTTATTTTAGGTTTAATTTAGTTTGGGTTTAGGTTTATATGTTTTTAGGGTTTACGATTTAGGGTTTAGGGTTTAGGGTTTAAGGTTTAGGATTTTTAGGGTTTAGGGTTTAGGGTTCAAGTTTTAGTTTAGGGTTTAGGGTTTTTGGTTTTTTTTAACAGAGAATAAATTGAGATTCAACATTTCTTCTTTTTGATTTCATCAACCAAGTAACAAATCAAGGAAGTGATCAAATGACCACCTTAGGGCTAGCTAATGCATCATGCTCCCAGGATGTCCACACTTTCTACCCATTACTATTCAATCTTATATAAGTAAACACATGAATAGAGGAAAGAGAACTCAATATTCATACACTTAAGCTATAAGCACATGCATTTCTTATATATTTATAACTATCATCAAAACATATATTATTATTCATTTATAAGCTTTTAAAAAATACATTTGGATTTAATAGTAATAATAGCTAGGTAAATATTAAATTAAATCAATGCATGCAAGCATACATAAACGAAATCCATTTTATTTTACTTGATTTTGAAAAGATGGATGCATGAATTCAAATGACATACCAAATTTGACCATAAAGGGTTTAGGGTTTAGGTTTGATTTTAGAGTTAGGGTTTTAGGTTTAGGGTTTAGGTTAGGGTTTAGGTTTAGGTTTAGAGTTTAGGGTTTAGGGTTTATGAATTAGGGTTTAGGGTTTCTTAGGTTTAGGGTTAGTTTATTAGATTTTGGGCTTAGCTTTAGGGTTTAAGATTTTTGGTTTAGGTTAGTTTTTAGGTTTGTGGTTTATGGTTTAAACTTTAGGCTTTTTTTAGGGGTTAGTTTAGGTTAGTTAGGGTTTAGGTTTAGGATTAGGATTTAGGGTATAGTGTTTAGGGTTTAGGGTTAGGGTTGGTTTAGGTTATAGTTTAGTTTAGGGTTTAGGATTTAAGGTTTAGGGTTTAGATTAGGTTTAGGTTTATTGTTTAAAATTTAGTGTTTAGTATTGATTGTAGGTTTAGGTTTAGGTTTATTTTAAAACAAAATTAAGTAAAGGTTTGGTTTATTTAGTTTTGTTTATTTATTTATTTATTTTTTTATTTATATTTAGGTTTATTTTTATTTTATTTAGTTTAGTTTATTTTTTAGTTTATTCATTTTAATTTTGGTTTTTTTTATTTTATTATTTTAGGTTTAGGTTTAGGTTTATGTTTATGTTTTAGTTTAGTTTTATTTTATTTTCTAGGTCTAGGTTTCATTTTTTATTTTTAAGTTAAGGATTAGGTTTTTAATTTATTTTCTTAGGTTTAGGTTTTAGGTTTTTATTTTAGGTTTAGTTTTAGTTGAGGTATAGGTTTATTTTTAGTTTACTTTATTTTATTTAGTTTAGGGTTTAAGTTTAATTTATTTTAGTATAGGTTTAGGTATATTTTATTTTGTTTACTATAGGTTTAAGTTTTTTTTGAGTTTCGAGTTTAGGTTTATTTTTTATTTATTTTTAGGTTTATTTTTAGCTTTTATTTTATTTTATTTTTATTTTACATTTAGGTATTTTATTTTTAGGTTTATTTTATTTTTTCATTTAGTTTAGGTTTTTATTTATTTGATTTTAGTTTATTTTTTATTTTTTATTTTTTATTTTATTTTTATGTTTAAGATTTTGGTTTAGGTTTAGGTTTTCATTTAGGTTTTTATTTTATTTTATTTTTTTTATAGCTTTAGGTTTTTATTTAATTTATTTTTTAGATTTTATTTGGTTTAATTTTAGGTATTAAGGTTTTTAAGGTTTTGGGTCTAGTGTTTACAGTTTAGGGTTTAGGGTTTGTGGTTTAGGGCTTAGGGTTTAGGGTTATGGTTTTAGTGTTTAGGGTTTAGGGTTTAGGGTTTAGGATTTTAGGTTATAGGGTTTAGGGTTTAGGTTTAGCTTAGTGTTTAAAGTTTAGGGTTTAAGAGTTTAGGGTTTAGGGTTTAGTTTGGGGTTTAGGGTATAGTTTAGGTTTGTAGGTTTTAGTTTAGGATTAGGGTTTATAGTTTAGGATGGTTTTAGGGTTTAAAGCTTAGGTTTAGTTTTGATTTAGGTTTAGGGTTTAAGTTTTATGGTTAGTTTAGGGTTTAGGGTTTAGGGTTGTAAGTTTAGGGTTATAAGTTTAGGGTTTAGGGTTAGTTTTAGGGTTTAGCGTTTAGGGTTAGGGTTAATTTTTTTAAAAACTAAGTAAACAACTAGGTTTATGTTTATTTAGTTTATCTTTTATTTATTTTATTTTTATTATATGTTTTTTTTGTTTAGGTTTTATTTTTTTATTTAGGTTTTTAATTTTTTTAGTTTAATTTAGGGTTTTATTTATTTTAAGGTTTTGGGTTTTGGGTTAGTTCTATGGTTTAAGGTTTAGGGTTGTATGTTCGAGGTTGTAGGTTTAGGGTTTAGGGTTTTTTTTTAAAATTAAGAAAACCGATTGTTTAAGGTTTATTTAGTTTATTTTTTATTTATTTTAGTTTATTTTACTTTTTTATTTTTATTTAGTTTTATTTTTTTATTTTATTTAGTTTAGTTTATTTATTTTAGGTTTATTTATTTTAGTTTAGGTTTTATTTTAGTTTAGTTTTTAGGTTTAGGTTTAGCTTTATGATTATTTTTTTGTTTAGTTTTGTTTTTATTTTATCTTTTAGGTTTAGGTTTTATTTTTTTTTTAGTTTAGGTTTTTATTTTCTTTTTGTAGGTTTAGGTTATAGGTATTTACTTTAGGTTTATTTTTAGGTTTTATTTTTTAGTTTAGGTTTAGGTTTATTTTTAGTTTATTTTATTTTATTTAGTTTAGGGTTTAGGTTTAGTTTATTTAGGTATACATTTAGGTTTTATTTATTTTAGTTTATTTTACTTTAGATTAGGTTTAAGTCTTTTTTATTATGTTTATTTTAGGTTCTGGTTTTTTTTAGTTTATGGTTTAGATTTTATTTTTTTATTTATTTTTAGGTTTATTTATAGGTTTAAGTTTTAATTTAGTTTTTTTATTTTATTTAGTTTTTTAATTTTAGGTATATTTTATTTTTCTAGTTTAATTAAGGTTTATATTTATTTTATTTTAGTTTAGTATTATTTTTTATATTATTTTAATTTTAGGTTTAGGTTTAGGTTTAGGTTTAGGTTTTAGTTTAGGCTTTTATTTTATTTTATTATTTTATTTTATTTAGGTTTAAAATTTTTTATTTATTTTGTTTTAGGTTTTTATTTAGGTTTAGGTTTTTTTTTTAGGTTTTTAAGGTTTAAGGATTAGGGTTTTGGGTTTTGGGTTTGGGGTTAACGGTTAAAGGTTTAGGGTTGTAGGTTTTAGGGTTTAGGATTTAGGGTTTAAGGGTTTAGGATTTAAGGTTTAGGGTTTAGTGTTTAGTGTTTAGGGTTTAGGGCTAGGGTTTTTTTATTTTATTTTTTTATTATTTTATTTATTTTAAATTAAGAAAACTAGTAAGTTTAGGTTTATTTAGTTTATTTTTTATTTATTAAATATTTTTTTAAAATTTTATTTATTTTTATTTTATTTAATTATTTATTTAGTTTTAATTTTAGGTTTATTTTATTTTTATTTTAGGTTTATTTATTTATTTAGGTTTATTTTATTTTCATTTTTAAGTTTAGTTTTTTTTTTTTACATTTTTTATTTTTTAGTTTAGTTTATCTTTTTATTTAATTTATTTTAGTTTAGTTTTAATTTTTTATTTTATTTTCTTTTTTGGTTTAGGTTTAGGTTTTAGTTTTAGTTTTTATTTTATTTTTTATTTTGGTTTAAGTTTTTATATTTATTTTATTTTTAGGTTTTATTTAGTTTATGTTTAGGTTTTTAGCTCTTTAGGGTTTAGGATTTAGGGTTTAGGTTTTAGGGTTTAGAGTGTTAGGTTTTAAGGTTTAGGGTTCAGGGTTTAGGGTTTAGGGCATAGAGTTTTAGGGTTTTGGGTTTAGGGTTTAGGTTTTAGGTTTAGAGTTTAGATTTAGGGGTTTAGGGTTTAGGGTTTATGGTTTAAGGTTAGGGTTTTTTTTTATTAAAATTTTATTATTTAGGATATAAGGTTTAGGGTTTAGGGTTTAGGGTTGTAGGTTTAGGGTTTTTTTAAAATTAAGAAAACCAGTAGGTTTACGTTTATTTGGTTTATTTAGTTTATTTTTTATTTATTTTTATTTATTTTTTTATTTAGGTTTATTTTTTATTTTTATTTAGTTTAGTTTATTGATTTTTGTTTATTAATTATTGTTTAGGTTTTTTATTATAATTTATATTTTAGATTTAGGTTTAGGTTTATTTTTATTTTTTAGTTTAGTTTTATTTTATTATTTATTTTTAAGTTTAAGTTTTATTTTCTATTTTTTGGTTTAGGTTTTTATTTTATTTTTTTATGTTTAGGTTTTAGGATTTTATTTTATGTTTATCTTTAAGATTTATTTTTTAGTTTAAGTTTAGGTTTATTTTTGTTTTATTTTATTTTATTTTGTTAAGGTTTGGGTTTAGTTTATTTTAGGTTTAGGTTTAGATTTTATTTATTTTAGTATATTTTATTTAAATTTAGGTTTAGGTTTATTTTATTTTTATTTTAGATTTAGGTTTATTAGGGTTTATGTTTAATTTTTTATTTATTTTTATGTTTATTATTTAGGTTTAGATTTTTATTTAATTTTTTTTAGGTTTAGTTTTTTACTTTATCTTGGTTTTTTTAAATTAGTTTAGTTTAGTTTTTATTTATTTTATTTTATTCTAGTTTTTTTTTTTATTTTATTTTCTATTTAGGTTTAGGTTTTGGTTTAAGTTTTAGTTTATGTTCTTATTTTATTTTATTTTAGTTTAGGTTTATTTATTTATTTTATTTTAAGGTTTTAATTAGTTTAGGTTTAGATTTTTAGCTTTTTAGGGTTTAGTGTTGAAGGTTTACGGTTTATGGTTAGTTTAGGGTTTAGGGTTTAGGGTTTGGGACTAAGGTTTTAGGGTTTAGGGTTTAGGGTTTAGAGGTTAGAGGTTAGGCTTTAGGGTTTTGAGTTTTGGGTTTAGGGTTTAGCGTTTAGGGTTTAGGTTTTTAGTTTATGGTTCTGGTTTTAGTTTTGGGTTTAGTCTATTTGTTTGTTTTTTTATTAGAGAACAAATTCAGGTTCAACATTTATTCTTTTTGATTCCATCAACTAAGTAACACACCAAGTTTTTTATGACACAAGTGACAACATAGTTTGAAAATGAGCACGCATAATGCAAATCAAAAACCCTAGATAACCAAAACTGCCTCTATTATAAAGACATAGTTACATAAGTAGCAGATCGGATTGGCCATTCTTCAGTTTCTCCTATTCCCATCAGAACCACCTCGGCCTCTCGAGTAGCGGGACCCACCATCATATCCCCGATCTCTCCCTCCACCACCACCACGGTTTTAACCTCTCTCGCTTCATTCGCTTTCATAACCACCATTGCTTTGACCACCACCTCTATATCCACCAGCACCTCTAGATCCCCCACCACCATTGATAATGTGCCTTAGCCTTCTACACCTTGATATAGGCAGCACGGTTAACAATGATGTTCTTGCTGTCAAGGTTCTACCCATTCTTAGGGTTTAGGTTTAGGTTTATTAGGTTTTAAGGTTTATGTTTTATTTTTTATTTATTTTTAGGTTTAATTTTTAGGTTTATATTTTTATTTTATTTTATTTTAGCTTTATTTTATTTTTCTTTTACATTTAATTTTTATTTTATTTAGGTTATTTATTCTTAAGTTTATTTTATTTTTTAGTTTAGTTTAGGTTTTTATTTATTTTATTTTAATTTTTTTTGTTTATTTATTTTATTTTATTTTTAGGTTTAGGTTTAGGTTTTAGTTTAGGTTTTTATTTTATTTTATTTAATTAAGTTTAGGTTTTATTTATTTATTTTATTTTTTAAGTTTTATTTAGTTTAGGTTTAGGTTTTTAGGTTTTTAGTGTTTAGTGTTTAGGTTTTAGAGTTTAGGGTTTAGGGTTTTAGGGTTTATGGTTTTAGGGTTTAGGGTTTAGGGTTTGGGTTTTGGGTTTAGGGTTTAGTGTTTAGGCTTTAGGGTTTTAGGTTTTTAGGGTTTAGGGTTTAGGGTTTAGGCTTTAGGGTGTAGGGTTAGCTTAGGGTGTAGGGTTAGTTTAGGGTTTAGGGTTTAAGTTTAAGTTTAAGGTTTTAAGTTTAGGAGTTTAAGTTGGTGTAGGGTTTAAGTTTAGGTTTTAGGGTTTAAGAGGTTTAAGTTTAAGTTTAGGTTAGGTTTAGGATTAGGTTTAGGGTTTAGGAGTTTTAGGTTTAGAGTTTAGGTTTATAGTTAGTTTAGTTTAGGGTTTAGGGTTTAGTGTTTAGGCTTTAGGGTTTAGGTTTAGAGTTTAGTCTCAGTTGGTTTAGTGTTTAGGTTAGTTTTTTAAGGTTTAAGGTTTAGAGTTTAAGGTTTAGTGTTTAGGGTTTAGGGTAGGGTTTAGGGTTTAAGATTTAAGGTTTAGGTTTAAGGTTTTGGTTTAGGGTTTTGTGTTTTAGGGTTTAGGGTTTAGGGTTTAATGTTAGGGTTAGTGTTTGGGTTTAGGGTTTTTTTTGGAAAAGTTAAAATTTTATTACCATAAAAGGAAAAGATACAATGTTCTTAAAAGGCGTAAAACACAGAATTCTATCGCTCATAGAGCTACAAGAAACCTAAAGAGCTAAACCCTCATCTAAGTACATTAGAAGAAGAAAAGAAAATGAGAGCAAAAACATCAACTAAAAAGCATGAGATCAAAATGACATAGAGTAAAACAAAACAAAGCATAAAAACATAATAGGTTGAGTCAGCAGCAGTTCATGATTCCTTTGAGAAAGTAACATAAGCAAGCTCCACAGCAACAACAGTAGGGATGACTGAGAAACTACCAGGCCTCTAGTAAAGTTCCAACCTACGAAAGAATTCTACAAAAAACACTAGCAAAGCAATAGTATAGCTAAAATGATAAGGATAAAGAGAGAAAATGGAGTGCTGAGAAAGAAAAGGCTCAGGCTCAGTTAAGATCACCTCAAGGGGCAACAATACATATGAGCATCTAAACTTCATAAGGGTTACAATCATATGTAAAGCTACCAACCAAAGAGAGGAGGTGAGTAACATCAAAGTCATCATAGCTAGTATACCTGATACCAACAATCATTCAAGGCTAGTAGTCCATAGTGATCCAGTCCTACACTAAACAAATAGAGAAAACAACCAACTAGTAGCCAATCAGCAGCCAACTCACCACTAAAACCCAGAACAGGCCAATCACATAAAGCCAGCAACCTAGAAGTTACAATAGGATCATTGGCCAAGCTAATGGAATCAAGCAGTAACACCACCAAAACCACCACCAACATACCTTAACAAGCCAACAACTAAAACCAGCACACACAAAAGGAAGCCACCAACCACTAGAAACCAAAAATCCCAATTCAGAAGGATCAGGAAAGGTTTGGCCAAGAAGAATAAAAAAAACCAACAAAGAGAAAGGCAGCCAACCAAGATTCCAAGGACAACTAAAAGTCCTCCCACCAAAGAAGCTAAGTAAAACATCCATAAGGCAACCCCAGAGAATAACCCATCATTAGTAACCAACAAAGGAAAGATCCCCATCAGCCAAGGAAAAGTAGAAAAACTAGCAAAACACCACACAATAGAGAAACAACCAACCAATCCAGCCAGCCAACATAGCCTCCTAGCCAACCACCATAGTAGCAGAAAACCCAAGTCAATGTAAAGTCCAACAATAGCCATCAACCCAAAATCACCCAAGATAGCCAAGAAAATAACAACCACCAAAAAGCCCTCAACCAGCCAACCTAGAGCCACTGTAGCCAAGAGAGAAAGGCTAAAATAGGAAGAGGACAAGACCAAAACCAAAAGAAATAAAATAGAATCAGCAAAACTGACCACCAAGCCACATTCAACAAGACAGAGAAAGTAATAGCCAAACAAAAACCTCCACCATTCCAAAATGAGGCTAGAGCTAAACCACCAACTGTCCCCCAAATATGTCACCAATAG
Organism: Cymbidium sinense; assembly: GCA_021442155.1. Classification (NCBI taxonomy): domain Eukaryota; kingdom Viridiplantae; phylum Streptophyta; class Magnoliopsida; order Asparagales; family Orchidaceae; genus Cymbidium; species Cymbidium sinense. The sequence goes on along the minus strand of CM038214.1, from coordinate 180,216,169 downwards.
AAAAGGAAAAAATAAAACAGCCAATTAGCCAACCAACCTAACCAGCGAACACTACTAGTCAACCCAGCTAGCCAACAAAACCACCAATTCAACTACCACAATAGCAGATCCAAAACAGGTAAGTGAGCAACTAGCCCCAAAATGAGGCAAAACCCAATAGCAGATAAAGCCACAACCCAAAAGGTGGTTATCAAAAATAGCCAAGGAAAAAATGTGGTAAAAACCCATCCAGGCAAACAGCAGCCACCAGACTAAAAAACAAAATCAACTCAAGCTGCAATGATAATAATCACTAAGGAGTAAACACTAGGCCAACCCAAAAGTAAAAGGTCAAAAGTAATAACCACCTCCAGCCAAAGTGTGAAAATAAGCAAATAGCCACAACTCAAAGAGGGTTTAATAAAAGGCAAACAAAAGCAAAGGCTCATAAAAAATAACAAAACAAAACCAAGCCAAGAAATTATAACTGAGATAAGGCAATCCAGTATTATCCAAATTAACCAAGCCTCTTAATAGTTTAGGCAACATTTGGTTGTCAAATAAAGTGAACTCGCTTAAGTTGGCACCTAAATTAGCCAAGAAATCAAGACATTATTACCTTCATGAAGGATGGGGAATTTTAAAACAAACTTGAAAAGAAGATTTTTGTATGATTAAGGAGATAAAATAATTTAGCATTCCTATTTCTATTGGAATTAAGCATGTCAAAAAACAAGCATCAACTTCAAACCAGATGTTGAGAAAACCTCTATTCAAAAAAGTTTCAATAGCTTTATTAACAGAACAGGCTTTGAGAGGATAAGCAAAAGCACAAATGATAATACCTTTAGAATCCTTAAGGATACCACCACAACCATATTTATTGGAAGCTACAGAACCATCAATATTCACTTTAATCAAGTTGTCTTTAGGTTTGATCCAATGGATAATCTTAACACATTTATAAGGGTCCAAGTCGTAATGATACCCGTGTTTAGCCACAAATTTATAGCCTCTAAAATGAATGTTACTAATAAGATTGGCATTAAACAGAGCATGAATTTTTTCTTTAGTTTTAGCCATGATCCCTTTATGGTTCATAGGAGTGCCATGATATTTAGCATCATTTCTATCCATCCAGATTAATTAGAGAAGGGTAATAGTAGTTAAAACTTTCATATGACCTTTCACAATTTTTTTTTAAAACAAACTTCAAGAAGTTGATATAAAGAAAGAGAACCATGAAGATAGTTGGAATTAAATAAACCATCATACCAAAGCCAAAATTTAGAAGCAATAGCACCATTGAAAAAAATAGGATTTACATTTTCAATATGAAAGCAACAATAGCATTTTGATGGTAAATAAAACCCTTTAGTCCATAGCAAAGAGTCCATAGGAATAACGTTATTCAAAATCCTCCAAGCTAAAACTAAGTAGGAAATGGAAATGATATTGTTCCAAAGTTTAATAAAGACACTGGAGGGGTTCTGTTTATCTCTAATAAAATTCCAAACCTCTTTAAGAACAAAATCACCATTATAAGTAAGCTTAAAAAGAATTTGATCAGGTTTGTTAGAAGAAATGGGGATATTTCTAAAATTGTCAAAAAGAGAAATATGGATATAATTCTCAAGTTTACTTTCATTCCAATTGTTATTAAGCCAAAAAGAGTTAACTTTAACAACAGTAGTAGAGTGCGTAGATAAAAGGGTGTCAATGGAGTAGTTGCCAGACTAGTTGTCTTGCCAAAAGAAAGAGGTACCCGAATGGATGCCCCAAGATATTAAGGATTGTTGATGGAGCAAAGCCTTTTTCCAAACTAGAGAGTCACCAACTTTATAAGCACAGATAAGAGGGTGTTTACCTTGGCAATATTTCTCCATCATAAAATTAGCCCAAAGGCTATCATTCTCTATAAAATTCCACTAGAGCTTATGAGAGAAAGTGGTGATAGCTTCACGAATAGGTTTGCAACCTAGTGCACCTTCACCCAAAGGACCAGAACATTTATGCCAAGATGTCCAATGCATTCTTTTGGTAGAGTTATTAGAGCCCCAAAAAAATTTATTAATCAACCGATCAATTCTAATGAGAGTTGCTTTAGTGGGGATTATAGTTTGAATCAAATAAAGAGGCATTGAATTGAGAGTGCTTTTAAGAATAGTGAGCCTGCCACCAAAGGAAAGTAAATGGAATTCCCAAACAAAAATTTTATTTAAAATTTTTTGAATTAACTCATCAAAGAGATGGAATCATTTTGGGCCTTTAAAGAGAGGAGCACCCAAGTACTTTAGAGGTAAGTGTTGATGCTTAAAATCAGTGATATGCAGTATTTATTTGATTTTATTATTGGAGATATGAGAGGAAGTGATAAAGAAGCTTTCCTTATCATTGATAGAAAGGCCACTTTCTCTACCAAATTTATTTAGAAAATATTTGAGATGCTTGATATGATGAATAGAAGCATTGCAAAAAATAATGAAATCATCTGCAAAGCTTAAATGGGAAATAAGAAGACCACCAAGAGTTCTGTAGTTCATACTAGCATTGTTAAAGAATAAATCATTGATGCTCCTAGATAAGTACTCAACAATGATAATAAATAATGAAGGAGATAAAGGTCCCCTTGTCTTAAGCCATGGGAAGAGGGAAAGAACCCCAAGGCTTCCCCATTAAGCAAAATTGAAAACTAGGAATTATTAATACAATTTTTAATAAGAAAAATAAATTTATCGAAAGCCAAATAAATTCGTAATATGGAAAATAAAGTCCTAAGAAATGTTATCAAAGGCTTAGGTAATATCTAATTTGAAAAGAATGTTGTTACCTCTATTCTTAGCATCAAGATCATGAATTAATTCTTGGGCTGATAAAATATTATTATAAATAGATCTACCTCTAACAAAACTAGTTTGGTTGAGAGAGATAATTTTATTAAGTAAAGGACTAAGCCTATTGGTTAGAATTTTGGAAATCAACTTATTGAAGAAGGTGCAAAGACTAATAGGTCTAAAATCACTCCAATAGTTTGGATTACCTTTTTTAGGTATGAGAATGATCGAAGTACTAGAAAAATATCAAGGAAAAGGATTACCATTAAAAAAATCAACCATAGCCTCAATCAAATCATTTTTAATGATAAACAAACATTTTTGAAAATTTTGAGTAGTGAAACCCTCGAAAGAATAGAATATATATTCATGCTTTTAAGCACATTAGGCATGATGGTAAGCAAAATATTATCATCATTTGTAATAATAGAAAGAATCAAAAGCAATTTAGAAATAGCTTCATAAGAGAAACTCTTATTAAGCATATTTCTAAAGTAATTAATAATTAATTCCTTAATATCATTGTTCTCCATAATCCAAACACCATTATCATCTTTTTTTTGAATATTATTCAAAGCTCTCTTTTATTAACTAAAGCATGGAAATACCTAGTATTCTTATCAACATCAAATATGCTTACTAGCTTTTTTTGCAAGTAAGTCTCTTCCATATTTTGAGTTAACAAGTTTGTCTTTCACCAAGTCACAAACTAATTTTTCCATATCTTTAATATTAGAAAAAAGGTTTTTAAAATAACGTGTGTTCCACCAACCCAAATTTTGTTTAAGTCTTTAAATTTTAAACCAAAGTTTATTAATCCCCATAATTGAATTATCAGGATGTAAATGGGCTTTCCAATTATTAGCCACAACATCAAAAAAATCAATATGCTGAATCAACATGTCCTGAAATCTAAAAGGAGAGGATTTATGTAATCTATTAGAATTATCTTTAATAGAAACAAGAAGAAGAGCATAATTTGACACAGTTCTACTTAAATAATCAACATAAGTAATAGGACATTGAGTAATCCAGTGAGTATTAAAATGAATTTGGTCCAACCTTTGTTGAAGTCTAGAGTTTTGCCAAGTATAATTAGAACCATTAACGCCAATATCAATCAAATTAAAATTAAGGATCATATTGAAAAAATATTCCATGGAATGAATATTGGAGGAGCAGCCACCACTCATTCAAAAGAAAATAAAATAGTGCAAATCACCATGCAAACCAAGGTTTGTTGATCGAGGTAGCAAAATTCCTCAAATTATCCCAAAGAAGATTTCTACCAGATCTATAACAAGATGCATAAACAAAAGAGCCCAAAACACAATAGTCAACATAAGAGATTTGAGCATTGGTAACTTGTTGAAAATCATCAATAATAGAAACCTCAATAACGAAATTGACACCAAATCTTATTACTAACATTAGAGAAAATTTTATTGAAGCTGATCATTCTAGAAACATGGTTAATTTTATTAGCATGAATAAGAGGCTCTAGAATAATAAGTAAATAAATATTATGAATGTGACAAAGATTTCTAATATGATTATGAACTAAGAGGGTATCGATCCCTCTAATATTCCAAATAAGAAATTTAAACATAAGTAAAATAAAAAGGGGTTAAGCAAGGTTTAATTAAGAGAGGAGTGAGAGGCTGCAGTAGATCTAGTGTTTTTGGATAATTTGGGAGAGTAATTTTTACACACTTTTTCTTTTTAGCATGATAAGTTTGAAAACCATTTTTTTCCCTAGAGTCATCATTCGAGCAAGATTTAGTAACATTGGTCACAAATTTAATAGAATTCTCCAATTGTTTGAGGGGAGTTCACCCTCTTCCAAATCCATATTAAGTTGAAAAGTAGGATTAACATGAATATTAAGATTATAAATGAGAGACAGTGAAAATTTAGAACCATTTAAAGCACAAGTAGTTAAATATGGATCAGAAATGTTTTCAGCATGCTCGACATCATTTAAATCCTCATTAAAAGCTTCATTTTCATTGATCAAAGTAGACATATATGTAGAAATAGAATCAGAGGAAACATAATCATTTTCCAATAACTTTGAAAATTTATTATTCTCTGCATTAGAAATATTCAAATTCAAACAAGGAAAAAGAGGTAAATCATCCTACCCATTTTGAAAATCAGCCAAATCTATTTTAATAGTAGGTGTCAAAACTTGTTCAACAGGATTAACCTCGATATCCAAGGAATCAACCTCAATAATAGCCTTCATACCATTCTTAATATGCAAGGCTGATTTTTGAACATAAGTAGGGATTGACTTATGGGTGGGAACAACATTCTCTTTAGGAAGATTTCATTTTTTTTAAGTGAGGATGGAGAATAAAACATTTCAAATTATCTTGACTGTGAATTTTACAGTGGGAACAGAAAACTAGAAGGTTCTCTAATTCAACCTTTTATGAATACATATTTTTTTAGATCCAATCCAAACTTCCTTAGGTATTTTTTAGTTATGTCTAATTCCACGATGATCCAAGCCATAGAAGAGCGAGATCACTCAGCGGTCGCTTGGTTGAGTTGCAAAGGTCGACCAAATAAAGCTTGGACAGTAAAAAGCACATGATGGGTAACAAAATTAATGTGCATATTAGGAAGAGATAACTACACTGGGATAATAGGAGATTCCTCCTTAATGTCAAAAAGAGGTGACCACTTCAACAACACATTTGACAATTAAAGATGAAATAAGAATGACACAAAAAACATGTGAATAATCTAGATCATTAGAAAGTTGTATCAGGATATGCCAAGGGTCAATAAGACCATTCGAGAAAGCACCAATAAACTTGAGATTATGAAAAAAATGAGTAGATCTCATCCAAATTTGGATAACACAAAGAAAATTTATCGATAAGAGAAAATTCAAATGGTTTTTCCAACTTTTAAACATCCACATCAGAGCACATTATGATAAAAAAACCACTAAAAGACATTAAAATGAGATTAACCAAATTAACAGAGGGAGAAGTCTTACCAGAGAGCGCTTCCTTAAAAGATTTAGTAGAAGAAGCAGCATTAGGGTCACCAAGCCCCAAAATGTCAGATGCCCTAACCGAAGCATCCATAATTTGAGGTGGAGCACAAGGAATAGAACTCACGCAGCCATGGTCAATGATGAAGAATCATGCAAAGGGCCAGAAGCCATTCAAGCCTTTGAATTTGATCAAACCAAGGCCAAAGCCACAGAAATCCCTAATCGAGGATGCACCACCAAGAGGGATTCCAAAATATCTAGAGAACCACTGGGAGAGGGGAGGGTTTGAGTTTAGGGTTTAGGGTTTAGGGTTGAGTTAGTTTTTTTTTTTGGTTTAGGGTTTAGGTTTTTTTAGGGTTTAGGGTTTAGGTTTAGGATTTTTAGGTGATTTAGGGTTTAGGGTTTAGGGTTTAGGGTTATAGGTCTAGTTTACACAATTTTTTTAGGGTTTTTTTATTTTAGTTTATTTTTTTAAGGTTTAGGATTTAGGGTTTATTTATTTATATTTTAATTAAGTAAAATGGTAGGTTTAGATTTGTTTAATTTATTTTAGTTTATTTTAATTTTTTTAAATTTAGTTTTAATTTTATTTAGTAGTTTATTTATTTTAGGTTTATTTATTTTAGTTTTGATTTTATTTTAATTTATTCTTTAGGTTTAGGTTTTAGTTTAATTTTATTTTTTTTATTTTGGTTTAGGTTTCATTTTATTTTAAGTTTATGTTTAGGTTTTTATTTTTTTAGGTTGAGGTTTAATGTTTTATTTTAGGTTTACTTATAGGTTTATTTTTTAGTTTAGGTTTAGGTTTATTTTAGTTTATTTTATTTTATATTTAGTTTAGGTTTAGGTTTATTTATTTTAGTTTAGGTTTAGTTTTATTTTTATTTTGGTTTGGGTTTAGTTTAGGGTTTAGGTTTTATTATTTATTTATTTTTGGTTCATTATTTAGGTTTAAGTTTTTTTAGTTTTTATTTTATTTTATTTTTGTTTTAGGTTTATTTTTTATTTATTTAGGTTTTTAAATTTTTAGTTTGTTTAGGTTTTTATTTATTTTATTTTAGTTTGGTTTTTATTTTTTATTTTATTTTCTATTTAGTTTTAGGGTTAGGTTTTAGTTTATGTTTTACTTTTATTTTATTTTGGTTTAGGTTTTGTTTAAGTTTTATTTAGTTTAGGTTTAGGTTTTTAGCTTTTTAGGGTTTAAGGTTTAGGGTTTATGGTTATGAGTTTAGGGTTTAGGTCGTATAGTTTAGGGTTTTGAGTTTTAGGGTTTAGGATTTAGGGTTTAGGGTTTAGGGTTTTTAGGGTTTAGGGTATAAGGTTTAGGGTTTAGGTTTTAAGTTTAGGGAAGGTTTTTGGTTTTTTTTTATAGAGAACAAGTTCAGATTTAACATTTATTTTTTCTCAATTTCATCAACTAAGTAACACACCAAGTTTTTTAAGAAAAAATTGACAATATAGGTAAAAAATGAGCACACATAGAGCAAATCAAAAACTTTAGGTAACTAGAACCGTCTCTACTATAAAGACATAATTCCATAAGTACTAGATTGAATTGACCATTCTTCAGTTTCTCCATTTCCCATTAGAACCACCCTAGCCTTTTGAGTAGTGGGATCCACTATCATATCCCTTATCTCTCCCTCTACCACCACCATGGACATAACCTTTGTCACTCCTCCCACCTCCATAACCACCATTGCTCCGACCACCATCTCTATACCCACCAAGACCTTCAGAAGCTAAACGAACCCTGCAATAACATCATGTCTACCTTCGCCTCCACCGCAAGATCTAGATTGAGCCTCGTTGATTATGATATTCCTACCATCAAGGTTCTGCCCATTCTTAAGGTATAGGTAGGTTTAAGTTTTAGGGTTTGTTTGTTTTTAATTTATTTTGTTGCTTTATTTAGTTTTTAGGGTTTGGGGTTTAGGGTTTAGGGTTTAAGGTTTAGGGTTTAGGGATTAGTGTTAGAGTTTAGGGTTTTTTAGGTTTTGATTTTTTTTTATGGTGGGTTTAGGGTTTAGGGTTGTAGGTTTAGGGTTTAGGATTTGGGTTATGGTTTTTTGAGAAAATTAAGTAAACTATTAAGTCTAGGTTTTTTAGTTTATTTTTTATTTATTTTGATTTATTTTATTTTTTATTTTTATTTAGGTTTATTTTTTATTTTTATTTAGTTTAGTTTATTTATTATAAATTTATTTATTTTAAGTATTATTTTTAGGTTTAGGTTTAGTAGGTTTATTTTGGTTTATTTTATTATTATTGGTAGGTTTTAATTTTATTTAGGTCAAGTTTATTTATTTATTTTCAGTTGTTTTTTAGGTTTATTTTTAGTTTAGGTTTAGGTTTAATTTGATTTATTTTATTATTTTATTTAGTTTAGGTTTAGTTTATTTTAGGATTAGGTTTAGGTTTTATTTATTTTGGTTTTAGGTTTAAGTTCATTTTATTTTATTGATTATTTTTTATTTTATTTTAGGTTTAATTTTTATTTATTTTTAGGTATTATTTTAGGTTTATTTTAGTTGGGTTTTTTTAATTAGGGTTTTGGGTTTTTAGGGTTCAGTTTTAGGGCTTTAGTTTTTTTGGTTTAGGTTTAGGTTTAGGGTTTTAGATTTGGGTTCATTTTTATATTTTAGGTTTTATCTTTTTTTTATTAAACCAATTTATTTATTTATTTTAATTTTTATTTATTTGAGTTTATTTTAATTTAAATTTTATTTAGGTTTATTTATTTTATTTTGTTTAGTTTATTTTTTTTAGTTTATTTTTTTTAGGTTTTTATTTTATTTTATTTTTAAGTTTAGGTTTATTTTTTCTTTTAGTGAGTTTTATTTTTTTATTTTATTTTTTAGGTTTTAGTTTTTCTTTCTTTATTTTAGATCAGTTTAGGTTTTTTATTTTATTTTTAGGTTTAGGTTTAATTTTTTTTATTTGTTTTATTTTATTTAGGTTTAGGTTTATTTTTAATTATATTTATTTAGTTTATTTAGGTTTAGTTTATTTTAGTAGGTGGTTTTATATGTTTAGTTTAGTTTATTCATGGTAGGTTTTGTTGTTTATTAATTATTTTATGTTTAGGTTTAAGTTTATTTATTTATTTTATTTTGAGGTTTATGTTACTTAGGGTTTAGGGTGATAGTTTAGGGAAGGTAGGATTTTAGGTTTTTTTTTAATAAGCAAACCATAGGTTTAGATTTTAATTTAGTCTATTTTATTTAGGTTTATTTAATTTAATTTATTTAATAGATTTATTTATTTTGTTTAGGCTTTATGTTATTTATTTTAGGTATAGGTTTAGGTTTTACTTTTATTGAGTTTTATTTTATTTTATTTTAGAGGTTTTATTTTTATTTAGTTAGGTTTTATTTTATTTTAGTTTAGATATTTATTTTATTATTTGGGTTTATTTATTAGTTTATTTTAGTTTAATTTATTTTATTTTAGGTAGTTTAGGTTTAGTTTAATTTTGGATTAGAAGGTTACATTTATTTTATAGTTTATTTTAGTTTGGTTTAGTTTATTTTATTTTGTTAATTTTATTTTATTTTAGGTTGTGGTTTTAGTTTAGGGTTTAGGTTTGAATTTTATTTATTTAGGTTGTATTGGTATATTTAGTGTTATTTATTTTAATATTATTTTATTTAGGATTATTTTATTTTTATTTTATTTAATTTTTATTTTATTTATATTTTATAGGTTTATTAATTATTTTAGTTTAGTTTAGTTTTATTTATTTTATTTATTTATTTTATTAGTTTTATTTTATTTTAGTGCTCAGCCTTTTATTTTATTTTATTTATTTGCTTAGTTTTATTATTTTTTTTTATTAGTTTTAGGTAGGTTTTAGGTTTAAGGTTTAGGGCTCAGGATCTGTGATAGGCCCAGTGGCTATGGCCCAGCAGCCCAGTGGCCTGGTTTGTGGGCTTGGGCCTTAGTGGTAGCCTCAGTGGAGGTTTCTCAGTGGCCCAGCCAGGGGATCAGTAGAGGGCCCAAGGTGGTTAGGCCCAGGCTCAGTGGCCCAGGCCTGTGGTTGGGGTCAGTGGCCTAGGTCCAGGGCTATGTAGGCTCAAAGCCTAGGGCCTAGTGGCAGGGTCCTCAGCCCAGGGCCTGGGGCCCAGGGCTCAGGCCTGTGGCTCAGGGCCTTCCTAGGGTCAGTGGTTTAGTTATTGTGAGTTTGGCCTAGGGTTTTAGTGGCAGGGTAGGGCCTGGATTCAGGGTTTAGCATATGGTTTAGGCTTTAAATCACAACCAGAGGTTTAGGTGATTTAGTATTTATGTATTTGATTTGATTTATTTATTTAGGTTTATTTTATTTATTTAGTTTAATTTATTTATTAGGTTTATTTATTTAATTTTATTTAGTTTTTTATTTATTTTAGTTTTTATTTTATTATAGGTTTAGGTTTTATATTTAGGTTTAATTTTATTATTTTTTTATTTTTTAGGTTTTTTATTTGAATTATTTTGGTTTTATTTTAGTTTTATGTTTAGGTTTATTTTTAGTTTATTATATTTTTACATAGTTTAGGTTTATGGTTGGTTTAGTTTATTTTGGTTTTAGGTTTAGGTTTATTTTATTTTGTTTTATTTTATTTGTATTATAAGTTTAGGCTTTTCTTTAGTAGGGTTTAGTTATTTTTTTTATTTTATTAGGTGTTATTTTTATTTTATTTTTTTAGGTTAAGTTTATGTAGTTTTATTTTATTTTAGGTTTATTTTATCTTATTTTACATTTAGTTTTATTTTATTTAGATTATTGTTCTTATTTTATTTTAGTTTAGTTTAGGTTTATATTTATTATTTATTTATTTATTTTATTTTTTTTAGGTTTAGGTTTTAGTTTAGTTTTTTTTTATTTATTTGTCCAAGTTTTTATTTATTTATTATTTATAGTGTGGTCAGGTTTGGCCTGGTTGGTCTGGGTCTTGCCTTGGGTATATGGTGTTTAGGGCCCAGCCCAGGTGTTGATAGGCCTGTGGCCTAGGGTCTGGAGGCCTAGGGTGGTCAGTGGTGGCCCAGGTGGTGTAGTTTAGGGTTTTTAAATTAAGCAAACTGGCAGGTTTAGGTTTATTTAGTTTTATTTATGTTAGTATATTATATATTTATACAGGTTCATTTTATTTTATTTTTTATTTTATTTTATCTTAATCAGCTATCATTTTATATATTATTAAGATTTATTTTATTTAGGTTTAGGTTTTAAATTAGGATCAGGTGGGTAGTGGTTGGATGTTTGGGTTAGGGTTTAGGAGTTTTAAGGTTTAGGCCAGGGTTTAAGGTTTAGGGTTTAGATTTTAGGATTTAGGGTTTAGGTTTTAGGGTTTAGGGTTTAGGGTTTAGGGTTTAGTGTTTTTAAGGTTTAGGGTTTAGGGTTTAGGGTTTAGCATTTTGGGTTTTGGTTTTAGGTTTAGGGTTCAAGTTTTAGTTTAGTGTTTAGGGTTTTTGGTTTTTTTTTAACAGAGAATAAATTTAGATTGAACATTTCTTCATTTTGATTTCATCAACCAAGTAACACACCAAGTTTTCTAAGACACAAGCAATGACATAGATAAAAAAAATGAGCTCACATAGAGCAAATCAAAAACCTTGGTTAACTAGAACCATCTCTACTGTAAAGACACAGTTCCATATGCAGCAGATTGGATCAGCCATTCTTCATTTTCTCTATTTTCCATCAGAACCACCCAGGCTTCTCAAGTAGTATGATCCACCATCATATCCTTGATCTCTCCCTTCGCCACCACCATGGTTGTAACCTCCGTTGCTCCTCCTGCCTCCATAACCACCATTGCTCCGACCACCACCACTGCGATGACCGCCACTTCTTTATTCACCTCCACTGTGATCAGACTGACCGGGCTGACTGTGATGTTCCCCGCCATCAAGGTTTGCCCATTCAGGGTTTAGTTATATGTTTTAGTGTTTAGGTTTATTTTTTTAATTTATTCAGTTTTTGTTTTAGGGTTTGGGGTTTAGTTTTGGGTTTTTAGGCTTTGGGGGCCTGGGGTTTATGGTTTAGTTGGGTTTAGGCTTTATGCTTTAGGGTTCAGGTTAGGGTTTATTATGGTTTAGGTTTAGGGTTAGGTCAGGGTTTAGGGCTTAGGGTTCTAGGGTTTGTGGGTTTAGTGTTTGGCTAGGTTTAGAGTTTGGGTTTGGTTTGGCTCAGGTTTAGAGTTAGTCAGGTTTGAATCAGGGCTTTAGGGTTTAAAGCCAGGGTTTTAGGTTTGGGTCAGTAGGGCTCAGGGTCAATGTTAGGTGGGGGGTCATGGCTCAGGCCTAGGGTCAGTTTATGGTGGTCAGGGCCCAGAGTTTGTGCCTTATCTGCAGCTCAGGCTCAGAGTCTGGATTAGTTTAGGATTTAGGGCCTAGGGCGGTTTCTTTAAAAAAAAGATCAAGCAAACCCAGGTGGTTTATAGTTTATTTAGTTTAGTTTAATACTTTATTTTTAGTTTATTTTTATTTTTATTTTGTTTAGTTTATTTATTTTTTTTATCTTAGTTTTAGTTTTATTTTAGTTTATTTTAGGTTTAGGTTTAGGTTTATTTCTTAGTTTAGTTTTATTTTATTTTATCTATGTGTGGTTTATTTTTATTTTAGGTTTAGGTTTCTATTTTATTTTTTAGGTTAGGTTTGTATTTTAGGTTTATTTTAGTATTTATAGGTTTAGATTTATTTTAGATTTTTTTTGGTAGGGTTTAGTTTAGGTTTAAGTATTTTATTTTAGTTTAGTTTATTTAGTTTATTTAGGTTTATTTATATCAGTTAGGTTTTTTATTTTAGGGTTAGGTTTTGTATCATTTATTTTTTAGGTATATTCTTGGTTTAGGTTCTAGTTTTATATTTATTTAGGTTTATATTTTATTTTAGTTTTGATATTTTATTTAGGTTTTATATTCCTTTATTTATTTTAGTTTATTTAGGTTTTTTATTTTTTTTTTTTTTTATTTTAGGTTTTATTTAGGTTTTAGTTTAGGTTTTAGTTTTTTCTTTCATCTTTTACTTTATCTTATTTTATCTTTATTTAGTTTAGGTTTTTTTTTTATTTTATTTTTAGGTTTTATTTATTTAGCCTTTTAGCTTTAGGGTTTATGATTTAGGGTCATGGGGTAGATTTAGGGTTGTAGGTCATGGTTTAGGGTTAGTGGTAGTCAGGGTGTGGAGGGTTTATGGTTTTAAGAGGGTAGTGTAGTTTGATTTAGGTCATGTGGTTTTGTTTTAAATTTTAAAAAAGTGAGGAGGGTTTATTTAGTATGTTTATTTATTTTAGTTTATTTTATTTTTATTTTATTTAATTTAGTTTATTTTAGGTTAACTTATTTTAGTTTAGGTTTTATTTTAGTTTATTTAGTTTAGGTTTAGTTTAAGTTTATTTTAGTTTTATTTTATTTTATTTTATTTTAGTTTAGAGGTTTTATTTTAAGTTTTTTGTTTAGGTTTAGGGTTTATTTTAGGTTTTATTTTTAGTTTTAGGTTTATTTTAGTTTATTTTATTTAGGGTAGTTTAGGTTTAGTCCAGTTTATTTTAGGTTTAGGTTTATTTATTTTAGTTTGTATTTTTTTGCTTAGGTTTAGGTTTTTTTTTTAGTTTAGAGTTTAGGTTTTAATTTTATTTATTTTATGTTTTATTTTTAGGTTTATTTTTTTAGATTTTAGGTTTATTTACTTTTATTTTATTTTATAGGTGATTTTTATTTTATTTTAGGTTTAGTTTTATTTTATTTAGGTTTTATTTATTTTATTTTATTTTAGTTTTATTTATTTTATTTTTAATTTTTTAATTTTATTTTTTATTTTATTTTTTTAGTTGTTTTTTAGGTTTAGGTTTAGGTTTTATTTATTTTATTTTGGTTTAGGTTTTTTATTTATTTTATTTTTAGATTTTATTTAGTTTAGGTTTAGGTTTTTAGCTTTTTAAGATTTAGGTTTAGTTGAGGGTCTAGGGTTTAGGATTTAGGGTTTACGTTTAAGGTATATTGTTCAGGTTTTAGTTTAGGGTTTGGGATTTTTAGTTTTTTAATAGAGAACAAATTCAGATTCAACAATTCTTCTTTTTGATTTCATCAATCAAGTAACATGCCAAGTTTTCTAAGACACAAGCGACGACATAGATCAAAAATGAGCACGCATAGAGCAAATCAAAAATCGTAGATAACTAGAATCTTCTCTACTGTAAATACATAGTTCCATAAGCAGTAGATCGGATCGGTCGTTGTTTAGTTTCTCTAATTTCCATCAGAACCATGCCAGCCTCTCGAGTAGTGAGATCCACCATCATATCCCCAATCCCTCCCTCCATCACCACCACGGCTGTAACCTCCGTCGCTCTTCCCGCTTCGATAACCACCATCGATCTAACCACCACCTCCATATCCACCAGCACCTCCAGATCCCCCACCACCACTCGATAGACCTTAACCTTTGCCTCCACCGCCTAGATTGAGCCTGGTTGATGGTGATGTTCATGCTGTCAAGGTTCTACCCATTCTTAGGGTTTAGGTTTTTTTATGGAAATTAAGGGAATTTTATTGCCACAAAGAACAAGTATAAAGTCCTTAGAGCAGTTAAACCTCTAAACTAATGCTCAAAGAGTTGCAATAAGTCCTAAAGAGATAAACCCCCAAACTATTACAATAATATAAGAAAAAAAAACAAAAGCAAAAGTAAAACCAAATTGGCAACAACAACAAATCCATGTACGCACAACAACATCCACTAGGTCCTTTTGATTCTAGCAAGATCCACCTACAAGATTTTCCCAACCTATAAAAGAAATTTGCAACATACTAATGAAAGGATGAGTACAATTAAGCAAGCAAAAAGAGTATGAGAAAGAAAAGGAGCAAAGTAAAGAAAAGGCTCAGGCTCAGTTACAATCATCTCAAGGAGCAATACAATATGTAAGCATCCAAACTTTCGAAGAATGTTTACAATTACATATAGTGCTACCAGCCAAAATAAGATAGAGAGGGAAACATCAAGGTCATCATTGCCAGCATACCTCTTGTAGCCCATCATCCTGCAAAGCTACAAACTCCTCCAAGCAGTAAACATAATAGCCAACCACAAAGTCACCAAAACATATAAGCCCAATAAGGCAGAAAATCAACCAACCATCAAGGACAGTAGCAGTACATTAGGAACACCCCCAAACCCACCACCAAAGAGGAATTGCAACATCAAAGGGAGCAAGCATCATGACCTTAACAACACAGACCAAAAAAACCAAGTTGAAAAAGAAAAAACACAAGAGCTTTGTCTTCCACAAGAAAACATGAAAGGCAGCAAGGATGTCACCCAAACCAGAAAGAGGGAAGCAGCAGCAACCAAGAGAGGAGAACCATAGCAAGAGTAAGCCAACCAACATGTCACCAACAGAGTAGGAATGATAGGCCAAAATAGCCACCCATCCAACCAACCCAGCCAACCAAAATAGCCAACCAACCCAGCCAGCCAACATAGCCTCCCAACCAACCACCAGAGCAGTAGAAAATCCAAATCAGTGATAAGACCAACAACATCCATCATGCTAAAACCACCCAAGACAACTAGGAAAAGGGTAGAAGGAAACAACAACATCCACCAAACCCAACCAAAGCAGCAGAAATTCTAATCCAAGTGAGGTGAATAGCCAGCCAAAAATAAAATGGAGCAAAGACTAATAAGACAAACTAAAAGCCATCCATCAGGAGCATCAGCAATACAACATGAACACAACCAAAGCCAATATCAAAAAGTTGGAGAAATATCAATGAGTGCAAGCATCATAACCATAGCCAAGTTATGCACCAATACATCAAACCAAGTCACCAAATCCCAAAGAAAAACAACGTCCACTAAATAGCCATCAACTAGCTAACCCAAAATAACAACAAAAATAATGCAGCTGTAGCAAAAAGAAAAAGGCAAATACATAAGAGGTAGAAACCACAACCAAAAGAAATAAACCCAAACCAGCAAAACCAACAAACCAAACCCAATCCACAAAAAAAAGAAGAAATAATAATCAACAAATAACATCCACCTTGCCAAATCCAATTCAAAATTAGACCACCAACAACCCCTGCCACCAACAGAAGTAGATAAACTAGCAAACACGGCTAGTTAGCCAACCAACCCAATCCACCCAGCCAACCACCACAGCAGCAGAAAATCCAACTCAGTTAAGGAAGCAACTAGCCCAGAGATATGACAAACCCCATGTAGAAAATAGCAGGCAAAGCTACCACCCAAATGAAGGTCATAAAAACAACCAAACAATTATAATTACTCAGCTAAGCAAATACCATCCACCAGGCTAGAAAAACCAAAACAACCCAGGAAGAAAAAAAAGAACCACCAGGCCAACCCAAAAGAAAAATCTCAAAAAGAAAACCTAGCACAGGCCTAAGAGAGAAAATAAGGAAATGACCACAACCTAAAGAGGGTTTAATAAAGGGGAACCAAAATCAATGGCTCATCAAAAACCAAGCCAAAAAAATTATAATCTGAGATAAGGTAATCTAGTGTTATTCAGATTGAAAAAACCCCTTAAAAGTTTAGGCAAATTTTGATTGTCAAATAATGTGAAATTAGTTAAGTTGGCACCTAAAGTAGCCAAGAAATTAGCACAAGCATTACCCTCACAAAGGATATGGGAAATTTTATAATGAACTTGAGAAAGAAGATTTTTAGTATGATTGAGAACATAAAATAAATCAGCATTTCCTGTTCTTTTAGAGTTTAGCATGCCAAGAAGCAAGAGTGCATCAACTTCAATCCAAATGTTGAGAAAACCTTTATTCAAACAAATTTCAATTGCATTATTGACAGCTATAAGCTCAGCATAGATAATAGAATAGGCTTTGAGAGGATAGGAAAAAACACAAATGATAGTGCCTTTAGAATCCCTAAGAATACCACCACAGCCATATTTATTGGAAGCAACATAACCATCAGTATTCACTTTAACCAAATTTTCTTTGGGTTTGATCCAATGGATAATCCTAACTCTTTTATAAGAGTCAACATCAGCAGAATGATGCCCAATTTTTTAGCCATAAATTATAGCCTCTAAAATGAATGTTACTAATATGATTAGCATTAAATAGAGCTTAAAATTTTAGTTTGGGTCTAGCCAGGATCCTTTTATGGCTCATAGGAATACCATGATATTTAGCATCATTTTTGTACATCCAGATGAACCAGATAAGGGTAATAGCAACTAGAACTTTGATATGACCTTTCACAATTTTTTGGAAACAGACTTCAAGAAGTTGATATATGGAAAGAGAGCCATGAAAGTAGTTTGTATTAAATAAATCATCATACCATAAAAATAATTTAAAAGCAGTAGCACCATTGATAAAAACATGATTAACATTTTCAATATGAAATCAACAATAGCACTTTGACGGCAAATATAACCCTTTATTCCATAGCGAAGAGTCCATAGGAATAAAGTTATTCAAAATCTTCCAAGCTAAAATCGAATAAGAAATGGGAATGATATTGTTCGAAAGTTTAATGAAAACATTAGAGGAATTTTTCTTATCTCTAATAAAATTCCAAACCTCTTTAAGAATAAAATCACCATTGTAAGAAAGCTTAAAGAGAATTTGGTTAGGTTTGTTAGAGAAAATTGGGATATTTCTAAAGTTATCAAAAAGAGAAATAGGGATATAATTCTCAAGTTTGTTTTCATTCCAAGTGTTATTATTCTAGAAAGAGTTAACTTTGATAGCTACGGTAGAGTGGGTAGATACAAGGGAGTCAATAGATCCATTTCAAATCATATTGTCTTGCCAAAAGAAAGAAAAACCCAAATGAATACCCCAGTATATTAAGGGTTCAGCAACCCATTTAATGGAGTAAAGCTTTTTCCAAACTAGAGAGTCACCAACTTTATAAGCACAGATAAGAGGGTGTTTACCTTGGCAATATTTTTGATCATAAAATAAGCCCAAAGGCTATCATTCTTTCTAAAATTCCACCAAAGCTTATGAGAGAAGGCAGTAATAGCTTCCGAATTGGTTTGTAACTTAGACCACCTTCACCCAAGGGACCACAACATTTATTCCAGGAAGTCTAATGTATTCTTTTAGTAAAATTATTTGATCCCCAAATAATTTATTAAGCAATCGATCCATTTTGATAAGAGTATCATTAGTGGGGATAATAGTTTGAATCAAATAAAGAGGCCTTGAATTAAGAGTGCTTTTAAGAATAGTCAGCCTGCCACCAAAGGAAAGTAAATAAAATTTCCAAACATAAATTTTATTTAAATTTTATTTAATTAACTCATCAAAAAGATGGGATCATTTTAGACCTTTAAAAAGAGGAGCACCCAAGTACTTAAGAGGAAGGTGTTGATGTTTAAAGTTAGTGATATGAAGGATTTGATTAATTTTATTATTTGAGATGCTTGGAGAAGTAATAAAATAGCTTTTATTATTATTGATAGATAGACCACTTTCTCTACCAAGTTTATTTAAAAAAAAATATTGAGATTCTTGATATGATGAATAGAAGCATTACAAAAAAATAATGAAATCATCTGCAAATCTTAAATGAGAAATAAGAAAAACACCAAGAGTTTTGTAATACATACTAGGATTGTTTAAGAATAGATCATTGATGCTCCTAGATAAGTACTCAACTACAATAATAAATAAGGCAGGAGATAGAGGATCCCCTTGTCTTAGGCCATGGGAAGAAGGAAAGAAGCTGGAGGCTTCCCCATTAAGCAAAATAGAAAACCAGGCATTATTAATAAAAAATTTAATAAGAAAGATAAATTTATCAGAAAACCTAAATAAATTCAAAATATGGATAAGGGAATCCAAAGAGATATTGTTAAAAGCTTTGGTAATATCTAATTTGAATAGAATATTGCCACCTCTAGTCTTAGCATCTAAATCATGAATTAATTGAGCAAAGGTAATATTATCAAAAATAGATGTACCTCTAACAAAACCAGTTTGGTTTAGAGAGATAATCCTATGAAGTAAAGGTTTGAGCCTATTGGTTAGAATTTTGGAAATCTGCTTATTGAAGAAGGTGCAAAGACTAATAGGTTTAAAATCACTCCAATAGTCTGGATTATCTTTCTTAGGTATGAGAACAATATAAGTGCTAGAAAATATTTAGAAAAGGATTACCATTAAAAAATCAACCATTGCCTCAACCAAATCATTTTAATAATAAACCAATTTTTAAAATTTTGGGTAGTGAAACCCACACCGAATAGAATCTATGTTCATGCTATTAAGAACTTTAAAATTTCCTTCATGTATACAAGAAGCAAATCATTGCCATTATTATTTTATAATAGAATGAATCAAGTGATTTAGAAATAGCTTCATAAGAGCAACTCAGATTAAGCATATTTCTAAAGTAATTACAATCCTTAATATCATTATTCTCCTAATCCATTCTCCATTGTCATCATCTTTAATTTTTGAATATTATTTAAAGCTCTCTTGTTATTAACCAAAGCATGGAAATATTTAGTATTTCTGTCATCATCCACAATATGTTAGCTAGCAGTTTTTGGTGCCAATAAGTCTCTTCCATATTTTGAAAATTAACAAGTTTATCTTTCACCTCAATCAAGTCTTTAATCTTAGTAGGATCAGACATAACTGAGACTTCAAGATCACAAACCAATTTTTTCATTTCTTTGATATTAACAAAAAGGTATTTATAATAATGCTTGTTCCACCAACCCAGATTTTATTTAAGTTTTTTAAGCTTAAACCAAAATCTATTCATCCCCATAATTGAATTGTTAGGATGTAAGGTAGCTTTCCAATTGTTAACCACAACATTAAAGAAATCAATATGCTGAATCCACATGTTCTGAAATCTAAAATGAGAGAAATGTTTTTAATCTATTAGAGTTATCTTTAATAGAAACCAAAAGAGGAGCATGATCCGATAAGGTTCTACTTAAATGATTGATAGAAGTAATAGACCATTGAGTAATCCAATGAGAATTAAAAAGAATCTGGTCCAATCTTTGACAAAGTCTCGAGTTTTGCCAAGTAAAATTTGAACCCTTAAAGCCAATATCAATCAAATTACAATCAAGGATCATATTGAAAAATTCTTCCATATAATGAATATTAGGAGGGAATCCACTGCTTCATTCAGAAGAGAATAAAATTGTGTTGAAATCCCCACCAACAAACCAAGGTTTATTAACAAATGTAGCAAAATTTCTCAAATTTTTCCAAAAAAGATTTCTACCAAATCTATTACAAGATGCATAGATAAAAGAGCCCAAAATGCAATAGTCACCATAAGATATTTGAGCATTGAAAACTTGTTGAAAATCATTAAGAAGAAACCTCCACAAAATTATTCCAAAAAATACCAAATTTTATTACTAAAATTCGAGAAAAATTTATTAAAACCAATCATTCTAGCAACATGGTTTATTTTGTTTGCATGAATAAGAGCCTCCAAAATAATAAGTAAAGAAATATTATGAATACGATAAAGGTTTCTAATACAGTTACAAATATAGAGGGTACCGATCCCTCTAACATTACAAACAAGAAAGTTAAACATAAGGAAATAAAAAAGGGGTTAAGAAAAGGTTAGTTAAGAGAGGAGAGGGAGGCCTCAATAGATCTAGTATTTTTGGACAATTTGGGAGGGAAGTTTTTAACATTTTTTTTTTTAGCATGATAAGTATGGAAACAATTTCCTCTTCTCATAGAATCATCATCCGAGAAGGATTCAACAACATTAGTCACAGATTTAGGGGAAGTCTCCTATATGAAAGTGAGTTCTCCTTCTTCCAAGCCATTATAATTTATTAAAGGCAAATGAGCATCATAGCAAGTGAGGGAACCAAATAGATTTATTAAGAAGGCAAGTGTGAACATCCAGTCGTTCTTCTTCAATACCCAAATTATTAGACAAAACCAAATAAAGTCAGGTTTTTCAAACTGAATATCATGAGAAACCAAAGCCATATTTTCCATTGAATTTGAATGATGCATAACATTGATATCCTCATTAATATTTTAAATTAAAGCTTCATTTTGTCAATCAAAAGCAATAAGGATGTGGGATAAGAGGAAAAGAATCATCATCCAAAAGTTTAGAGAAATTATTATTTTCCACATTAGAAACCTTCAATTGCACAAAAGAAATAAGAGGTAAAATAGCCTTATTAGGAACATTCAATGAATCCTTTTTTTCTGAATTAACTTTTTGATATATAATAGTGGTTGGCCTTTAGAACAATAGTTTCTTAATAGAATTTTTTTTAGGTGAGGATGCAGAATGAAACATTCAAAATTATCATGCCCATGGATTTTATAATGAGAACAAAAGACAAGGAAATTTCCTAAATCAACTTTCTGCATATAACCATAATTTTTAGATCCCAACCACATTTCTTTGGGGTGTTTCTTAGTAATGTCCAATTCAATAAGGATTCTAGCCATAGAAGGTTGAGATTTCATAGCTGTTGATTGATCAATTTGCAATGGCTGACCAAATAAAGCACCTATAACAAAAAAGAATTGATTATTAATGAAATGAATTCACATATTGGGGAGAGAAATCCAAACCAGAATGATTGGGGATTCTTCCCTAATATCAAATAGTGGAGTCATTTTGACAACCTCATTTGGCAATTGAAAACAAAATAAGAATGATGAGCAAAAACACTTAAGTAATCCAAATCATTCATTAATTGAATCAAAATGTCACAGGGATCAAATAAACCTATCATAAAAGCACCCAAAAGTTTCAGACTATGAAAGAAAGAGTGAATATTTTCTAGATTTAGCGTACAAGGAGTAAACTTTCCAACCAAAGTGAAATCAAATGGCTTAGCAAGCTTTTCCATAATCAGATCAGAGCACATAACCATTGGCATGCCTCAAAAAGAAGTCAAAACAAGTTTTAGGGACTCACCTAAAAAACTATCCTTACCATTGAGGATGTCTTTGAATGATTTTGAAGCTACCAAAGCCATGGTAGTTGATGCCCTAGTAGTTTTCCACACAAAATCATTAGGGAAGATGTCAAACCATGGCATCACTCCAAGTAAAAAAAGATGAATGCAAACAAAGGACCATGCAGGGAGGGAATCCCAGCATGAGTCAAGGCGCCTGGTTTAGGGTTTATTTTAGTTTAGTTTATTTTTATTTAGTTTATTTTAGTTTATTTTATTTTAGGTTTAGGTTTATTTAGGTTTTTAGGGGGGTTTAGGTTTAGGGTTTAGGGTTTAGGTTTAGGGTTTAGGGTTTAGGGGTTTAGGTAGTGTAGGTTTAGGTTTTAGGGTTTTAGGTTTAAGGTTTAGGGTTTATGGTTTTGTGGGTTTAGGTTGTATAGGTTTAGGTTTAGGTTTAGGGTTAGTTTAGGGTTTAGGGTTTTTGTTTATTTTTAACAGAAAACAAATTTAGATTCAACATTTCTTCTTTTCAATTTCATCAACCAAATAACACACTATTGACCTCACCTTTGGAGTGAGTTCTCAACCTCTTCTTCTTAGACCTAGGAACCTTCTGGACACTAAGGTTTCCTCAATCATAAGACACTTCTAGAGATTAGTTGAACACTTGAGCTAAATTAGAGACTTAGAAGGGTTAATCATAGGATTATGCCATGCCTTAAGGACTTAGAAAAATCACCTACCCTATAGCCTAAACCCAATCTATGTACACCTTAAATTCAATTCAAATCCAAAATTCCAACCAAACCTCAAACTTAATTTCAAATCCCAATCCAAGTCCAAACTCAATTTCAAATGATTGAAACCCAAGATCAAATCCCAATCCAAGTCCAAGCCTTTTAATCAACCTTCATGAACTTAGCCAAATTTTGATCGAATTCAATACAAACAATTGATTTTTTTTACAAATCAATTATACCTTCAATTATCTTCTCAAATATAAATGAAATATAATTTCAAATAGCCAAAACAAATCCAAAATCAAATCAAAACCTAATTTAAACCCTTTAAGCCATTTCCTTGAACTTGGCCAAAACCCATCTAAATCAAGCCAAAATTAATGGATTTTCTTTGAATCAATCATTCCTTCAATCATCTATCCAAATATAAATGAAACCTATAATCATCTAATCAAACCAAATCCCAAGTCCATTTTTTTTTAAAATATTCAAATGAACCAAAACTCATTTAAATCCAAACCAATTGAATTTATATATCAATCTCAAATCTATATATAAACTCAACTAAATCAAACTCTACCCAAAATCAAGCCAACTAAATCTAATTGGTTCACTTGACCCAAAGTGGCCAATTTGACCTATGAACTACCAATCCAAATTAATGTTAATTAAGCCAATCCAAACTTGATGTCATGAATGTTGATCACCCTAGATGATCAATTGATATAAATTGGTCAAACCAATTCCTAGCCATCATTGTTAACCCTTTAGCCTATATGAACCCAAACTAGCCAAATTACAACCTAAGACAAATCCATTGAAACCAATGATTCAAATCAAACCAAAATCAATATTTAAACATGACTTGACCTTCAATTGAGCCAAACCTAGCCCAATTAGCCATCTTGACCCAAGTTGACCCAAATTAACATAAAGGGTTAAATTAGACTAAACCCAAATTAAATCCAAATTCAATCAAACCAAAGCATGCAATCCTCTCCAAATTGTCATATTAACTTGATCTAACCTTGGTTTGACCTAATTTGACCAATTGGTCAACCTAACCCATTTTGATCCAATTTGACCCAAATGGTTAAATTGAGCCAAACATAACCAAATGAAATCCAAATGACATGAAATTTGGTCCAACTCACTTTGGCCTATTTTCAAATTTGTTTAAATCAAATTCAATGCCAAATGACCACTCAACCCTTGGGCTAAGGTTTATATAAGACAAAAAAACTTATGTAAATGGTCATTTTCTCTGGCCACTTGGTACTCATCCATTGGTCCACCTAGGCTCCAAGGACATCCAACCCACCTGTGAGGTGGTCAGTCATGACTCATGAGAGAGGTGAAATCCTCCCCTCCCATTAGAACACTTGGCATGAAGGGTCTCCACTCCCTTGCTAGACACCCACTTGGCCTTCACAGCAGCCACCTCCTATGCCTTGGCCAACCAAATTAAGTCACTTAAGGAGAATCCCAACCACCCTAAGCCATGGACCCACTTGGAGCCAAAAATCACCATGAATGAGGTGATTTTCAGCCATTACAAGGAGATAAAAAATAAAGAGGCAACACACTCATTTCACTCTCCTAGAGCTGCCAAACTAACCAACAACCATTCTCACTTGGTTTTTGAGCAAATTCCATCAAAAATAAGTGGATTTTTGTGAGGAAGTGGTGACCATTGGTGGATATATTATTCTAAAGTGAAGCAAGAGGCCGAACTCATTCCAAAGCTTCTTCTTGCCATCAGGAGTGCACTCAGATCATCACCACCACAGAAAATCATCCTCGAGGTAATTTTCAAGTTAGCCTTAGTTCTTTTATTTGTGATAGTTTTGCTTAATTTTAGGAATTTCTTGGTGTCACTATCACAAAGAGTTAGAATCATCATCTAATAAAAGAAATTTTGGGCACCATAAAAAGAGTTGGTAGACATCAATTCTACCTCTTTAGAATATATCACGTAATTATTGTAGTGGTGGTCTTACCACTTTGATCAACACCATAGAAGAAGCAAACCACCATTGGAAATAATCTAATTCTAAATCCTTCTTAAGATACACCTCACAATCTAAAATAAGGGCATCAAACTATTCTGAAGGTTAATCTTAAGGTCTTAAACTATCTTATATTGGCTTAATGAGCCTTATGTTCAATTCGATGAATTTTGATGATAACAAATGAATGCTTGGATGTTCTAATGAATATTTTTATGTGTTTTAGATATATTACTAACTAATAATATCCAATACATCTCACAATATGTTTGAGGAAATTGCAAGAATAGATGAATGAAAGATAGATCAAAATTGATAATGTGAAGCTCAAGATACAATATTTTAGGTTATATGCATTTATAATTATCTTAGAAATTCATATGAGTTTATTGGCATGAATCAATTTGCTCACAATTTAACATATTATTTTATTTATTTTAAATAATGATAATGAGGTCAATTTATATAAATCTCTATCTAATTAACATTCACTTATATGTTTCATACATAGCATTTGAATTGTCAAAATAATAAATGATAATAAATTATGACTATTAAGTGTAATTAGTTTATATATTATATTTAATTTTAAGGTTATATGATAACTAACATATGTATGATTATATATAAACTATATCATAATATTTAAATGTCATATTTCAAAAATGAACAAAAATATGTGGAAATTTGTATTTTAGCCAAAGTCATTTTATATTCAAGGAATTTATCGATTTCATCCCCAATGGATGCCTTGGATTTTTTTTCCTTTAATTTGATAGGTTACATGGCCCATGTTTGATTAAAATTGAATTTATTATGACTTATCAAACATTATTTTTAATAATGAATGCATGCTGCATGCTTTGAATATATTAAGAGCCATATTTGATTATTGTTGACTTGCCCATGTGAATAGTTGAATTTTGGCTATTTGAATTTAATATTTATTTAATATAAATTATATTCTTATTGAATATTAAATTATTATATGATAAAATGATGTTAGAATAATATATTTTTTGAAATAATTCAAAATAACCTTCTTGCTTATAAATAGCCCTCATTCTCTTCATGAAAGCATTCCTCATTCAAATTCAAAATCCCTCCAAAAAAGCTAAGAGAAAATTTCCTAGATTTTCCATCTAATTATTCTCCAAATATTGAAAGATCGAATCCTTGGTTTGGAAGCGTCAACATCTTCAACTAAGCATGCTTTCTCAAATTACTTGAGTTTATTTTCTTGATCTTAATCCCTTTTTAGTTGTTCATACTATTTTCACCATCTATTTATTCTTTCCAATTTACATTTTTTGGTGGATTAGTCTTTGGACATCAAAGTCTAAGTTTTTCACATCAAAGTTTCTTCAATCATTTTTTTTTAAAAAACTCTTGTGATAGTTTGTAGGATTTATTTCAACTTGTTGAAATTTTATCTTCCTACAAATTTCTTTTGGTTTCTTAAAATATTTTATCATTAGTTTTGTTTGAAAGATCATTTATTCTTAGATCTATTTTAGAAGTATATTTTAAGCATTTCAAATTAATTTATTGTGCTGAAATTATTTTCATAATTGCTACATCTCTCTTTTTAATTAAAAGCTTACTAGTTTACCTAAATCAATCATATAATAATTTTATTTAACTATTTTGTGATTAGTTACATTAATTAAAAGCTTCATTTTGGTTAAAATAAAATAAATTATTGCTGGAATTTTATAGTATATGCTAGATCTATTATAAATCAAGTTTCTTTATCAAAATTAAAATTTATAAAATTTAAATTATTTTATTTTATTTGTCACTTATCATTTCATTTCAACTAATATCCTTTATTTTAAAAAATTTATCGTTGAAATTTAGTAAAGCTTGTTTTCATTGTTTAATTAAGAAAAAGGATGTTTAGTAAAAAGTTAATCTTTCTTACACTATTATATACATACTAGTTATAGTTTCTCTTAAGCTTAAAATTATTCCTTGCTGAAATTTAATTTATTGTGCAATAGACTATTATGAATTTATTTTGAAATTATTTTTATATTAATCTACAAATTGTAATAACATAAACAACATTAGTAAGATCACTTAAGATATTTATTTAATATTTTTATCAAAATTAAGTTAGCATTCTATCTTGACAAATTAGTAAGTTATAAAGTGAGCATTTATAAGTTGTGAGATCACTTTTTGAATTGGATAGCTTGGTATATTTGTGAGAGATATTTTATCAAAATTTATTATTTTGTATTTTTTTTGTGCTATAAAATTTATACTAGGGTTGTACTCCTTTGTAGGAGAGTATTTTGTTATAAGGGTTGTACTTTGTTATAGAGAGTACTATTTGTATGCTATTTTGCATATAGTGGATCTGGGGAGTGGCTAGGGACGAAGGTTTCTTTTGGTGAACCATGTAAAAATTGTGTGCCTATTATCTCTATTTACTTTAATGTGCTTTTATTTTTGTTGCATTAAGAATATATCTTATCATTATAAAATCAAAAATTAATTTTCTACTAAACCATAAAATTTAAGATTTAACTTTTAAAAGATTCATTTTGGTTAAAATAAAATAAATTATTACTGAAATTTTATAGTATATGCTAGATCTATTATAAATCAAGTTTCTTTATCAAAATTAAAATTTATAAAATTTAAATTATTTTATTTGTTATTTATCATTTCATTTCAACTAATATCCTTTATTTTAAAAAATTTAATTAAGAAAAAGGAAGTTTAGTAAAAAGTGAATCTTTCTTACACTATTATATACATACTAGTTATAGTTTCTCTTAAGCTTAAAATTATTCCTTGCTGAAATTTAATTTATTGTGCAATAGACTATTATGAATTTATTTTGACATCATTTTTATATTAATCTACAAATTGTAATAACATAAACAACTTAGTAAGATCACTTTAAGATATTTATTTAATATTTTTTATCAAAATTAAGTTAGCATTCTATCTTGAAAAATTAGTAAGTTATAAAGTGAGCATTTATAAGTTGTGAGATCACTTTTTGAATTGGATAGCTTGGCATATTTGTGAGAGATATATTTTATCAAAATTTATTATTTTGTATTTTTTTGTGCTATAAAATTTATACTAGGGTTGTACTCGCCCCTTTGTAGGAGAGTACTATTTGTTGTAAGGGTTGTACTCGCCTGTTATAGGAGAGTACTATTTGTATGCTATTTTGCATATAGTGGATTCGTAGCCAGGAGTGGCTAGGCGTGGACGTAGGCTAGTTTTGGGCTTTGGTCGAACCATGTAAAAATTGTGTGCCTATTGTCTCTATTTACTTTAATGTGCTTTTATTTTTGTTGCATTAAGAATTATATCTTGTCATTATAAAATCAAAAATTAATTTTCTACTAAACCATAAAATTTAAGATTTAACTTTTAAAAGATTTATTTTGGTTAAAATAAAATAAATTATGACGGAAATTTTATAGTATATGCTAGATCTATTATAAATCAAGTTTGTTTATCAAAATTAAAATTTATAAAATTTAAATTATTTTATTTGTCATTTATCATTTCACTTCAACTAATATCCTTTATTTTAAAAAAAAAAAAAAAAAAAGCCAAAAATCACCATGGGGGTTAGCAATACGCAACTGAATATACATACTAGTTATAGTTTCTCTTAAGCTTAAAATTATTCCTTGCTGAAATTTAATTTATTGTGCAATAGACTATTATGAATTTATTTTGACATCATTTTTATATTAATCTACAAATTGTAATAACAAAAACAACTTAGTAAGATCACTTTAAGATATTTATTTAATATTTTTTATCAAAATTAAGTTAGCATTCTATCTTGACAAATTAGTAAGTTATAAAGTGAGCATTTATAAGTTGTGAGTTCACTTTTGAATTGGATAGGCATATTTGTGAGATATATTTTATCAAAATTTATTTTTTGTATTTTTTGTGCTTAAAATTTATACTAGGTTGTATTACCTTTGTAGGAGAGTACTATTTGTTGTATTTGTACCATAGAGAGTACTATTTGTATGCTATTTTGCATATAGTGGATTCGTAGCCAGGAGTGGCTAGGCATGGACGTAGGCTAGTTTTGGGCTTTGGTCGAACCATGTAAAAATTGTGCGCCTATTGTCTCTATTTACTTTAATGTGCTTTTATTTTTGTTGCATTAAGAATTATATCTTGTCATTATAAAATCAAAAATTAATTTTCTACTAAACCATAAAATTTAAGATTTAACTTTTAAAAGCTTCATTTTGGTTAAAATAAAATAAATTATTACTGAAATTTTATAGTATATGCTAGATCTATTATAAATCAAGTTTCTTTATCAAAATTAAAATTTATAAAATTTAAATTAATTTATTTGTCATTTATCATTTCATTTCAACTAATATCCTTTATTTTTAAAAATTTAATTAACAAAAAGGAAGTTTAGTAAAAAGTGAATCTTTCTTACACTATTATATATACATACTAGTTATAGTTTCTCTGCTTAAAATTATTCCTTGCTGAAATTTAATTTATTGTGCAATAGACTATTATGAATTTATTTTGAAATCATTTTTATATTAATCTACAAATTGTAATAACATAAACAACATAGTAAGATCACTTTACGATATTTATTTAATATTTTTTTATCAAAATTAAGTTAGCATTCTATCTTGACAAATTAGTAAGTTATAAAGTGAGCATTTATAAGTTGTGAGATCACTTTTTGAATTTGATAGCTTGGTATATTTGTGAGAGATATATTTTATCAAAATTTATTATTTTGTATTTTTTTGTGCTATAAAATTTACACTAGGGTTGTGCCTTTGTAGAGAGTACTATTTGTTGTAAGGGTTGTACTTGCACATAGAGTGTACTATTTGTATGCTATTTTGCATATATGGATTCAGATGTGAGTAATTAGTAATGGAATTTTAGGCTAGTTTTGGGCTTTGGAACCATGTAAAATTGTGCCTATTGTCTCTATTTACTTTAATGTGCTTTTATTTTTGTTGCATTAAGAATTATATCTTGTCATTATAAAATCAAAAATTAATTTTCTACTAAACCATAAATTTAAGATTTAACTTTTAAAAGCTTCATTTTGGTTAAAATAAAATAAATTATTACTGGAATTTTATAGTATATGCTAGATCTATTATAAATCAAGTTTCTTTATCAAAATTAAAATTTATAAAATTTAAATTATTTTATTTGTCATTTATCATTTCACTTCAACTAATATCCTTTATTTTAAAAAATTTAATTAAGAAAAAGGAAGTTTAGTAAAAAGTGAAACTTTCTTACACTATTATATACATACTAGTTATAGTTTCTCTTAAGCTTAAAATTATTCCTTGCTGAAATTTAATTTATTGTGAAATAGACTATTATGAATTTATTTTGACATCATTTTTATATTAATCTACAAATTGTAATAACATAAACAACTTAGTAAGATCACTTTAAGATATTTATTTAATATTTTTTATCAAAATTAAGTTAGCATTCTATCTTGACAAATTAGTAAGTTATAAAGTGAGCATTTATAAGTTGTGAGATCACTTTTTGAATTGGATAGCTTGGCATATTTGTGAGATATATTTTATCAAAATTTATTTTTTGTATTTTTTTTGTGCTATAAAATTTATACTGGTTGATTTGTAGAGAGTACTATTTGTTAAATTGTACTCAAGTTATAGGAGAGTACTATTTGTATTTATTTTGTATAGTGGATTTGAGGAGTGGCTATAATTAGCTAGTTTTGGGCTTATTCAACCATGTAAAAATTGTGCGCCTATTGTCTCTATTTACTTTAATGTGCTTTTATTTTTGTTGCATTAAGAATTATATCTTGTCATTATAAAATCAAAACTTAATTTTCTACTAAACCATAAAATTTAAGATTTAACTTTTAAAAGCTTCATTTTGGTTAAAATAAAATAAATTATTACTGAAATTTTATAGTATATGCTAGATCTATTATAAATCAAGTTTCTTTATCAAAATTAAAATTTATAAAATTTAAATTAATTTATTTGTCATTTATCATTTCATTTCAACTATAATCCTTTATTTTAAAAAATTTAATTAAGAAAAAGGAAGTTTAGTAAAAAGTGAATCTTTCTTACACTATTATATACATACTAGTTATAGTTTCTCTTAAGCTTAAAATTATTCCTTGCTGAAATTTAATTTATTGTGCAATAGACTATTATGAATTTATTTTGACATCATTTTTATATTAATCTACAAATTGTAATAACATAAACAACTTAGTAAGATCACTTTAAGATATTTATTTAATATTTTTTATCAAAATTAAGTTAGCATTCTATCTTGACAAATTAGTAAGTTATAAAGTGAGCATTTATAAGTTGTGAGATCACTTTTTGAATTTGATAGCTTGGTATATTTGTGAGAGATATATTTTATCAAAATTTATTATTTTGTATTTTTTTATAAAATTTACAATTTGTATTGTACCAGGAGAGTACTATTTGTTGTAAGGTTGTACTCTATAGGAGAGTACTATTTGTCTATTTTGCATATAGTGGATTAAAGAGTGGCTAGGCGGGACGTAGGCTAGTTTGGGCTTTGAACCATGTAAAAATTGTGTGCCTATTGTCTCTATTTACTTTAATGTGCTTTTATTTTTGTTGCATTAAGAATTATATCTTGTCATTATAAAATCAAAAATTAATTTTCTACTAAACCATAAATTTAAGATTTAACTTTTAAAAGCTTCATTTTGGTTAAAATAAAATAAATTATGAATTTTATAGTATATGCTAGATCTATTATAAATCAAGTTTCTTTATCAAAATTAAAATTTATAAAATTTAAATTATTTTATTTGTCATTTATCATTTCATTTCAACTAATATCCTTTATTTTAAAAATTTAATTAAGAAAAGGAAGTTTAGTAAAAAGTGAATCTTTCTTACACTATTATATACATACTAGTTATAGTTTCTCTTAAGCTTAAAATTATTCCTTGCTGAAATTTAATTTATTGTGCAATAGACTATTATGAATTTATTTTGAAATCATTTTTATATTAATCTACAAATTGTAATAACATAAACAACTTAGTAAGATCACTTTAAGATATTTATTTAATATTTTTTATCAAAATTAAGTTAGCATTCTGTCTTGCCTAATTAGTAAGTTATAAAGTGATCATTTATAAGTAGTGAGATGACATTTTGAATTGGATAGCTTGGTGTATTTGTGAGAGATATATTTTATCAAAATTTATTATTTTATATTTTTTTTTGTGTTGTAAGATTTATACTAGGGTTGTACTCTCCCCTTTGTAGGAGAGTACTATTTATTATAAGGGTTGTACTCGCCTATTGTAGGAGAGTACTATTTGTACGCTATTTTGTATTTAGTTGATTCCTAGCTAGGGGTGGCTAGGCGTGGACGTTGGCTAGTTTTGGGCTTTGGTCAAACCATGTAAAAATTGTGTGCCTATTGTCTCTATTTACTTTAATGTACTTTTATTTTTGTTGCATTAAGAATTGTATCTTGTCATTATAAAATCAAAAATTAATTTTCTACTAAACCATAAAATTTAAGATTTAACTTTTAAAGTTTTTAATATCACCCAATTCACACCCCTTAGGTGCTATAGTGACTCACATTGGTATTAGAGCCTAGGCTCTTTTATTGGCTTAACATCCAAGTGTAGATCTTTTCACTATGGCACAAGGTTTCTCAAAGGGTTCACTACCAGAGGGACAATCCACTCATAGACCTCCACATTTAGATAGTGTACCATTTCATTATTGGAAAAGTAGAATTAGTACATTTTTAAGAGGTCAAAATGCATGCATGTGGTATATGTTGACACATTAATATCATACACCCATAGCAGAAATAAATGGCATTAAAGTAGAAAAACCTTTTGAGGAATGGACTGTAGCTAAAAGAGAACTTGATGAATTAAATGCTAGGGCTTGTAATACTTTACATTGTGCTTTATTACTTGATGATTACATGAAAATTTCTATGTTAAGTACAATAAAAGAAATATGGGATAAACTCATTATAACTTATGAAGGAACTAGTGAAGTTAGAGATGCTCGCATAAACAGACTTGTTCAATAATATGAGTTATTTCATATGTCTCTATCTGAATCTATTTCTAATATTTATACTAGATTCTTGAAAATAATTAACATATTACATTATCTTGGAAAAGCATATAGGAATCAAGACTTAATCTATAAGATTCTTAGATGTCTTCCAAAAGAATGGGAAGCTAAAGTAATAGCTATTAGTGAAGCTAAATATTTATCTAGTTATCCACTTGATCAATTTTTGGGTTCTTTGATAGCACATGAATAGGTTATTTCTCAAAAGGATAAGATGGATAACTCAGCAAAAAGGGAGAAGGAGAAAGGAAAAGAAATTGCATTACAAGTTGATGATAATGATGAGCATAACACCTCATGCTTGAATGGTGATAGTGATGAGGTGGTCATGCTATCCAAAAGGCTTGGGAACTTGCTAAGGAAGAAGAATCAAAGGTATAAAAATCTAAAAACTATAAATTTCAAACTAAGAAATTTCCTGTAGGTGAAGGGATCAGTTGCTACCATTGTAAAAAGCCAAGACACATAAGAGCTGATTGTCCAAAACTTGTTGAATCAAAGAAGAAAGACATTGATGTGGAAAGAAGAAAAAATATGAAGGAGATAAAGTACCAAAACAAGAAGAAGGCTTTATGGGCAATTCCAGATTCAACTGAATCAAGTACTTGCTCATCTTATGAAGAGGTCAATACATGTCTTATAGCAAATAGAAAATCTGACTTAGATTCTCATGAGGTTTGTAATGATATATCTTATGATGAATTAGATGATGCTTTTAATGATTTAGTTATTGAATATAAAAAATTAAAAAGAAAATACAAAACCTTATTAAAAAAGAACATAAAAATTTAGATATGCATTTTTGTGATTTAAAAAATGTGTGTGATAATTTAAAAAGTAAAAATATTTTCTTTATTAAATTGTTCCTTACTTGTATGTAAACTTGAAAGATGGAATATCTTGTTAAAAGTAAGATTAGAATTATGTTTGAAATCACAAGTTCATTATAATGTTTCATCAAGTAAAACATTTAATAAAAATTATTTGCATCATACACATACCACTCATATACCTTATAATTATCATGCTAAGCCATATGAAAACACTAATGTTTGGTGCAACTATTGTGATAGAAAAAAGGCATATTTTATTTGACTGATATGCACGTAAATTACAAAACACTAAGCAATCATCTTATGTATGGATACCAAAATGTACAAGCACTATAGAAACCACACATGCTAGATATCTTGCTTCAAATTTAGAATGTGGACTCAAACATGTTTGGGTTCCAAAAGTTAACATGTGATTTTTATTTGGAGGAATTCCTTCAAAGAAAAATCAAAGAAGGCATGTGGTACTTGGACAGTGGATGTTCATGACATATGACGGAGATAAAGATAAATTCACAACTTTAGAATCAAGTGATGGAGGATTTGTTGCATATGGAGATAATGCAAAGGGAAAGATCATTGGCATTGGTTCTATTTGTAAGAATTTTATCACTTTAGATAAAGTTTTTTTAGTGGAAGGATTAAAACATAATTTAATTTCTATTTGTCAGTTATGTGATAAAGGTTTGAATGTAGTATTTCATGCTTCATATTGTATTATAAACAATAATGAAAAATTTTTTGTTAGTAGGACAAAGACATAAAAATATTTATGTCATTGATTTAGATAGCTTTCATGATGTGAATTTGAGTTTACTTTGTTTTAAAAGCACTCATGTTGATATATGGTAATGGCATAGGAGACTATATCATATTAACATGCACACACTCAATAAAATTGCTAAACTTGATTTAGTAGTTGATTGCCTAATTAAATTCTCATTCAAACTATGTTTGAGATGCATGTATTCAGGTAAGCATTCTAGAAGCTCATTTAAAAGTAAAAATATTGTTTCTACTTCTAGACCTCTAGAATTATTACACATGGATTTATTTGGTCTAATTAGCACCACTAGCTTAGGTGGAAAAAATTATGGTTTTGTAATTATTGATGATTTCTCTAGATAGATTTGGGTTTTGTTTGTAATTTACAAGGATGATGTTTTTGGTGAGTTTAGAAAGTTTTCTAAATATATTCAAGGAGAACAAGGCCTTTTGATTAATAGGGTTCAAACTGATCATGGTGGCAAAATTGAAAATAAATTATTTGAGGATTATTGCGATGAACATAGGATTAGACATAATTTTTCTACACCTAGAACTCTCCAACAAAATGGAGTAGTAGAGAGAAAAAAAAGAATATTAATTGAATTAAGTAGATCTATGATTGATGAGTATAAATTGCCCACTAAGCTAAAATAATGAGTGCACCGTCACCTTCTATAAGGAGATAGAGGAGTGTTTGATTGGAACTTAAACTGATTCTTCCTTGCTCAGTTAGTGGCAACCTCCTCAAGTCATACTAGACATAGAATATCCAATGAAAAGGAAAGACAAGCAATCCCCTCTAAAGAACACAATATAAACAAAGACTCAAAAAAGGAGAGAAAGAAAAAAAATGAAACTAAAAGAGAAATTAAAGAAAAGAAAAAATGAAAAAAAAATGAATGAAGAAAAAAGAAGAAGGGAAAGAAAAGAAGAAAAAGAGAAAAGTAAAGCACCAATAAAACACATTGATTTGGAATCCAAATGATAAATCATGTGTATGAGGTGTAAATTCAAAAAAAAAAGGAGAAAAAAAAAGAATATACGAAATAAATTTTGAGTCTACTTTTGACAAGTCTTTGGAGTAGATAATAGTAAAATAAAAAGTTCTAAAAAGGATAATTCATGAATGATATGACTACAAACTTAGTAGGTATGTGAACACTTTGACTTCAATTCTACTATCTCATGATATTATTATAGGATTGGAAGTTAAAAAAGAGTTTCTCCTAACCTTTAACTATATATATATATATATAAGATATCAAATTTCCATTTCATCTCTTTCTTCAAGCTCAAAAGAGGATTCAACAGTTGTAGATAAACCTTCAAATGAAGTAATAAAATCATCTTTTTTCTAGTCTACCTCCTTTGCTTAAATAATTTTGAAGACTTTAAGTAGAGGATACACTCATTGAAGTTGAGAAGAAAATTACATCATCAACCAATGAGTTTTAGGAGATTAACCTTAGAACATAAAGGTAGTCCACCCACCCTCCCAACATCCATATATGATATGTCAAAAAGAAAATGTCAACGACTTGGTTAGGTTACTTTTGTAGTTTAAAGACTGGTTTACCTAAGACCATAATGAAATACCCAATACATCTCTAAAGGTAGCAGTCTATAAACTCAAAATTGAACCTATTGCTATTCCTACTTTGCAAACTTTTGATGTGAACTTTTGCACCAAGAAGAAGATCAAAGTTTGAAGTCAACCTTATTGAAGAAGAAAGATGCTATCATGATTACCCAACATTATGCCCAGTCAAAAGGAAGGATGTCTTGAAGATGAATCCACATTACCTATTTCAAATTTGATAGAAGATATAGCCTCTTTACATGCAGTCTTCTCATTCAAGGATGGGTCTAATGATGCTAAAGGATGAGATGTCATTTTCACTTATAATTTCCATTAGAATTTATCATTATAAGGTCATGCCACTAGTGTTAAAGAAAAAGGAAGACCATCTTTACGGCCTGAGTAGTTATCTTTGATTTGTTATGACACTATAGCCTGAAGTTGAATACCCTAAAGTATACAATTAGGATGACTTAGGGGAGTTTCTAAGGCTTGTAGTAAAGCATCATGGGATAACAAGGATTGATCTAAAAAAGATTAAAGTGGATATTAGAGATGTAACCTCCAAGATTCTACTTAACTAGATAGAGACTTCAATTAACATTGAATATAGATGGTTTAAACTCTTTCAAAGTTAATCTATCTCAAAACTTTTCAAATCAAGATTCTACTTTCGATCGTTGAAAGGCGTGCTTCGAAAGATGAAAGGTAGTTTAAACCACTATGATAGGAGAGTGCTCGATGCTTCCAATCAATCAGCTCTATTTGAAGAAATATTATCTTTAAAATAATGTTTGAAAGTAATTATCTTCAATAAAAATCCTATCTTTCCATTCATCAAATCCCTTCTTCATTGCAAGCATTATTTTCTTGTTTATGAATCGACCATGATGTGTTTAGGATAGGTGTAAGATAACTCAAGTAGCATCTCATCCTTCATCAACATAAACACAAACTACACATGATTCCATGGTGCTATTAAGATAGATGTAAGAGAACCCAAGAGGCATCCTATTTTGAATAGTATAACTAAGTTAAGTGTAAGAGAACCCGAGTGGCATCCTATTTTGGTGGAGTCATTTCCCCTGTGGCACCATTTCATCCACTCTTCAATGTGTTTAGGGTAGGTGTAAGGAACCCAAGCATCTTATCCTTCATCAAGATAGCACAAATACAAACTACACATAAACACATGAACAAATATACATCTTTTATCTCGGGCTACTTTAATGTGGGATAATCCCCCCCAGTGGCCCTTACTCATTAGCTGCTCTAGGTCAGGTTCATGTGTTACCCTAAGTCACCCCGGGTCCCTTATTTAGAGGATGTAAGTGGTACACTTTCCTTCCCGACTTGACCCATGCACACGAGGGCCACATAGCATGGTAGGCCTTACTACTTGATCGCTACTCATGTTGGCTTTGTTTAAGAGGATGTAAGTCTGGTAGACCTTCTTAAACTAGCCATCATTTATTGACTTGGTTGAGTATATCTGACAAACATATATACACATATTTTGTCTCAGGTTACTTTGATGTGGTATAATGCCCTCTGTGGCACTCACCCATTAGCTATTCTAGGTCGGGCTGACATGCTACCCCTCTAGTGTGTTATCCTAGTGGTCCCTTATTTAGGAGGATGTAAGTCTTCAACACTTTCCTTCTTGACTTGACCATTGCACACCTACGAGTACCTTCTTAACATGGTAGGCCTTATGATGCAGTTGGTAAGCTACCTTCATGTTGGCTTCATTCAAGAGGATATAAGTCTACTATATGCTTTCTTCTTAGACTAGCCATCAAGAACTAACTTGGCTGAGTAGAGGATTAGGGTATATGTCCCCAACCAACACCTTTCCTTCTAACTACTTCAATTCTTGGTCCAGTCCTTCTTTATGACTCCCTACTTCAAGTCTTGTGCCAATAGGTCACCCCAATGATTGTTCCTCACTTCAAAAGATGTAAGTCTACTACGCTTTCTTTGCAAGTACAACTGTTGCACACCGACGAACAGCCCTAGATTGGATTACACCTATCGAGCCAATGATAGACTATCCCGATTATTAGTTCCACTTTAGGGAGATATAAGTCTACACGCCTTATTCTTAGGTTGATTATCGCACACTGATGGGCACCTTAGGTTGGTTGGTGTTCACTATGCTGACAGCGACCCACCTGATGGATTCACCACTCATGGTAGATGTAAGTCTACTATGCTTTCTCTTTGAGTTGGCCACTGTACACCTACAGGCTTTCTTATTTACAAGGTCCAAGATAATGCCCCTAGTGGCACCTCCCCTATAGGAACTCTATTTGGATCACATCCTTTGTAACCCCATTTAGACACTACATGGGTTACTACTAGATTGGACAGCCCCCTTTCCCAGTAACCACCCTAGTGGTTGGAGATTCTGTTCTACAGATACATAGATTCTCCCTTGGTCTAATAAATCTGAGATAAGTCTAGGCTGGCATAGCCCTTTCTTAGGGTGGTCCCTCATGCACCAATAAGGTCCAAAATAATAAATAAACAATATATATATTTGCTTATGGATTATGAATTAATGCCCCCATCATCACCTTTCCAAAGAAGGCATCATATTATGGTAATGTCGCACCCTAAATCCGATCTTGAGTTGAGATAAGTACCCCATGGCATTCTCTCAATCATCTCCTCAATTTCTCGCCTAATAGGTTACCTGGTCATCCTTGCTTTAGATGTAAGTCATTACACATTCTTTCCATTTCACCAGGTGTTCAATTTATTTGCATCCAATGGTCCAATAGTTGTTCCTTGCTTTGGAGATGTAATTACACTTTCTCTAGCTGCTATTGCAAAAGACACTTAATAGTCCTACCCTTAAATTGACTACTCCTTTGAATCAATAAATCGAGATAAAAGCCAACATAGCCCCTTCTCAATGTGGTCCATAATGGGATCCATCAAATAAAATTAAAATGAATGAAAATAAATTGAATCAAATTAAAACAAATTGATGAAATTAATCTTAACTACTTTGGACTTAAGTCCGCATATTCACTTTTTCATAGTTGAGTTTGATTTATTGTGAATCCATGATCTTTGATCCTTCTTTGGAAGATGTAAGTCTACTTTTCTTCCTAAGTATCATTTACAAAAGGCAATAGTAATGAATTCTTTTGGTAGACTATCCCTTTGGTTGTAAATGGGATAGGTCAGCAACATAGCCCCTTGTCTGGTTCCATGCTATAGTCCATAACAAACTAAATTTGAAACCAACATGGAGTCAAATTATATATCAAACAAACCAAACTTCTGATTCAAATTAATTTTACAATTAAAAATACCATCAAACTCTTATCCCCAGCGGATGGAAACCTTCTTAGTGGAAGGTTCACATTCCAAACCTTAGTAAATTATAGATTCTTATCCCTTATGTACCCAAACAAATCATATTCATAATCAAACTCAAATCCATATCCCTAGATAGCTTAGCATATAGTGGAAGGTTCACATACTTAGTCCCCATGGATTCTTCGCTCTCATGCCTCTTAAAAAATACTTTAATTGAGATAATTTGAGTTTTCATATAGATCATTTTCATTAGTTTTTGTAGTCTTTTGGATGTTATTGATCATCTCGGTCGCGATATGCACTTGTTAGTTACACCACACTTATCCTTTTAACCAAAATTTTGGAGTGAGTTCTTGACCTCCTTTTTTTTCTAGGAACCTTTTAGTCATTAAGGTTTCCTTAGTCATAAGACACTTCTAGAGATTAGGTGAACACTTAAGCTTTCTTAAAAGGGTTAATCATTGATTAGGCCATGCCTTAGACTTAAGAAAATCACCACATTTAGCTCACAATCCATATACACTTTTTTCAATTCAAATTCAAATTAATTTCCAACCAAACCTCAACTTAATTTCAAATCCAAATCCAAATTGAAACTCAATTCCAAATGATTGAAAAGATCAAATGAAACTTGAAATCCTTCCCAAGCCCTTTAATCAACCTTCATGAACTTAGCTAAATTTTCATCCAATTCAATCCAAACTCAATTGATTTTCTTATAAATTAATTGTACCTTCAATTATATTCTCAAATGAAATATAAATTTAAAAGCACCAAATCCAAATCAAATCAAAACTCAATTTAAACTATTTAAGCCATTTCCTTGAACTTAAAACCATCTAAATCAAGATAAAATCAATGTTTTCCTTGAATCAATCATTCCTTCAATCATCTATTCAAATATAAATGAGACCTATAATTATCTAGTTACCAAAATTAACCCAAATCAAACCCAACCTAACCATTTGACATATTCAAATGAATCAACCTCATTTGAATCAACCAATTGGTTATATTTTAATCTTAAATCTATATATAAACTCAACTAAATCAAACTTAGCCCAAAATCAAGCCAACTAAATCCAATTGGTTCACTTGACCCAAAGTGGCCAATTTGATTTATGAACCAAAATCCAATTCAATTCAAATCAATGTGTACCAATCCAAACTTCATGCCATGATTGTTGATCACCCAAGAATGATCACTTGATATAAATTAGGTCAAACCAAGTCAACCTAGCCTATTGACCAAGTCAACCCTTTCTATATGAACCCAAACTAGCCAAATTTTAATAAACCATTGAAACCAATGATTCAAATAAACCCAAAATCAATATTTAAACATGACTTGACCTTCAATTGAGCCAAACTTTTATTTTTGACAAGTTGACCCAAATCAATATAAAGATTAAATTAGAATAAATATTAAATCCAAATTAAATCAAACAAAAGCATACAATCTCTCCAAATAGTCATATGAACTTGATTTAACCTTGGTTTGACCCAATTTGACCAATTGGTCAACCTAACCTATTTTCTTTAATTTGACCCAAATGGTTCAAATTGAGCCTATTAAACCTAAATGACATGAAATTTGGTCCAACTCACTTTTTCAAATCCAAATCAAATTCTTTGTTCCTTATTCATAAGATAATACATGTCATTTCTCTTCCTTGGCCATATCCATTGGTCCTCAAGAGTTTGCTGTGAGGTGGTTGGGCAAATGACTTATGGAATCACCTCCCTCCCCATTGGAACACATGGCATGAAGGACCTCCACTTCCTAGACATGTCCTTCATGCCTCCATACCAACTAGAGATCTCAACCACAAAAGGACACTTGGAGCCAAAATCACCATGAATGAAGTGATTTTGGCCATTGAACTAAAGTAGTGAAACAAAACTCTTCCACTATCCCAAACTAACCAGCCATTCCAAAGCAAAATCCATCAAAATCAAGTGGATTCTAGTGAGGAAGCAATGATCATTGGTGGATACATTATTTCGAAGTGAAGACAAAAGCCCAAACCCATTCCAAAGCTTCTTCTTGCAGTCAGGAGCATGCTTGGATCATCACTGCCATTAGAAATCATCCCTGGTGAGGTAATTTTCAAGAACTGTAGAGAGCCTTAGGTTCTTTTATTTATGATAGTTTTTGATCAATTTTAAGAATTTCCTTTAGATTACCCTTACATTTTTTTTTGACATCATCCCCATGCATTTTGAGTGATTTTTGACGTAGATCTCTAGAAAATTAAGCCTAAAATGAAGTTTTCATTCAATTTTTTCACAAGAATCACAAAAATCATGCCCAAAATAGTGTTTTGTCCTCTTCTTCTATTGGATCACCCTCCGACCATTTGATCTCCCATTCAGAGGTTGATGGATATGATCATGATCATGTGGCTCTGACTCACATCACATGGATCACAGCGTATTCACTTTGATGAGCGGTGTATGCATCCTTGTCTACATTCCCATTCAGTTCTAATGCGGCAGCTATAGATTATCGTGGTGTCGCTGATTAAGTAAAAAATAGGGATTTTCTTCTTTTTAAAAAATAATTAAAACACCTCATACTTTAAAAATTCCTAGAAAATAAAATATTTAACTAAAAATAGCAAATAAAGGCTCGTTGGATTTTCATTCCGAATCAATGAATCTAAACCTAAATTTCACTGAATATTTTGAGCTTAATTTAAGTTTTAGGTAAAATTAAATTTCATTAATTAAATTAAAAAGAAACATTAGATTGATTTGAAATATTCAGAGATTAAAAATGAGCTTAAAATCTACTTACCATAAAAATTTCAATCAAAAGGATTTCTAGATTGGGAGATATTTCATTCTAAAGTCTAAATAGCTAAAATAATTTAATGGACTTTATAAAAATCATGAAAAATCATCTATATCAGCTGAAACTTTGCAAAATTATAACAAATTGTCAAAAAATCATGAAAATGCAAGTAAATATTTATTTTGAAGGTATTTTAGAGGAGATTCAATTAAAATTGATCCCAATTAATTTTGAACAATAATTAAGGCTTAATTTGGTTTTAATTAAAAATTTAATTAGCTTAATTACTCTCTAATTACCTAAGCAATTTATCCCAAACTTTTTGAGGTTGATTAATGGGATGACCTCCACCTCCCATAATTTTCTTGGAATTTATTACTTTAATTAGAAATTGGTTATCTTAACCTTAACTACTTTCCTAATTAGAAATTAATATTCTAAATAGTAAGAAAATCATTAATTAAGCTTCTAATCATTGTGAAATAGTAAATGGGTGTGAGAAATGAGATTAGACCTCTTTCCCAATCTTTTCCCTAAGTCCATTTCTTGAATGGAAATTAATTAATTTGGGATTAATTGATGGTTTAATTCATTAATTAAATTGGTTAATCAATGTGAAACTATAATCACATGGAATCTTAATTAATCAATTCATGGGTCGATCTTTAGGTGTTCAATATCTTAAAGACATTTAATGAAATTATGGTTAACCCACATGTGTGGGAAAACTATGAAATTATGTTTCTTAACTTTATTAATCACTAAGTGTGAGCCAATTGCATTAGGCCTCTTTCATTTCTTGGGTTCATTGCTGATTTAACTTCCAATGTATGTACATATCATGTTGGCTTAAAATTACTTGCATTAAATTAGGGCAATATAGGTAAGGGTCAATTAATGGATTTAATGAATAGTATAACATAATTAACCCATA
Source organism: Cymbidium sinense (assembly GCA_021442155.1). Lineage (NCBI taxonomy): Eukaryota > Viridiplantae > Streptophyta > Magnoliopsida > Asparagales > Orchidaceae > Cymbidium > Cymbidium sinense. The sequence goes on along the minus strand of CM038214.1, from coordinate 180,173,302 downwards.
AAATCATCTTAATTATTTTTCATTAAACCAAATTAATTCACAAACATGGGAATATGTTAGGATCAGCAAACCTTATCTTATTTCTTCAAACTAAATTAAATATAAAATTGAAAATGATAATTAAAAAGTCTTGGTTTTCTTTGAATAATTTTATTTGATTTGATTATCCTTAAAAATTATTTTAATTGAATGAAGAAATAAGAACATGTTTATGCCTATTCATTCATTTCTAATCATGTTAAATGTTGTATGTCATTTGAAATCATACATTCGTCTTTTCAAAATTAATTAAATCAAATGGTTTTACTTTATGTCAAGCTTGCATGTGTTGATTTAATTTATAATAAGTGTGAAAATTATCATTATTAAATCCAAACCTATTTTCCAATGCTTATAAATGAGTGGTTACATATGATATGAATGCTAGTTATAAATACATAGGTGATGTATGTGATTATAGATTAAATGTGTGAAGTGTAGCTCCTTTCCTTTTATTCATGTATTGATTTATCTAAGTGAGAATGTTAATGATTATATAGTCTAGACATCCTAAGACTATGAGGCTTTAGTTAGCCCCAAGGTGGTCATTTGATTACCTCACCGGTTAATGATGGCATTACTCCATTTGATTTCATTCTTATGTATTTCAATACTAGAATTTGGGTGAGGCTTTAATTCATATACATAAATAATTCAATCAAATTAAATATCATTTTTTGCATGATTTTCATTCTCCAAATTATAAATACATGTGTATGTATCTATGAAAAGTGGTATATATTGACATCCTAGAATAGGCTTTATAGCCATAAGTAGGTCATTTGATTTCCTCACTTTCCTGGTTTAACAAAGGCATGTATTTGCTTATGTTTTTTATATATACATGTGCATATTTAATTAGAGAATGGTAATCCTTTTTTTTATTAAAAATACATGCATTTGCAATTGTTCAACTAATTGAATTAATTAATCATGTGATTTGGAGCTCTCTTTCTTATGTTCATGCATATAAATTTACATATGGTTTGAATGTAATGGTATATAGTTAGTACATCAAGGAACATGAGGCTTTAACTAGCCCTAAGGAAGTCATTTTATTACCTCAAGTCCCTGATTAACAATGACATGTACCTATTTAATTTCATCACAATGTATTTTTGTAAAAGAATTTAGATAGAGCCTTAAATTAATATGATAAAATAATTGAATTAGAGGGGAAATATAAAGCTTCAAATGTACATGCTCACATCCATCATTCAAGTGTGCTAAAATATATTGTATGTGTAGGTATACTTAGGAATTAATCATATGCATGTTACATGTGATGGAAAGAAATGATTTAACATGTGCCATGTGATAGTATTAGATTAATCTTAAGAAGCTTTTCACATTGAATATAATTATTTAAAGAGAACCTAAACTTAGAATTAATGTAAAATGTGTAATAAGCCATTCACTAAAGAGAACTAAATCAAATTAACATGCTTTAGAAAGTGGTTTAAGGTAGGGATGAAAGAGGAACCTCTTTTCTTCTCTTTACTTAGTTGCTAAGTGTAGGTCATATGAAATAAAAGAAAACACAAATTAAAACTTGCAAATCAGTTATTGAATCTTTCTGCACTTAGAAAATCTTAACTCTAAAGCCTAGTTAGGGCATACCACACAAGCCTTAATAACATACATTAGAATAAGTCACCACTTCTAGCCTTATGTTAGGATGATGCATGGTGTGATGTATATTTTGTTTTATGATGTATTGTTTTAGACTGGATGTTAGGGTGTTTGTTTTTTAGACTGGATGGTAGGCCATGATTAGCCTAATCATATTTTCTACTATGAATTGTGTTTAAGGGGATGCTTAAAAATAAATATAAATGCTCTCTTTGTAGGTTGCTTAAGCCCCTGAGCATAATCCAAGTTAGGATAGGTGGGCTTGGTTTGTGTTTAGGGTGATAAGTCTAATTATAAATATAAGCCTAGGTTGTATGTATGTTTAGCTCTTGTCTTGGTGTAGTTAGATTTACTTTTCTATTTTAATCTAATTTTGCTTTAGGAATTAATTAGTGCTATGGGGATAAGGATGAGCATTGGCTAGAAGGATTTGTCTTGGGAGGCCATGTGATGCCTTTGAAGTGGAGCAAATCAAATCAAAGAAGGAGGAAGATACATGATGACATGAAGTCTCTCATAGCATTTATCATTTGTAAATTGTAAATTATTCTTTTATGTACTTGGTTGTATAAGGGACCCATTTTTCTTTTGTGTTTATTCATTTGTAATAACCTGTTATTCTATTGTGTTAGTTATAAATTTTTTTTGATTTTGTGTTTAAAGTGTACAATTAGGATGACATGCTTTTCTTAGTTTCTTTAAATATTTGATGTTTGAATGTGTGGCTCTCTTAGAAAAATTAACCTTTCTACTAGAACTCATAATTAAAGTTTTAAACAATTTAACCTCACATAAAGCCTAGGACATAAATCAAATAATTAAAGATTTAGCAACCCTTAGCTAAATGTTGAATGCAACATGCATATCAAATTATTTTGCTCTTAAAATAGGATTTTCATCCTTACATGATAGGAGAATGCTTGAGTTGTGAGGGCATCCCTTGTATTGGAAAACATCCCTTTTTTGTTGATTTAGCTAGCAACCTTATTTCATCATGCATGTAGGCATCAAAAACACAAAGCCTTTGTCAAAATAAATTGTTAAAATAAATAAAATTTGAAAATATTTTACACTAGACTAAGTCATATGCTCATACCACTCATGCTCTAGTCTCTTTAGGAGTGGGTTTAAGGACTTCAGTATCTTTCTAATTAAATAATAGCCTAACTAATATTGTAAATCATATGATCGAACTTCATAGATTTAAAGCATAAGAGGTGTTAGCTGGTTGCGACTCCAGTCGATTGAAAGTCCAGCAGTTGGGCAGTTTGTCCTCTCTTATGGAGTTAAAACATATGCTCATTTTCACTTAGATTTAGGTCACACTTTGGCTTATGCTAAAGCTCCCTAGATTTAGGATCTGAGGTGGATGTTTCTTGAAGGCTACAAGTGTAAATCCTCACCTCTTAGGCATCTCCACAATCTTGTATTATTAGATTACAATTCTTAGCTTTATAATGAAATGTCAAATTTAACAAAATTGATCTTCTCTTCAATTTCAAAATTATAAAGACCAATTACAGGATAGCTTGAAATGCTCACTAGATTTCTTAGTATCAAGAGCATTCCCTACTCATTTGCTTTGGCTGGGATAATAAGTCTTCTCCTTTATTTTTCCCAATTGATTTTCAAATACAACTAATCCTTTGATAAGAAATCTTTGGAGACTTTAATTGCTACTTTAGTCAAGAGTATTCTTAATGGATTCACATCCTTTAGAATGTCATTAACCACGGAGGCTTGCCTCCATAAGGAACTTAACAAATCTTGACTTAATATAAACCCTACTTGACTTTTCCATGCAAAGTAGGGGAAAGATCTTTGGTACATTCGAAGACCCATCAGACCTTATGAGTCCTTATTAGGTGATTTGGTTCATTATAGGGTCATGATTTCTATTTTTTGAGGTAGTGCATCTTTTCTTAATGTCATACCCAATCATTTTAATAAGTACCCCTTAACATCTGCGTGGTATCTGACATCTCAAAAATAAACACCACACACTAAGTTCTTAAAGACATAAGCGATGACATAGATAAAAAAATGAGCATGCATACAGTAAATAAGAAACCCTAGATAACTAGAACCATCTCAATTATAAACACACAGTTCCATAAGCAGTAGACCGGATCGATCGTTCTTCAGATTCTCCAGTTCCCATCGGAACCACCCCGGTCTCTTGAGTAGTATGATCATCTATCCTCTCTCCTCCTCGTAACCTAGGTCGCTCCTCCCTCTTCCAAAACCACCACTGCTCTGGCCACCACCTCCATATCCACCCACACCTCCAGAGCCCCTACCATAACTATGATAACCACTGCCTCCGCCTTCACCTCCACCGCCATATCATGATTGAACCTGGTTGATGGCAAGTTCTGTCAGGTTCTCTTAAAGTTTAGGTTTAGGTTTATTAAGTTTTAGGTTTAGGTTTAGAATTTATTTAGTTATATTTTGTTTAGGTTTTGGGTTTAGTGTTTAGTTTAGGGTTTAGATTTTGTTTTAGTTTTAGGGTTTAGTTTAGTTTAGTTTAGTTTAGGGTTTAGGGTTTAGGATTTAGTTTAGTGTTTAGTTTAGGTTTTAGTTTAGGTTTAGGGGTTTAGGTTTAGATTTTTAGGGTTTAGGGTTTATTTTTTTCTTTAGGTTTAGATATTGAGTTTAGGTTAGTTTAGGTTTATTAGGTTAGTTTTATTTAGGTTTATTTATTTTAACTTTTAGGGTTTATTTAAGTTTTTTTAATGTTTTCATAGTTTAGGTTTTATTTAGTTTATGTAGGTTTAGTTTAGTTTAAGGTTTTAGGGTTTAGGGTTTAAGGTTTAGGGTTTTTTAGCGGTTTAGGGTTTAGGGTTTTTTAAAAAAAAATTAAGTAAACTAGCAAGTTTAGGTTTAATTAGTTTATTTTTTATTTATTTTAGTTTATTTTATATTTTTTATTTTAATTTAGGTTTATTTTTTATTTTTATTCAGTTTAGTTTATTTATTTTAGCTTTATTTATTTTAGTTTAGGTTTTTAATTTTAGTTTATTTTATAGGTTTAGGTTTAGGGTTATGTTTCTTTTTTAGTTTAGTTTTATATTTATTTTATTTTTTAAGTTTATGTTTTATTTTTTATTTTTAGGTTTAGGTTTAGGTTTTTATTTTAGTTTTTTAGGTTTAGGATTATTTTTTAGCTTTTATTTTAGTTAAGGTTTAGGTTTATTTTATTTTATTTTATTTAGTTTAGAGTTTAGGTTTAGTTTATGTTTTATTTATTTTTTTATTTAGTTTATTTTAGTTTAGGTTTAGATTTATTTTATTTTATTTATTTTAGGTTTAGGTTTTATTTTTTATTTATTTTTAGGTTTTATTTTTGGGTCTATTTTATAAGTTTAGGTTCTTATTTAGTTTTTATTATATTTTATTTAGGTTTTTTTTTTTTTTTTTACTTTTTATTATATTTATGTTTTTATTTTTAGGTTTATTTTATTTTTTTAGTTTAGTTAAGTTTTTATTTATTTTATTTTTGTTTATTTTTATTTTTTTATTTTAGTTTTATGTTTAGGTTTAGGTTTAGGTTTTAGTTTAGGTATTTATTTTAATTTTTTTTTAAATTTTTAGGTTTAAGTTTTTTATTTATTTTGTTTTTAGGTTTTATATAGTTTAGGTTTAGGTTTTAAGTTTTTAGTGTTTTGGTTTTGGGTTTTGGGTTTTGGGTATAGGGTTTACGGTTTGGGGTTTAGGGTTTAGGGTCTAGGGTTTAGGTTTTAGGGTTTAGGTTTTAAGGTTGTAGGTTTTAGGGTTTAGAGTTTAGGTTTAAGTTTTAGGTTTAGGGTTCATGTTTTAGTTTATGATTTATGGATTTTGGTTTTTTTTTATCGAGAATAAATTCAGATTCAATATTTCTTCTTTTCGATATCATCAACCTAACCCACCAAGTTTTCTAAGACACAAGCAATAACTTAGATAAAAAATGGGCACGCATGGAGCAAATCAAAAACCCTAGATAAGTTGAATCATTTCTACTAAAAAGACACGTTTACATAACCAGCAGATCGGATCGGCCATTCTTCAATTTCTCTAGTTCCCATCAGAACCACCCTGGCCTCTCGAGTAGCGGGATCCACCATCATATCCCTGATCTCTCTCTCTCTCTTTAACTTGTAACTTCTCGCCTCCTGCCATTTTCTAGGACCACCACCTCCATATCCACCAATCCAGATCCCCATCACTTTTATGATAACTATCGCCTCTGCCTTTGCCTTATTAGATCTAGACGGTTGATGGTGATGTTCTTACCATCAAGGTTTTTCCCAATCATAAGGTTTAGGTTTAGTTTTAGAACTTTTAGGTTTTAGGGTTTAGGTTTATTTTTAATTTATTTAGTTACTTTGGTCTGGTTTAGGTTTAGGGTTTAGGGTTTAGGGTTTAATGATTTAGTTTAGGTTTTATTTATAAGTTTATTTCTATGTTTAATTTTTTCAGTTTATGTTTAGGTTTATTTTATTTTATTTAATTTAGGTTTAGGTTTAGGTCTAGTTTATTTTAGGATTAATTTTAAGCTTTATTTATTTTAGTTTAGTTTATTTTAGTTTAGGTTTAGGTTTATTTTATTTTGTTTATTTTTTTTCTATTTTAGGTTTAGGATTTGTTTTTTAATTTAGGGCTTAAATTTTTTTATATTTTATATTTAGGTTTAATTTTTAGGTTTATTTTTTAGGTTTAGGTTCTTATTTAGTTTTTATTTTCTTTTATTTTAAGTTTATTTTATTTTTATTTTATATTTAATTTTTATTTTATTTAGGCTTTTTATTCTAAGTTTTATTTTATTTTTTAATTTAGATTAGGTTTTTATTTATTTTACTTTTAGTTTATTTTTATTAAATTATTTTAATTTTATTTTTAGGTTTAGTTTTAGGTTTTCATTTAGGTTTTCATTTTATTTTATTTTATTATGTTATTTAAGTTTAGGTTTATTTATTTATTTTATTTTAGGTTTTATTTAGTTTGATTAATGTTTTTGGTTCTTAGGTTTATTGAGGGTTTAGTTTAGGGTTTTAGGGTTTAGCATTTAGTTAACGGGTTTAGGGTTTGTTTAGGGTTTATGGTTTTGTGTTTAGCTTTTGGATTTAGGTTTTAAGGTTCTGATTTAGTTAGGGTTTATGGTTTATGTATTTTAGGGTTTAGGGTTTAGCATTTAGAGTTTAAGGTTTATATTTAGGGTTAGGTTTTAGGATTTAGGGATTAGGTTTTAGGGTTTAGGGTTTAAGGTTTAGGGTTAGTTTAGGGTTTAGGGTTTAGGATTTAGGGTTTTTTATGGTTCAGGGTTTATAGGTTAGGATTTAAGATTTAGGGTTTAGCGTTGTTGGTTTAGGGTTGTAGATTTAGGGTTGTTGGTTTAGTTTATTTAGGGTTTAGAGTTTGGGTTTGGGTTTAGTTAGTTTATTTTTTTTTTAAATCAAGAATAAGTGTCTTTTAGTTTATTTTATTTTATTTTATTTATTTTATTATTTTACTTTAGTTTTATTTTATTTTATTTATTTTATTTTTGGTTTTTTATCTTAATTTATTTTTTTATCTTTAGGTTTAGGTTTATGCTTATTTTTTAGTTTAGTTTTATTTTTATTTTATTTTTTAGGTTTAAGTTTTCTTTTTTTTATTTTTAGGTTATAGTTTAAGTTTTTATTTTATCTTTTTAGGTTTAGTTTTTAGGTTTTTATTTTAGGATTATTTTTTTGTTTTTTTTAAGTTTTGGCTTGGGATTATTTTAGTTTATTTTATTTTATCTAGTTTAGGGTTTAAGTTTAGTTTATTTTAAGTTTAGGTTTAGGTTTTATTTACTTTACTTTAGTTTATTTTAGTTTAGCTTTAGGTTTTTTTTGTTTGTTTATTTTAGGTATAGGTTTTCTTTTAATTTTGGGCTTAGGTTTTATTTTTTATTTATTTTTAGGTTTTATTTTAAGGTTTACTTTTTTAGGTTTAGGTTTTTATTTAGTTTTTATTTAATTTAATTTTAGGTTTATTTTATTATTATTTTATGTTTAGTTTTTATTTTATTTAGGTTTTATTTAGGTTTATTTTATTTTTTAGTTTAGTTTAGGTTTTTATTTATTTTATTTTAATTTAGTTTTTTATTTTTTATTTTATTTTAGGTTTAGGTTTAGGTTTAGGTTTAGGTTTAGGTTATAGTTTATGTTTTTTATTTTATTTTTATTTTTTTTCTAAGTTTAGGTTTTATGTTTTAATTTTATTTTTAGGTTTTATTTAGTTTGGGTTTATGTTTGCTGGTTTTTAGGGTTTTGGATTTTGAGTTTAGAGTTTGGGGTTTTGGGTTTTGGATTTAGGCTTGTAGGATTTAAAGTTTAGGGTTTTGGGTTTAGGGTTTTAGGGTTTAGGGTTTAGGGTTTAGGGTTTAGGGTTTCGGGTTTAGGGTTTTTAGGGTTTAGGGTTTAAGGTTTAGAGTTGTAGGCTTAGGGTTTAGGGTTAATTTTAGGGTTTAGGGTTTAGGGATAGGGTTATTTTGTTATATTTTTTAATTTTTTATTTTTTATTTTTTTTAAATTAATAAATTAGTAGGTTTAGGTTTATTTAGTGCATTTATTTTATTTTTTATTTATTTTATAATTTTTTTTATTTATTTTTATTTTTTAAATTATGTAAACTAGTAGGTTTAGGTTTATTAAGTTTATTTATTTATTTTTTATTTATTTCAGTTTATTTTATTTTATAAATTATTTGACTTCTAGACTTATAACCAGTTGGAGTGGCCACCATCTAAGTCTTCCTATGATTTTAAAACCATGTAGTTTGGTCTTTTGAATTGCAAGATAGCTATGGTAGTTTTTAATTAGAAAGAGACTAAAGTCCTAAACACACTCCCTAAGAGACTAGAGCATGAGGGGCATGAGCATATAACTTAATCTATAGATGAAAAATCTTTTCAAATTTAATTTCATTTTAGGCATTTTGATAGAGGCTTTAGGATTCTTATGCAATGCATGATGAAATAAGTTATGGGTCAAATCAGTTAGAAGAAGGTGTTCTCCACCACAAGGGATGCCCTCGGGGTCAAGCATTCCTTTATCGCAAGGATGGAGACCCTTCATGCTCAAGAGAAAGAATATTCATGCATGATGTGAAACATATCTATATTCGATATGAGTTGTTTAAAATTTAGTTTTGAGTGATTAGTTGGGTATAAAAGTTATTTTATCCTAAGAGCTTAATCGATCCAAGCCACACCTTAAAGCATCAATCATTTAAGAAATAATGAAAAGCATGTTGTACAATGCATTTAAACATACCATCAAAGAATTATATAAACTATTGTAAAAGAATAAAAGGCCGTCGTATTACACTGAGAGAGAGAAAAGATGGGTAGCTAAATACAACCTGGAATATGAAAGAATAATTATAATTATATTAAATTCCATGGGGGTCTTCTTTCTTCATATCTTCATTTCTGATTTGGTTCCCTCTTTGATTTGGATGGTGCTTGCTTCAAAGGCATCAAGGGGCACCCCAGGATAATGACTTCTAGCTGCTGCTCATTCTAATCCCCCATAGCACTAATCCTAATTTCTATTGCAAAAATTACATTTATGTGGAAAAAGTAAATCTAACTACACCTGCAAAATAAAAGTTAGCTAAATATACATATAATCCCAAGCAGTTGTATTTAGAATTTGGACTTAGCACTCTACACATGGGTAACTAAGCCCTATCATCTTGGACTATTTAGAATTTAAGCAACCTGCAAAAGAGCATTTATATTTATTTTAAGCATCCCTTAAGCATAATCCCTTGCAAAAAAACATGATTAGGCAATATTATCCTATAATCCATTCTCTAAGCATACACATCTCCAAAAAATAATACATCATAAAATAAAACATACATCACATGAAACACCATCTAACTTACTAGAAGTGGTGACTTATTTCTAATGTGTGTACTAAGGCTTGTGTGGTAAGTCTTGTTAGGCATTAGTGTTGTATTTTCTAAGTGTAGAAGGATTCAATTTAACATGAAATACTGATTTCACTTGACGTAGTTTAATTGATTTGAGAATTTTAATTTGTGTTTTATCCTGTTCTGTTTGATTACACTTAGCAACTAAGTGTATAAAGAGAGGAAAAGAGGATCGCCCTCTTTCATCCCTACCTTAAGACACTTTCTAAAGTATATTAATTTGATTTAGTTCTCTTCAGTGAATAGCTTATTAAATTATTTAATTAATCCTAAGTTTAGGTTCACTTTAAATAATCCTATTCAAAATGAAAGGCATCTTAAGATTAGTATAATTAAATTACTACCACATAAAATATATTAAATCATTCCTTCCATCACATGTAACATGCATATGATTTAATCCTAAGTGTATCTATACATGCAACATATTTTTGCACACATAAATGATGAATGTATGTGTATGTTTTGAATTTATATTTTATTTGATTGAATTAGTTTAACATATTAATTTAAAACTTTATCCAAATTCTTATACAAAAAAAACATAGGAATGAAATTAAATAGGCATGTGTTGTTATTAAACCAGGGAAGTGAGGTTATCAAATGACCTCCTTTGCTAGGTAAAGCCTATTCCTGATGTCCAGACTATATACCCATTTGCATTCAAACATATGTAAATTTGTATACATGAACATAGGAAGTAAGCTCCAAATCATATGGCTAATTAATTAAACCACTTAGTCAATTATAAATGAATGGAATTTTAATGTAAAATGGGATTTTCATTCACTAATCACATATACATACACATGTGCAAAGACATAGGCAAGTATGTGTCATTGTTAAACCAGGGAAGTGTGGTAATCAAATGACCTCTTTGGGGCTAATTAAAGGCTTGTATTCCCGGGATGTCCAGACTATATACTTGTTGTTCTTGGACACACATGCCTGTATACATAAATGAGGGAAAGAAAAGCATGCAAAGATTGTATATATATTTTTTTGATTAAACCATTAATATATATGAATTAATGCTCTATCCAAATTCTAATGTTTAAATACATTAGAATTCAAATCAAATGGGTATGTGTCGATGTTAAACTAAGTGAGGTAATCAAATGACCTCCTTGGGGCTAGCTAAAGCCTCATGTTCCTGAGATGTCCAGACTATATACCCATTACCATTCAATCTTATATAAATCAACACATGAATAGAGAAAGAGAACTCAACATTGATTCATAAGCACATGCATTTCTTATATATTTATTACTAGCATCATAACACATATTATTATTCATTTATAAGCTTTTGTAAAATACATTTGGATTTAATAGTGATAATCCATTCATATATTAAATTAAATCAACATGCACATAAAGGAAAATCCATTTTATTTTACTTGATTTTGAAAAGATGGATGCATGAATTCAAATGACATACCAAATTTAACATGATTTGAAAGAGGAAAATCAAAGATAAGCATGTGATTTATTCAACCAAACTAGTTCTTAAGGATAATTAAATCAAATAAGATTATTTAAAAACAAAAAGCTTTTTTTAATTAATTAAGTTTTGGATTTGATTTGATTTAAAGAGGAGAAGAGAAATTATCACTTGTTGTTTTAAACCCATTCCCACATTTTTTATTTGATTTAATTTATGGAAATGTAGTTAAGTTGATTTTATGGGTTAATTAGGTTGAAACCTTCATTAGATGAATTAATTACCCTTACTTATGTCACCTTAAAGTAATTAAGTAAATAATTATGGCCAACAAGATATGCATGGAAAATAAATTTGTAATGATCCCAGGAAATAAAAGGGGCCTAATGCAATTGGCTCATGATTAATAGTTAATTAGATTAAGGGACTTAATTAATTACTCTTATGTTTTCCCATACATGTGGACTAACAATAAATTTATTAGACTCATTCAGTTTATTAAACACTAAAAGATCTACCCCATGATTTAATTAATTAAAGTCTAATGTGATTATGACTTTAATTTGATTAATTGATTTAATTAATTAGTTAAATATTAATTAATTTTATTTTAAAAAATTGGTGAAATGAACTTAGGGAAAGGGGTCCCAACTTTATTCCTTAGTTCACTTCACAATGATTAATAAACTTAATTAACCAATTTGTTATTATTCATGGGATTAATTAATCATTAATTAACTTAAAAGAGTAGTTAAGGTTTAATTAGTCAATTTTCTTAATTAAGTAAGCAATAAATCCCAACCAAATCATGGGAGGTAGAAGTCATCCAATTAAATTAACCCACAAAATTTGAGATTAATTTCTAAAATAATTAAGGAGTAATTAAGCTAATTAATTTTGTAATTAAACCTTAATTACTATTTAAAATTAATTATGATTATTTTTAATTAATTGTCCTCTAAATACCTTTAAAATGAGTATTTATTTGCATGTTTTGATTTCTATGATTTTTTTGATTTTTAAAGATTTGACCATTAAAATGATTAATTAAGTCTAATGCCTAATCTTGCGTGGTGTATGAGATGGCCACTTTCCACATGGCATCATGCGATTGGCTACTTAAAACATATCCAACTCAGTGCCTGTGTGGCAGCGGAGGACATGCTTTCTCGTCCCTCATCCAATCTAAGATTGGATGGCTATGATTAATCCCATAGCTTAATAAGATTAAATCAGATCGATCAAGTGGAATTAATCACAACCTTCCATTCTGATGAGGCAGAACAAATGGTGTGGTCTAACATCACATGAGTGAGGGAGAATGGAGTTCGTTCTCCATTGCTTAATTGATCTGGGTTTACCCGAGCTCGGATCAACTCCAAAAGGATCCCACACCTTCACGATATTGATCAAAGGAGATCCAATGGTCAAGATCACATGAGATGCAAGTTTTCTTCAAAACACTCCAACCCATTTTTACTTAAGGATCAATTTTGGAAGCATACCTCGCTAGAGCTCAAGACTGGTGGCTTGAATGATTGAGGAAGATTCATCTAGTGGAGACAAAACCTTGTTGACCAACAATTAGATCAATTCCTCGATGTTCGCTCACAAGGCCACGAACCTACAATTTTGAGCTCGACTTTGATCGAAGTCCCACATCTAGTTCTTGAGAAGCTTGGGAGATGATTCTTTCTTACTCGATAAGGCCTAGATAAGGTGCGTAAAAAGTTAATTTAAGTTTAAGGGAGAAATGGATAAGTTATGTTAGAAATGGGAGTGTCCTATTTTGAGATGAACATGAATGGCATTTTTTGATCGAGGAATGAGCTTAGGAGCTTAAGGAATGGGTCTAGCAGCTTGTCTTGGGCAGCTAGGGCTTTGAGCAATGATTTTTGTGTGTGTTTGAGTGGGGGTGTATACCCCTTCCTCTGTCAGATGGTGGGATTGGGTTTGTCTTCTAGTGGAAGTTGGCCATCTCGAGGGGTGTGAGGAGGAGGTGAGTTGGCTTAACTTGGTTGAAGGTGTGGAGGTGGTCATAAAGAGGAATCATGGGTATCCTATGGGTTTCAAATGCTCGAGGAGGGTGAGGTGATTTCACCTTCCATGGGTCATGACTGACCCAACCACCCCTTCAATCAGGTTGGTCAGTGTCCTAGGTGCCTAAGGTGGACCATTAGGAGAGTACCAAGTGGCCAAGGAATGGAAATGACCACTTACATGTGTGATTTGACTCATGTGATGCTCTTGACCCGAGGGTAGAATGATCATATGGCATTAGATTTTATTTGGCGTAGACTTAAAATGAGCCAAAAGTGGGTTAGCCGAAACTTCAAGTCAATTGGAGTTGATTTGGTTAGGTTTGGATCAATTTGACTCATTTAGGTCAAATTGGATTAGGTTGGGTCAAGTTGACCAATTGGTCAAAATGGGTCAAACCAAGGAGGAAGTTCATATGATCATTTAGGATGTTTTGGTTCAATTGGTTTGGTTTACTTTGGCTAAGATTTTATTTTGGCTCATTTGAATTCATTTTGGTCAAATGGGTTAAGTTGACCATTTGACTAAATTGGCCAAATTGGCTTGGGTTGGGTGTTGGTTTGGGTTTAGCTGACCAATTGAAGATGATTGTAGCTTTGGTTTTAATTAATTTAGATTTAGACTTGATTTAGGCTAAATTGACCCTTTAGGTCAGTTTGGGCTAAGTAGGTCAATTGGATTCAATTGGGTCTAACCATGGCCTTGGTCAAGTTCAACAATTTGGAACGAATTTGAGCCATTAGTTGCAATCAATTTGATTTACATTTTGATTTGGCATAATTTGATATTTTTGTTTAATTTTGGTCAACTTGGGTCAAGAGGACCAATTGGGTTTTGTTTGACTCAATTGAAGGTCAAGTCATATTCAAATATTGATTCTGATTTGGTATGAATCATTGGTTTCAAGGTATTTGGCATAGGTTACAATTTGGCTAGTTTGGGTTCATATGGGTTAGGGGTTGCTTGGTCAAATGACCAAGTTGACTTGGATTGACCCAATTTGTTCTAATTGATCAACTTAGGGTGATCAATAATCATGATGGGAGGTTTTGATGGTCTTGCTTCAATCCAATTTGGGTAGGATTAGAACTTGGCTCAAATAGGTCAAATTGGCCACTTTGGGTCAAGTGGACCAATTGGGTTTAGTTGGATTGATTTTGGGTTGAGTTTGATTTAGTTGATTTTATATATGAATTTGGGATTAATTTATAAATTCAATTACATTGGCTTGGTCCAAATGGGTTTTCGTTCATTTGAACATTTCAAGTCAAAAGTGTTAAGTTGGGTTTGACTTGGGTTGATTTTGGTTTGGCTTGATGATTGTAGATTTCATTAATATTTATGAATAAGATTGAAGGTATGATTGATTCATGAGAAAATCAATTGAATTTGGGTTATGGAATGAAGGAATTTGGCTAAGTCCATGAAGTTGGGTCTTTTGGCTTAGGTTTGGATTTTGATTTGAATAAGTTTTGATGATTTAAATTTATATTTCATTTAATTTTGTGAAGATGATTGAAAATATGATTGATTTGTGAGAAAATAAATAGAGTTTGACTTTATTTGGATTAAGGTTTGGCTAAGTCCATAGGATAGGTCATATGGCTTAGGAAGGGGTTTGATTTAATTTGATTTTGTTTTTTGGTTTTGATCATTGAATATATTTGATTTATATTTAGGAAGATGATTGAAGATATAAATTGATTATGAGAAAAAATTGATTTTGGATTGATTTGGATTAGATTTGGCTAAGTCCATGGGATAGGTCATATGGCTTAGGAAGGGTCAAGTTTGGATTTGATCATGGGCTTCAATCATTTGGTTTTGGAATTTGGGTTTGGATTTGGATTTGAATTTGATGTTTGAATTGAACTTGAGGTTTGGTTTAAGAAGGTGAACATGGATTGGATTTGGGTTAGGGTAGGTGGAATATCTTAATCCCTAGGCATAACCTAATCCTATGGTTAACCCTTATAAGTCTTTAGGCTTAGGTTAAGTGTTTACCTAATTATTAGAAGTGTCTTATGACTAGGGAAGTCCTAGTGTCTAGAAGACTTTTAAGGCTAAAATAAGATTGAATCCACACTCCAAAGTGAGGTCAGAGCCTTAGGCTCCATAGTGTTGCCCTTGGAGATAGATGATTGTAAGATCGAAGCTAAGTTTCACATTATAGACTCGGATACATCTTCCAATGCTTTGTTTGGGAGTCCATGGATACATGAGAACAACATAGTTCCATCCTCTTTGCATCAGTGTATGAAGTTCATGATAGGTGAGATCATCTACTATGTCAAAGGAGATCTCAAACCATTTACAGTTCACGAGGTTAGCATAAATGATGATGCGACTTACTACCTCCCTCAAAATCAACAAGTTTATTCTCATGAACTTGGACAAAGTTTAAAAATAAAAGAAAAAGAAAAAAATAAAAACAAAGAAAAAAAGAAAAAGAAAAGAAAAGAGAAAATGAAAAAAAATAAAGGAAGTGAAAATATACTTGGAGGAGGAAGTGGAGCCTGATATTATATTCCACCCATAATTTGTTACTCCATTCAAACATATGGATAGGATGACATGGCCTCCACCAAGTAGAGGAGGAGGCTAGTTCAGAGGCAGTCCCAAGGGTGGAAAACCTCCTTATTGGTCACCCAATAGAAGATATGTTCTAGCTACCAGGAGTACACCTGCTATCCATATAGACTTAGAATCTAGTTCATAGGATGAGTCTTATATGGTTTAGCACACCACCATCTCTTCTCGTAGTAGATTCCCTTGGAGGTGACACTTGAGCTAGATAGAGATGAAGATTGGGCTCCAAAGCAAAGCATAAGTGTATCCAAGTCTATATGTGAAATAGTTAGAAATTAGTTGGGAACCTTATCTCTAACCCCACTTTCCTCTCAAGATGCTAAGGGTTTGGAAGTTATGAAAGCCCCTAAGTCATCCACAGTTGTGAAGACTCAAAGGTTCTTTTTGGGAGCATCATCCTCAAGTCTAGAAGTTGATGTAGAACTTGAGGATGATTCATATAAAGATTTAATAGGATTACCTTTTGATTGGTATTTTCCTTGTGTTCATAATTTAGCAAAGAACACATTGGTCAAAGCATAGTCGACTACAAATAATATAGAAGAACAAATGCAAAAGCTCTCAATCAAGATGGGACTAGGATTCGATATAGTGGGTCCAGTCGATGATGATGATTACTGCTTAGTCATCACCAATCATTTGGAATCTGATAGGTTCTTTTCAAATCACATTAACTCATATGAGGAGGTTTAGAAACTTCAAATGATCCAAATGATTTTGATGTCAAAGATTCATTACCAGAGTTTGAAGAAGAGATCAAGTCAACCATCGATGAGCTCCAAGAAATCAACTAAGGAACTGAAGAAGATCCACGCCAGACACACATCATTTATTTGTTGAATGAAATTGAAACCAATGATATAGTTAAGTATTGGAGTTTAAGGACTACTTTGCATGGAGTTATGAAGAGATATCTAGATTGGCTCTTGACATAGCGGTACATAAGCTAGTAATAGAACTTACTGCTAACCCTATCAAGCAAGCTTCTAGATGTACGCGATTAGACATAGAACAACATGTCATTTTTGAAGTCAAGAAACTGATCGATGTTGTCTTTATTCGAGAAGAAAAATACCCTACTTGGTTAGCTAGCGTCATCCCAGTTAATAAAAATATTGGTCAAACTTACATATGCGTCAATTTTAGGGATTTAAATAAGGCATGTTAAAAAGGAAAATTTTAACTACCAATCCTAGAGCTAATGGTGGACATTTCCTCATCTCATACAATCTTCTCTTTCATGGATGGCACATCTGGATATAACCAAATAAAGATGGTCCTTGAAGATGAAAGAAACACTACTTTTAGAACCCCGATCAAAATCTATTGCTATAAAGTCATGCCTTTCCTTTAAAATGGTTATTACATAACAATGGGCTATACTTGAATCTTCAACAAACTCATTCATCATTAGTGCTATTGATCTCATGGTCAAAAGCAGTGAAAAGGAAGACCATCTATTTGACTTCAAGTAGTTTTTGAACATTTAAGATAATTTAATTTCAAAATGAACCCCCTGAAGTGTGCATTCAGAGTAGCTTCAGGGATATTCCTTGGGTTTGTTATCCTACACCAGGGAATCAAAATTGACATAGAGAAGATCAAGGAAATATTACAAATCCCACCCCCTAAATGTTTAACTCAACTCAGATCATTCTAAGGGCAATTGGCATATCTAAGATGCTTTATATCTAACCTTTTGGGAAGATGTCAGCCATTCTCATTAGTTATCAAAAAGGATGCAAGTTTAAGTGGGATGACAAGTGTGAGCATGCATTTGAAGACATCAAGCATTACTTGATGACACCATATCTATCACCTATCTTGGGCGCTCATACTTTACACTACTACGTTAGATGACTCCCTTAGTGCTTTGTTGGCCCAAGCTAATGATGAAAGGAAGGAAAATGCACTCTACTACCTTGTTTGTCTAATCCCACTAATAATTATCCACCCATTGAGAAGCATTGCCTAGTTTTAATCTTTGCATCCCAAAAGCTACAGCACTACATGCTTTCTCATAAGGTGAACTTGATCACTAGGATTAATCCACTCCAATATCTCATGACACAAGCGTATCACGGATGGTTGGCACGATGGTCCATGATCCTCTCATAGTTTGTCATTACGTTCATACCTCTCCATGAGTGAAAGGACAAGCACTAATAAATTTCTTAGCGACACACCCACTTCTTCCTGACTCTTCGCTTAGTGATGATCACCCTGATGAACAAATCATGAACTTAGGGGATACTAGAATTCACCGTTGGGAGATGTACTTTGATGGTGTGGCTTCCTCAAAGAGGAAGAACAAATCTACTATTCCAAAAAGGTAGGGGTAGTAGTTCTCTTAACTCGGACCATGATGTGATGAGATTCTCATATTATCTATCCAATCCTTGCATCAACAATGAAGCCAAATATGAGCCTTTGATTATAAGTCAGGTTAGATTACTCTAAGCATCGGAACATCAACATCTTTAGAAATTCTTAGTTCAAATTGGGTTTATAACCCAAGCTCCATCACTACCAAGTACACCATGGGTTGTTGGCCCAAATCATAGAGGTTGCCATTTATAAGATTCCTCGAGAACATCATAGCATATGTTTAGCCAAGCTTGCCAGAGTTGGCATGTCAGATGATCTTATCCCTTATTGATATTGAACTTATCAAAAAGTACTCTCTTAAATGGGAGGTTGCCATTGCCAAGAAGAACGAGGAGTTAGATTGGAAGCAACCATTCATGGATTACCTAAATAAAGGAAAACTATCTCAAGAGAAGTCCCAAGCCTATCAGATGAAGTAGAGAGCACTTTCCTACGCTCTTGTGGATGAGGTATTGTGCATGTGATCTTTCGATCATATGTGGTTACATTGTTTAGACAAGCACGAAGCCCGTATGATCATGATCAAGGTACACTCAGGATTATGTGGAGCCAACCAATCTAGTTTGAAGATGAAAGCCAAGATCAAGAGACTAAGATACTACTAGTAGTCGATGATCAAGGATTGCATCGATATGACTAGGTGATGCCACCAATGTCAAATACATAGTTTGGTCATACACCTACCACCCAATATTCTACATCCTACATTGTCCTCATGGCCATTTTGAGTGTACAAAATAGTGGTCCGATTGATCCTTCTTCTTCCAATGGTCATCGATTCATCTTAGCTACTACTTTTCTAAATGTGAAGGTGATTATGAGAGGTCACAAATCAAGTGTAATTTTTTTTATGAACCATATCATATATAGGTTCAAGTGCCTGAATGAATTATATGATAATGGTATTGCATTCCGAGATCAACAACTCTGCCCAGAGATATAGTATAGATTAGAGATATTCTACCATCAACTACCCAAAGGCAAACTGCTTAGTAGAAGCCTTCAACAAAGCTCTCATCCAAATACTGAAGAAGGCACTCGACAATAAAAAGCGATAATGGCATGAGTAGTTAGTTGAAGCATTATGGGCATACCGCACAACATATAGAACTCCAACTTATTCTACTCATTTCTCCTTAGTGTATGGGTCCAAAGCTATTCTACCAAGTCTAACACCCATCACTAAGGATAATTGTGGGTAGAAAGATCACAAAAGAGCATAACGCCAAGTTACGGTTAGAAGAGCTCAAAGGTTTAGAGGAGATATGCCTGCGAGCATGCCAAAACCTCAAATTGTATAAAGCTAAAATGACTCAAGCTCACAATAAGTTGTTCTTTTCTAGAGCTTTTCAAGTAGGAAAGCTTATTTTAGTTCTAAGGAGACTGATTATTATTCATCGTAAGATGGGAGACAAGTTTAAAACCACTTGGGAAGGCCCTTCCACCATAGGGAAGGCCTACCAAGGGGGATCTTATCAACATATTAATCATAAGGGAGAGCACCCAATGCTTCTAATCAATGGGCTATACTTAAAGAAATATGATAAATTATGTTTAAAAATAATAATCCTCAATGAAAATTCTATTTCGAATTCAATCTCTTCTATGTTGAAAGTATTCTTGTTTGAATGCCATGATGTGTTTAGGGTAAGTGTAAGGAACCAGTGGCATCCTATTCTCCATCGACATAACACAAATACAAATTACACACAAACATATAAAATAAACACATATATTTTGTCTCAGGCTACTTTGGGTTGAGATAATGTCCCCAACAGCACTCACTCAGTAGCTGCTCTAAGTCGGGCTAACGTGCTACCTTGCTAGTGTGCCACCTTAGTGATCTTCTTACTTTGGAGGATTTAAGTCTACTATGCTTTCCTTCTTTACTTGGCCACCCAACACCGATGAGCAACTTGTTAGTTTGGTAGGCCTTACAATGTGGCTGGTAAGCTACCTCATGTTGGCTTCATTTAAGAGGATGTGAGTCTGCTATACTTTCTTCTTAGATTAACCTTTGTGCACTGAATGGGTCAAGTATATTTAAGATTTAGGACAAGTCCCCTAGTGACTCCATCCCTCCTTACTACTTCAAGTTTCAGCTTCCTTCCACCGTAGTCGCTCTAGTTCGATAACATTTATCCCGAGATGAGACTATCCCGATGATCGGAGAAAGTTGTAAGCCTTCATGCTTTCTTTCTAGATTGATTCTTTCACACCAACGGACTCCTTAAGTTGGTTGGTTTTTACTATGCTGATGGATACACCACTCATGCTGACGGATACACCTTAGGTTGGTTGGTTCTCACACCTTGGGTACACCACTCATGACAGATGTAAGTTTGCTATAATTTCTCCTTGAGTTGGCCACCATATACTTATAGGCTTTCTTTTCTAGGACTCAGGATAACAACCCTATTAGCTCCCTGGGCACTATATTTGGATCACATCATTTGTGACCTCATTTAGACACTACTCGGGTTGCTATCGGATTGGACAGCTCCCCTTACCTAGTAACCACCCCTATGGTTGGAGAATCCATCCTGTGGATTTGCATATTCTCCATTGGTCTAGTAAATCTGAGATAAGTCAAGGTCAACATAGCCCCTTCTCAGTGTGGTCGCTCGTACACCAACAGGGTCCATGTAAACATATAAACAAAATATATATTCACTTGTGGATTAGGAGGACACCCGTAGAGGTACATTTTCCCAAGCAGGCATCCTATCTTTAGGGTAGTGTCAGCAAAACTCCCTATAGGAATCGCCTGACTACTCTTGAGTTATTATAAGTCACCCATTCACTCAGGTCCTAAGTCGTTGATTTGTTGTGCTACCAATAGGTCACACCGATTGTTCCTGCTTTAGAAGATGTATGTCTATTATTCATTTTTCTTAGCGCATGCACCAAAAGGCAACTCAGGTTGGCTAGCTCACAACTAGTAGACTATCCCTTTGGATTTGTAACGAGATAGGATAAGTGCAATATATCCCCTTCTCAATGAGTCCATCACAATGACATGTCCATAAATTAAATCTATCAAATTTGATCGATCTCACATCCCCAGCGAATATGCCCTCAATTCAAAATCAAACTAAACCAAACAAACCATATCAAATCACATGAATTTAAGATAAAATTAATTTCGATTACTTTTGAGTTGACAGAAGTCCCCAGCAGCATTCACTCAATAGTCACCTAGTCGTTCAATTTGCATCCAACGTCACCCCCAGTTGTTCCTTGCATTAGATATGCGTGCTATGCCTTCTTCCTAGCATAATCGTGAAAGGAAACCCTTAAGTTGGATAGCTCTACCCGCCAGACTATCCCTTTGGATTTATAAATTTGAGGTGGGTCAAGGTTGATATAGCCCCTTCTCGGGTCCATCGCACACCCATGATCCATACATTAACTACAAATTAAACCCAATCTAATTTTTCCTGGAGTTAAATCATGCTTCTTGGAGCCCCAAATCATATATAAACAAGTCAACCAAACAAATCAAATTCAAAACCAACCTCTTAGTGGAGCCAAATTAAACCAACTCCCCCAGTAGAGTCTAAATCAAAGAAATATAACCTAACTGTCATCCCAGTGGATACATCCCCAAACAGATCTATGAAATCAAACTCAAATCCTAATCCCTAGCGGATAGCCCAAGCCTACTTCTCTAGTGGAAGGTTCATATACCCGATCCCCAGCGAACTCGAGCCCATATCTCTAGGAGATATGCCTCCAAATCAATTAAAAAAATAAATTAAATCAATTTGATCTTAATCCCTAGTGGATTATAGAATCTTATCCCTAGCAAATCTTTCTTCCACAAATTATATAATCAAATCAAATTCAAACCCTATCCCCAACAGATGTTTTATCTATGCCCTCGACATAGACCCCTCACATGTCATGTCAAATGCATGTGTGATCCCCCAGCAAATCTCCCTCCATGTCCTTGACATGGAATTCTCATCAAATCTTATTTTTCCTCTTATGCACACCTTTATACTTCAACCAAAAGCCTAACAATGTATTTGTTAAAATTACATCATTTTAACATTGTAATCAACATTTTATGAATGGTGATGGTCAAGCTCAAACTAACTATACAATATCATGCTAAACATATTATAGTGTGAATTAACACTATATATATTATATTATATGATGTTATATTATAATTTGCTATAATATAATATATTGTCTAACATTACACCTCATTAGAATCACTTAAAAGAAACAAATAACAAAATTTTCTCAAAATATGAATAATGCTCATTTTGGATGTAAACTTATTTTTTCTATTAGAAATGGTATAAATAGCATAATTTTGGTGTTGCTTCTTGGTGTGTGAATTTGGCCATATTCTTCCATCTTAACCTTCAAATTAACATTTGTGAGTTTTGACCCAATGTATTATAACAAAAGTAAAACATACTAAAATGTACAATAACATTTAGTAACACACCACCACATGTATATATATGTGAAGTTATATTGGTATGTACATTATATTTTAATATGCTTTCATATAATATGTTATCTTAAATTACACCTTAAAATGAATCACTTTAAGCAAAAAAATTATAAAATTTGTTTGAAAATGAACATTTTTTAAATGCAAAATTCCACTCTTTTGATTAAATGACACACCATAGCACAACCCCAATGATATTCCCTAAAGATTACCTTAAATTGGGCCAAATCCCATCATCTCAGCCTATAAATAAGTATTTTTATGAATTATGCTAGTACAAACTCTACTACATCATACTATAACAAACTAAAATATGCTAAACAATAAGTAGTAATACACAATAGTATGCTATAATGCATGATGCTATATTATGTTATCGAATTCAATATTATAATACATTATAACATATTATATTATATTATATTGCATATCACATCACACTGGGTTGCTTTAGATAAAAATCATAAAATTAGTCTAAACAATAAAGAACAATATATTTTATTTGTATCACTTACATATTTTAAATTAAAATAATATATTATGATGTCATGCTCTACCTATTATGAATTTGGCCAAATTCCACCATTTTAAAGTCTAAATCAACATTTTTATAGATATTGCTAGTGTAGGCTCGATTGCATGATTGTAAAATACTAAAAAAACTTAAAATGTTCATAACAATATATTATGATATATGATGCAATATTATACTACAACATAAACTATTTATTTTGAAAATAAAATCTTACTTTTTAGACAATAAGTGGTATAGTACAACTTTGGTACTACAACCTAATTCCCACTTCAAATTTAACAAATTTCATCATCTAATTTATTAAATCAATATTTTTATGATTTATATTAATATAGAATAGGACACAATACCATAATATACTTAAACATTTCAAAACATCTTATAACATCCAAAAACCCATCACTACATGCTCAAATATATGATCTTACATTATACTGTAATCTGATCTAGGGTTATGGTTTAAGGCATTCAAATCTCTAATAGTGTAGGGAAAGTCTCTTGAAGACATTTTCTTTAGTTACCATAACTATGTTAGGATTAGGTCATTCTTCAAATCTACTCCTAATGACATATTTATTCAAGGTTTAGGGTTAGTTTAGCATTAGTTTAGGGTTAGGGTTTAGGGTTTAGGGTTTAGGGTTGTAGGTTTAGGGTTTAGGGTTTAGGGTTTAGGGTTTAGGGTTTAGGGTTTAGGGTTTATTATTTAGGGTTTAGAGTTTTTGGGGTTTAGGGTTTAAGGTTTATGGTTTAAGGTTGAGGGTTTAGGGTTTAGGGTTTAGGTTTTAGGTTTAGGGTTTAAGTTTTAGTTTAGGGTTTAGGGTTTAAGGTTTTTATAATAGAGAATGAATTCACATTCAACATTTCTTCTTTTGATTTCATCAACCAGCACACTAAGTTTTATAAGACAAGTTTAAACATAGATCAAAAGCAAGCACCCATAGAGCAAATCAAAAACCCTAGATATGATGAACCATCTCTACTATTATGGCAAAGTTCCATAAGCATGAGATCGAATCAACTGTTGTTCAATTTCTCTAGTTCCCATCAGAACCACTGCTACCTCTCGAATAGTGGGATTTACCAACATATCTCTGATGTCTCCCTCCGCCACCACCACGACTGTAACCTCCATCATTCCTCCCGCCTCCATAACCACCACTGCTCTGATCACCACCTCCATACTCACCAGCACTTCTAGATCACCCACCATCGATGCGATAACTGTCGTCTCCACCTTTACCTCCACTTCTAGATCTAGATAAAGCCTAGTTGACGGTGATGTTCCTATCATCAAGTTTTTGCCCATTCTTAGGTTTTAAGGTTACTTTAAGGTTTAAGGTTTAGGGTTAGTTTAGGGTTTAAGGTTTAAGCATTAGGGTTTGGGGTTTGGGGTTCAGAGTAATAGGTTTTAGGGTTTAGGGTTTAGGGTTTAGGGTTTTAGGCTTTAGAGTTTAGGGTTTAAGGTTTAGGGTTTAGGGTTTAGGGTTTAGGGTCTAGAATTTAGGGTTTTCATGTCTAGGGTTTAGGGTTGTAGGTTTAGGGTTTATGGTTTAGGAATTAAGGTTTAGAGTTTTAATTAAGTAAACTAGTAGTTTAGGTTTATTTAGTTTATTTTTTTATTTATTTTATTTTATTCATTTTATTTTTATTTAGTTTAGTTTATTTATTTTAGGTTAGGTTTTTCATTTTAGTTTATCTTTTAGGTTTAAGTTTAGGTTTATGTTTAATTTTTTTGTTTAGCTTTATTTTTATTTATTATTTAGGTTTAAGTATATTTTTTTATTTTTAGGTTTAGTTTTAGGTTTAGGTTTAAGTTTTATTTATTTTCTTTTAGGTTTAGGTTTATTTTATTTTGTTTATTTTTTTTATTTAAGGTTTAGGTTTTTTTTATTTAGGGTTTAGGTTTCTATTTATTTTAAGATTTTATTTTGGTTTATTTTAGGTTTAGGTTTTATTTAGTTTTTTATTTTATTTTATTTTAGGTTTATTTTATTTTATTTTATGTTTAGTTTTATTTTATTTTATTTTTTTATTTAAAGGTTTATTTTATTTTTTAGTTAGTTTAGGATTTTATTTATTTTATTTTAGTTATTATTATTTATTTTATTTAATTTTTTAAGTTTAGGTTTGATTTGATTTTATTATTTTATTTTATTTAGGTTTTTATTTATTTAAAAGTTTTATTTAATTTAGGTTTTAGGTTTTAGTGTTTAGGGTTTAGTAGGGTTTAGGGTTTAGGTGAGGGAGGGTTTAGTTTAGTTTAGAGGTTTAGGAGGGTTAGGTTTAAGAGGAGGTTTAGGGTTTAGGAGAGAGGTTAGGTTTAAGTGAAGGTTTGGGTTTAAGAGGGATTTAGGTTAGAGAGGTTTGGTTTAGGCTGGTTGGCTCACATGGAGTTTAGGAGTTTAGGGAGGAGGGTGAGGTGGGGTTTTGGGGAAGTTTAGGGTTTAGGAGTTTTGATTTAAGTTAATTTAGATTTAGGGTTGGTTTAGGGTTTAGGTTTAGATTTAGGGTTGTACCAGGGTTTAGGATTTAGGGTTTAGGTTTCTAAAAAGTAAACTTGTTAGTTTAGGGTTATTATTTTAGTTTTATTTTTTTTTTTATTTAGGTTTATTTTATTTAGTTTAGTTTAGTTTATTTATTTTAGGTTTATTTATTTTAGTTTAGGTTTCTTATTTTAGTTTGTTTTTTAGGTTTACCTTTAGGTTTATGTTTATTTTTTAGTTTTATTTTATTCTTATTTTATTTTTTCGGTTTAGGTTTTATTTTTTACTTTTATTTAGGATTAAGTCTTTTATTTTTTTTTGGTTTTAGGCTTAGGTTTTATTTAAGGTTTATTTTAGGTTTTATTTTTTAGTTTAGGTTTAAGTTTATTTTATTTTATTTTATTTTATTTTATTTAGTTTAGGGTTTACATTTAGTTTATTTTAGTTTACATTTATTTATTTTATTTTAGTTTATTTTAGTTTAGATTTAGGTTTATTTTACTTTGTTTATTTTAGGTTTATATTTTATATGATTTGGGCTTAGGTTTTATTTTATTTTTTTTTTTTGTTTTATTTTTAGGTTTATTTTTTACGTTTAGATTTATATTTAATTTTTATTTTATGATATGTTATTTTATTTTTATTATACATTTAGTTTATATTTTATTTAAATTTTTTATTTTGAGGTTTATTTATTTTTTTAGTTTTTTTTATTTATTTTATTTAGTTTAGTTTTTGTTTTTTATTTTATTTTTTTAGGTTAAGGTTTAGGTTTAGGTTTAGGATTAGGTTTAGATTTTTATTATCTTTTATTTTATTATTTTATTTTACTTTATGTTTTCTATTTATTTTATTTTTTAGGTTTTGTTTAGTTTAGGTTTAGGTATTTAGCTTTTTATGGTTTAGGGTTTAACATTTAGGGTTTGGATTTAGGGTTTAGGGTTTAGGGTTTAAGTTTTAGGGGGTAGGTTTTAGGGTTTAGGATTTAGGGTATAGGATTTAGGGTTTTAAGGTTTAGGGTGTAAGGTTTAGGTTTTAGGTTTAGGGTTCAGGGTTTTTAGTTTTTTTTTTTTTAACAAAGAACAAATTCAGATTCAACATTTCTTCTTTTCAATTTCATCAACCAAGTAACACACCAAGTTTCCTAAGACACAAGCGATGATATAGATAAAAAATTAGCATGCACAAAGCAAATCAAAATGCTGATAACGAGCCATCTCTAGAAAGACATAGTTCCATAAGCGAAATCAAGTTGGTCATTCATCAATTTCTCTGGTTCCCATCAGAACCACCCTAGCCTCTTGAGTAGCAGGATTCTCCATCATATCCCCGATCTCTCCTTTGCCACCACCACGGATGTAACCTTCGTCACTCCTCCCACCTCCATATCCACCAGCATCTCTAGATCCCCACCACCACTACGATAATGCCATGCCTTGCCTCCAGCTAGATTTAGGCCGAGTTGGTTGAGGTGATGTTCCTGCCATCACGGTTTAGGATAATAGGTTTTAGGGTTTAGGGTTTAGGGTTTAGGGTTAGGTTTTAGCATTTAGAGTTTAGGGTTTAGAGTTTAGGGTTTAGGGTTTAGGGTTTTAGGGTTTATGCTTTTAGTGTTTAGGGTTTAGGGTTTAGAGTTTTTTTAGGGATTAAGGTTTAGGGTTGTAGGTTTAGGGTTTAGGATTTTGGGTTTAAAGGTTTTTTTATTTTTAAATTAAGTAAATCGGTAGGTTTAGGTTTATTTAGTATATTTAGTTTATTTCATATTTATTTTAGATTACATTATTTTTTTATTTTTATTTAGGTTTTATTTTTATTTTTATTTAGTTAAATTTATTTATTTTAGGTTTATTTATTTTAGTTTAGGTTTTTATTTTAGTTTATTTTTTAGGTTTAGGTTTAGGTTTAGGTTTATTTTATAGTTGAGTTTTTTATTTTATTTTATTTTTTAGATTTAGGTTTTATTTTTTATATTTAGGTTTAGGTTTAGGTTTTTATTTTATTTTTTAGGTTTGTTATAGTTTTTTATTTTAGGGTTATTTTTTGGTTTTATTTTTTAGTTTAGGTTTAGGTTTATTTTTAGTTTATTTTATTTTATTTAGTTTAGGTTTATGTTTAGGTTTAGTTTATTTTAGGTTTAGGTTTAGGTTTTATTTATTTTATTTTAGTTTATTTTAGTTTAGGTTTAGGTTTATTTTATTTTTTTATTTTAGGTTTAGGTTTTTTTAAGTTTAGGGTTTAGGTTTTATTTTTTATTTATTTTTAGGTTTATTTTTCAGGTTTAGGTTTTTATTTAGTTTTTATTTTATTTTATTTTAGGTTTATTTTTTATTTTTATGAAATTAAGTAAAGTGGTAGGTTTAGGTTTATTTAGTTTATTTTTTATTTATTTTAGTTTTTTTTACTTTTAAATTTATTTGGTTGATTTTTATCTTTATTTGGTTTAGTTTAT
This sequence comes from Cymbidium sinense, assembly GCA_021442155.1. Classification (NCBI taxonomy): domain Eukaryota; kingdom Viridiplantae; phylum Streptophyta; class Magnoliopsida; order Asparagales; family Orchidaceae; genus Cymbidium; species Cymbidium sinense. The sequence goes on along the minus strand of CM038214.1, from coordinate 180,145,285 downwards.
TTTTTTAGGTTTATTCATTTTAGTTTAGGTTTTATTTTAGTTTATTTTTAAGTTTATGTGTAGGTTTAGGTTTACTTTTTAGTTTATTTTATTTTATTTTATTTTATAGGTTTATGTATTATTTTTTTTTAGGTTTAGGTTTAGGTTTATTATATTTTATAAGTTTAGGTTTTAAGTTTTATTTTAGGTATATTTTAGGTTTTCTTTTAATTTAGGTTTAGGTTTATTTTTTAGGTTTAGGTTTTTATTTAGTTTTTATTTTATTTTATTTTAGGTTTATTTTATGTTTAGTTTTTATTTTATTTAGGCTTTTATCTTAGGTTTATTTTATTTTATTTACTTTAGTTTAGGTTTTATTTATTTTAATTTAGTTTTTATTTTATTTTATTTTATTTTTAGGTTTAGGTTTAGTTTAGTGAAGGTTTAGTTTTAATTTTAGTTTATTTTTTATTTATTTAGGTTTATGTTTTTATTTATTTATTTTATTTTTATGTTTTATTTAGTTTAGGTTTAGGTTTTAATGTTTTTAGGGTTTAGTGTTTAGGGTTTAGGTTATAGGATTTAGGGTTTAGGGTTTAGGGTTTAGGGTTGTATGTTTTAGGGTTTTGGGTTTTGGGTTTAGTGTTTTAGGGTTTAGGGTTTTGGGTTTTGGGTTTAGGGTTTAGGGTTTAGTGTTTAGGGTTTAGGATTTTAGGCTTTAGTATTTAGGGTTTAGGGTTTAGGGTTAGTTTTAGGGTTTAAGGTTTTTTATTTTATTTTATATTTTTTATTTTTATGAAATTAAGTAAAGTGATAGGTTCATGTTTATTTAGTTTATTTTTTATTTATTTTAGTTTATTTACTTTTTAAATTTATTTGGTTGATTTTTATCTTTATTTGGTTTAATTTATTTTCTTAGGTTTATTCATTTTAGTTTAGGTTTTTTATTTTAGTTTATTTTTTAAGTTTATGTCTAGGTTTAGGTTAATTTTTTAGTTTATTTTATTTTTATTTTATTTTATAGGTTTATGTATTATTTTTTATTTTTAGGTTTAGGTTTAGGTTTTATTATATTTTTATATGTTTAGGTTTTAAGTTTTTATTTTAGGAATATTTTTAGGTTTTCTTTTTAAGTTTAGGTATATTTTTAGTTTATTTTATTTTATTTTAATTAGGTTTAGGTTATCTTAGGTCTAGGTTTATTCTATTTTGTTTGTTTTATTTTTATTTTAGGTTTAGGCTCTTTTTTTAGATTAAGGTATATGTTTTCTTTTTTTATTTATTTTTAGGTTTTATTTTTAAGCTTATTTTTTAAGTTTAGGTTTTTATTTAGTTTTTATTTCATTTTATTTTAGGTTTAATTTTTATTTTGTTTAGGATTTTTATTTTTAGTTTAGTTTAGGTTTTTATTTCTTATATTTTAGTTTAGTTTTTATTTATTATTTTAGGGTTTAGGGTTTAGGGTTAGGGTTTTTATTTTTTAGGTTTAGGTTTAGGTTTTTATGTTAGGTTTATTTAATTTTTATTATACATTTCATTTTATTTAGGCTTTTGGTTTTATTTTATTTTATTTATTTTATTATAGTTTGATTTTATTTATTTTATTTATTCTTATGTTAAGGTTTAGGATTAGGTTTAGTTTAGGTTTTATTTATTTTATTTTATTTTTATTTACGTTTAGGTTTTTTTTATTTATTCTATTTTTAGGTTTTATTTAGTTTAGGTTTAGGGTGATAGGTTTTTAGGGTTTAAGGTTAAGGGTTTAGGGTTAAGGGTTTAGGGTTTAGGGTTTGGGTTTAGATGGTTGGGTTGTAGGTGGTTTAGGGCTTAGGGGTTTTAGGGTTTAACGTTAGGTGAGTTTGAGTTTAGTTTTTAGGTTTAGTTTTAGGGTTTTAGGGTTTTGTTAGGGTTGGTTAGTTTGGGGTTTAGGGTTATGGTTTCTTTATTTTATTTTATTTTATTTTTAAAATTAAGTAAATTGGTAGGTTTAGGTTTATATGTTTCATTTTATTTATTTTAGTTTACTTTATTTTCTATTTTATTTAGGTTTATTTTATTTTCTTCTTTATAGTTTATTTATTTTATGTATATTTATTTTAGCTTAGGTTATTTTTTAGTTTTTTTTAAGGTTTAGGTTTATTTTTTAATTTAGTTTTATTTTTATTTTATTTTTTAGGTTTAAGTTTCATTTTATTTCTTTAGGTTTAGGTTTAGGTTTTATTTATTTTTTAGTTTTTTTAGTTTTGGTTTAGGTTTTTTTTTTACTTTGTTTTATTTTATTTAGTTTAGGTTTAAGTTTGGTATTTTTAGTTTATTTTAGATTTGTTTTATTTTATTTTAGGTTTAGGTTTTTTTTTTAGTTTAGGGTTTATGTTTAAATTTTATTTATTTTAGGTTTATTTTTTTAGGTTTAGGCTTTTATTTAGTTTTTAGGTTTAGGTTTAGGTTTATGTTTAGGTTTTAGTTTAGTTTTTTATTCTATTTTATTTATGTTTAGGTTTTTTTATTTATTTTATTGTTAAATTTTATTTAGTTTAGGTTAATGTTTTTAGGGTTTCGGGTTTAGGGTTGTTTATTTAGGGTGTAGGGTTTAAGGTTAGTTTTAGGGTTTAAGGCTTAGGATTTAGGGTTTAGGGTTTAAGGTTTTTTTTAAAGTAAGTCAACCGATAGTTTTAAGTTTATTTAGTTTATTGTTTATTTTATTTTTATTTAGGTTTATTTTTTATTTATATTTAGATTAGTTTTATAATTTAGGTTTATTTATTTTAGTGTAGGTTTTCTATTTTAGTTTATTTTTTAGGTTTAGGTTTAGGTTTATGTTTATGTTTATGTTTTACTTTAGTTTTAGTTTTATTTTATTTTTTATGGTTAGGTTTTATTTTTTTCTTTTTAAGTTGGTTTTTATTTTATTTTTTTTGGTTTAGGCATTTGGTTTAGGTTTTAGGATTTAGGGTTAGTTTTAGGGTTTGGGATTTAGAGTTTGTGTTTTTCTTCTTGTTTTTTTTTTTTATTTAAATTAAGTAAACTGGTAGGTTTAGGTTTATTTATTTTATTTTTTTATTTATTAAGTTTATATTTTTTTAGGTTTATTCTTATTTTTATTTGATTTATAGTTTATTTATTTTAATTTAGGTTTTTTTTAGTTTATTTTTTAGGTTTAGGTTTTTATTTTCTTTTTTTAAGTTTAGGTTTTAAGTTTTTATTTTAGGTTTAATTTTAGGTTTAATTTTTTAGTTTCGATTTCAATTTATTTTTAATTTATTTTATTTTATTTAGTTTAGCTTTAGTTTTAGGTTTTATTTACTTTAGTTTAGGTTTAGGTTAATTTTATTTTGTTTTTATTTTTATTTAAGGCTTAGGTTTTTTTACTTTAGGATTTAGGTTTTTTTTAGGTTTATTTTCTTAGGTTTAGGTTTTTAATTAGTTTTTAAGTTTAGGTTTAAGTTTAAGTTTAGGTTCATATTTTGGTTTTAGTTTAAGTTTTAATTTTATTTTATTTAGTTTTAGGTTTTTATTTATTTTATTTTTAGGTTTTATTTAGTTTAGGTTAATGTTTTTACGGTTTAGGGTTTAGGATTTTTTTAAAATTAAGTATACAGCTAGGTTTAGGTTTATTTAATTTATTTTTTATTTATTCAGTTTATTTTATATTTTCTTTTTATTTTGGTTTATTTTTTTATTTAGTTTAGTTTATTTATTTTAGGTTTATTTATTTAAGTTTAGGTTCTCTATTTTAGTTAATTTTTTAGGTTTAGATTTTGGTTTATCTTCACTTTTAGTTTAGATTTATTTATTTTATTTAGGTTTAGGTTTTAATTTTTTTATTTTAGGTCTAGGTTTAGGTTTTTATTTAATTTTTTAGGTTTAGGTTTTAGGTTTTTATTTTAAGTTTATAATATTTTTCTTTCACATTTAGTTTTTATTTTATTTTGGTTTTTTATTTTTAGGTTTATTTTATTTATAAGTTTAGTTTAGGTTTTTATTTATTTTATTTTAGTTTAGTCTTTAGTTTTTATTTTATTTTATTTTTTTTAGGTATTTTATTTTTTTATTTTGGTTTTATTTAGTTTAGGTTTAGGTTTTAGGTGTTTATTATTTAGTGTATGATTTTAGATTTTAGGGTTTGGGGTTTAAGGTTTAGGGTTCAGGATTGTAGGGTTTAGAGTTTAGGGTTTAAGGTTTTAGGGTTTAAGATTTTGGGTTTAGGGTCTAGGGTTTATGGTTTTAGGGTTTAGGGGTTAGTTTTAGGGTTCAGGGTTTAGGGTTAGGGATATTTTTATTTTTTATTTTATTTTATTTAAAATTAAGTAAACTGGTATGTTTAGGTTTATTTAGTTTATTTTTTATTTATTTTAGTTTATTTTATTTTTTATTTAGGTTTATTTTTATTTTTATTTAGTTTAGTTTATTTATTATAGGTTTATTTTTTTTGTTTATGTTTTTTATTTTTGTTTATTTTCTTGGTTTAGGTTTAGGTTTAGGTTTATTTCTTAGTTTAGTTTTTATTTTTATTTTTTAGGATTTAGTTTTATTTTCTATTTTTAGGTCTAGGTTTAAGTTTTTATTTAATTATTTTAGGTTTAGGGTTTAAGTTTTATTTTTTAGCTTAGGCTTACATTTATTTTTAGTTTATTTTATTTTATTAGTTTAGGTATAGGTTTAGGTTTAGTTTATTTTAGGTTTAGGTTTCAGGTTTATTTATTTTAGTTTAGGTTTAGGCTTATTTTATATTTACTTTAGGTTTAGGTTTTTTTTTTAGGGTTTAGGTTTTGGTTTTTTTTTATATATATTTAGGTTATATTTATTAGGTTTAGGTTTTATTTAGCTTTTATTTTATTTTATTTTAGGTTTATTTTATTTTTATTTTACGGTTAGTTTATATTCTATTTTGCTTTATAATTTTAGGTTTAGTTTTTTGAGGTTAGTTTAGGTTTTTATTAATTTTATTTTAGTTTAGTATTTATTTTTTATTTTATTTTAATTTTAAGTTTAGGTTAAGGTTTTAGTATTAGTTTAGGTTTTATTTTATTTTATTTTTTCATTTATTTAAGTTTAAAATTTTTATTTATTTTATTTTCATGGTTTTATTTAATTTTGGTTTAGCTTTTTAGGTTTTTAGGGTTTAAGGTTTGGGGTTTAGTATTTAGGGTTTGGGGTTTAAGGTTTAGGGTTGAAATTTTAGGGTTGTATGTTTTAGGGTTTAGGGTTTACGGTTTAGGGTTTAGGGATTAGGGTTTTGGGTTTTGGAGTTTAGGGTTTAGGGTTAGTTTTAAGATTTAGGGTTTAGAGTTAGAGTTGTTTTTAATTTTTTTAATTTTTAAAATTAAGTAAACTAGTAAGTTTAGGTTTATTTAGTTTATTTTTTGTTTATTTTAGTTTATTTTATTTATATATATATTTAGGTTTTTTTATTTTTATTTAGTTTTGTTTATTGATTTTTGGTTTATTTATTTTAGTTTAAGGTTTAAGTTTAAGTTTAAAGTTTAAGTTTATAAGTTTTAGGGTTTAGTTTAGGGTGGTTTAGTGTTATGGTTAGGGTTCAAGGTTTAGGATATACGATTTAGTGTTTAAGGTTTGAGGGTTTAGGGTTATTTATGGTTTAAGTTTAGGGTTTAGGGTTTAGGATTTAAAGTTTAGGGTTTAGGGTTTAGGGTTTAGGGTTGTTGGAGGGTTAAGGGTTTTGGGTTTTGGGTTTTAGGGATTAGGGTTTATTTAGGGTTTAGGGTTTAGGGTTAAGATTTTAGGGTTGTAGGTTTAGGGTTTAGGGCTTAAAATTTAGGGTTTAAGGTTTACGATTTAAGGTTTAGGGTTTAAGCTTTAGGGTTTAGGGTTTAAGGTTTAGGGTTATTATTTAGGTTTTATTTTATTTTATTTTAGGTTTATTTTATTTTTATTTTAGATTTAGTTTTTATTTTATTTAGGTTTTCTATTCTTAGGATTTTTTTATTCTTTAATTTAGTTTGGGATTTATTTATTATATTTTAGTTTATTTTTATTTGTTTATTTTATATCATTTTTAGGTTTAGGTTTAGGTTTTTATTTTATTTTATTTTTTATTTTATTTAGGTTTAGGTTTTTTAATTTATTTTACTTTTAGAATTTATTTAGTTTAGGTTTTGGCTTTTAGGTTTTTAAGGTTTTGGGTTTTGGGTTTTAGGGCTTAGGGTCTTGGGGATGGGTTTAGGATTTTGGTTATTTAGCCAGACAGGCTATAATACAAGTAACTTCTCTTTTAATCTTTCCTAAGGAACACACAAGAACTTATAGAAAATAGGAAGGCACAATGCTAAGCTCACACTACTCTATCTCTGCCTAACTTCTTCGTCTCTTGCTTCATTTATAGATCTCTTCTGGTGCGAAAATAATTGCTCTTTACTTTTGCTGAGTGGGGCAAATAATTGCTTCTGCTTTACTTTTGCCTGAGTGGGGCAAATAATTGTTGAGTGTGGCAGATAATTGCTTCTGCTTTACTTTTTCCTGAGTGGGACAAATAATTACTGAGTGTGGAAAATAATTGCATCTGCATTACTTTTGCTGAGTGGCTAATAATTTATTGCGTGTCTTTTTCCTTCATGAGTGTGCTTCTAAGTGCGTAAATAATTCATGCTTTTTTCAATAATGCTTATCTCCTTTCTGAGTGTGTTTACTTTTGACTATTTGTTCATGATTGGTCTTTTCTGATTATGACTGAGTGGTTATTTTATATTTAGGGTTTAGGGTTTAGAGTTTAGGGTTTAGGGTTTAGGATTTATGATTTAGGGCTTAGGATTTAGGGTTTAGAATGTAAAGTTTAGGATTTAGGGTTTAGGGTTTAAAGTTTAGTTTAAGGTTTAGTTTTTTTTTTTAAATTAAGTAAACCAATAGGTTTAAGTTTATTTAATATATTTTTAATTATTTTAATTTAATTTATTTTATTATTTTTATTTAGGTTTATTTTTTATTTTTAGGGTTTAGGGTTTAGGGTTTAAGGTTTTAGGGTTTATGCTTTTTAGGTGGGGTTAAGGTTTAGGTTTAGGATTTGGGAGGGTTTAGGTTTAGGTTATGAAGGGTTTAGTTTAGGGTTTAGGAAAGGTTTAGGTGGGTTTAGTGACCATTTGTTTAGGGTTTAAGGTTTAGAAAGTTTAGTTTTAGGGTTTAGGGTTGGCCTGGGGTTTAGTGGTAGAGGTTATGAGTTTATGATTTAAGGGTGGGTGGGTTTAGGGTTTAGGATTTATGGTTTAGGGTTTAGGATTTTAGTGTTAGGTTTGGTTTAGGGTTTATGGTTGGGTTTAGGTTTAGGTTAAGTTGAGGAGTTTAGGAAGTTTAGGTTTAAGGTTTAGAATTGGGGTTTAGGGCTTAGCGTATAAGGTTTAAGGTTTACGATTTTTATTTTCGCTTTTATTTTATATTATTTTTGGTTTATTTTAGGATTATTTTAATTTTATTTTACGTTTAGTTTTTATTTTATTTAGGTTTTTTTGTTCTTAGTTTTATTTTATTAATTTAATTTAATTTTATATTTATTAGTGAAATTTATATTATATTCTAAGTTTAGGTTTACATTTTAGTTTAGGTTTTTATTTTATATTTTTATTTTATTTTATTTAGGTTTAGGTTTTCTTAATTTTTAGAATTTATTAGTTTAGGTTTAAGTTTTAAGGTTTTTAGGGTTTATGCTTTAGGGTTTATGGTTTAGGGTTTTAAGGTTTAGGTTTATGGTTTTTTAGGGTTAGGGTTTAGGGTTTAGGGTTTATGGTTTAGGGTTTATGATTTAGGGTTTAGGGTTTAAGATTTAGGGTTTAAGGTTTAGGGTTTTGGGTTGGGTTTAGGTTTAAGGTTTCTTAAGTTTAGGTTTAGTTACTTTTTAATTTAGGGTTTAGGATTGAGTGTTTGGAGTTTATTTAGTTTATTTTTTTATTTTAGTTTATTTTATTTATTATATTTATTTAAGTTTATTTTTTTTATTATTTATTTAGGGTTAAATTTTAGGGTTTTCCTCGATCCATGATGATGGTTTTTAAGTTCAAGTTTAAGGTTTAATGTTTAAGTTTATGTTTAAAGTTTAAGATTTAAGGTATAAGATTTTAGTAGTACTTTGGTTTAGGGTTTAGTGTTAGGAGGTTTAGTTTAGTTTAGTTTGGTTTAGGGTAGGAGGGTTTAGGGTTTGGGTTTAGGTTAGGGTTTAGGGTTTAGGTGAGGGTTTAGGGTTATTTGAGTTTATGGTTTAGGGGTTTAAAGTTTAGATTTAGTTTAGGGTTTTTTAGTTAGAAGGGTTTTAGGTTTTGGGATTAGTTTAGGTTTAGTAGGGTAGTGTTTAGGATTTAGGTTTAGGGTTTAAGGTTTAGGGCTTTTATTTAGGTTTTATTTTATTTTATTTTAGGTTTATTTTATTTTTATTTTATCATTAATTTTTATTTTATTTAGGTTTTCTATTCTTAGGATTATTTTTTTTAATTTAGTTTGGTTTTATTTTATTTTATTTTATTTTTATTAGTATTTTTTATTTTTTAAGTTTAGGTTTAGGTTTTAGTTTAGGTTTTATTTTATCTTATTTTTTTAGGTTTAGGATTTTTTATTTATTTTTTTTTAAAATTTATTTAGTTTAGGTTTTTTTAGGTTTTAAGGTTTGGGTTTGGGTTTTAGGGTTTAATGTTGGGGATTAGGGTTTAGGGTTTATGGTTTAGGGTTTAGGATTTAGTGTTTAGGGTTTAGGATTTAGGGTTTATGATTTAGGGTTTAGGGTTTAGGGTTTAGTATTTTAGGCTTAGGATTCAGGGTTTAGAGTTTAGGGTTTAGGATTTTTTAAAAAAGCAAACCAGTTAAGTTGTACTTTATTTTTAATTAACTTTATTTATGTTATTATTTTAAGGTTTATTTTTTTATTTTTTAGGCAGGTGGGTTTAGGGTACTTTAGGAGTTTAGGGAGTTTAGGGTTTAGGGTTTAGGAAGGTTTAGGTTTAGGGTTTAGGGTTTAGGGTTTAGGTTTAGTAGAGGGTTTGGGGTTTAGGTTTAGGGTTTAGGGTTTTAATTAGAGTTTAGGAGGTTTAGGATTTAGGTTTAGGATTAGGAGTGGGTTTAGGTTTAGTTTAAGGTTTAGGTTTAGGTTTAGGTTTAGGGTTTAGGGTAGGTTTAGCAGCATTTAGGGCTTAGAGTTTAGGGTTTAAGGTTCAGGATTTAAGGTTTAGGATTTAGTGTTTAGCATATGAGGTTTAAGGTATTGGGTTTTTATTTTTGCTTTTATTTTATTTTATTTTTGGTTTATTTTAGGTTTATTTTATTTTTATTTTATGTTTAGTTTTTATTTTATTTAGGCTTTTAATTCTTAGGTTTATTTTATTTTTTTAATTTAGTTTAAGTTTTATTTATTTTATTTTAGTTTATTTTTATTTTTACTATTATTTTTTTTAGGTTTAAGTTTTTGGTTTTATTTTATTTTATATTTTATTTTATTTTATTTAGGTTTTTTTTAATTTTTAGAATTTATTTAGTTTAGGTTTAGGTTTTTAGGTTTTTAGGGTTTATTCTTTGGGGTTTATGGTTTAAGGTTTTAAGATTTAGGGTTTTTGGGTTTATGGTTTATGGTTTATGGTTAGGGTTTAGGAAGGTTTAGGGTTTAGGGTTTAGTTTTTTAGGTTTATGTATGATTTTAGAATTTAGGTTTAGGGTTTAGGGTTTTGGGGTTAGGGTTTAGGATTTGGGTTTAGGTTTGGGTTTATAGTTTCTTTTAGGGTAGTTTAGGTTTAGGTTTAGTTTAGGGTTTAGGTTAGGTGTATATTTCTTAGAGTTTGGGTTTAGTTTTTTAGTTTTGAGTTTAGGTTTAGATTTAAGTTTAGGTTATAATTTTAGGAAGAGTTTAGGTTTTAAGGGTTGGTTTAGGTTTAGGGTTTGGTTTAGGGTTTTTTTAAGTTTAGGTTTTAGGTTTAGGTTTAGTGGGGAGTTAGGTTGGTTTAGGGTTTAGTTTAGTTTAGTTTAGTGGGTTTAGTTTAAGGTTTAGGGGTTTAAGTTTAGGTTTAAAGGTTTAGGGTTTATGGTTTAGGGGTTTTAGGGTTTAGGATTTAGGATTTAGGTTTTATGGTTTTTAGGGTTTAGGGTTTAGGGTTTAGGGTTAGGGTTCAGGTTTTTGTTTAGGGTTTAGGGTTTGTAGTTTTTTTTAATAGAAAATAAATTCTAGATTCAACATTTCTTCTTTTTGATTTCATCAACCAAGTAACACACCAAGTTTTCTACGAAATAAGCGACCACGTAGATGAAAAATGAGCACGCATATAGCAAATTAAAAACCTTAGAAAACTAAAGCCGTCTCTACTATAAAGACACAGTTCCATAACTTTTAGGTTTTATTTTAAAGTTTATTTTTTCACTTTAAGTTTTTATTTAGTTTTTATTTTATTTTATTTTAGGTTTATTTTAATTTTATTTTACGTTTAGTTTTCACTTTATTTAGCTTTCTTATTCTTATGTTTCTTTTATTTTTTTTAGTTTTGTTTAAGGTTTATATATTTTATTTAGTTCATTTCAATTAGTTTATTTTATTTTATATTTAGGTTTAGGTTTAAGTTTTAGTTTAGGTTCTTATTTTTATTTTATTTTTTTATTTTATTCAGGTATTTTTTTATAGGTTTTATTTAGTTTAAGTTTAGGTTTTTAGGTTTCTAGGGTTTAGGGTTTTATGGTTTAGTTTAGGGTTTTTATGGTTTAGGGTTTAGGGTTAGTTTTGGGTTTAAGGTTTAGGTTTTAGAGTTTAGAGTTTAGGAAGGATGAGTTTAGTTTAGGGTTTAGGGTTTAAGATTTAGGGTTAGTTTAGGGTTTAGAGTTTAGGGTTTAGTTTTAGGATTTAGGATTTAGGGTTAGGATTTTTTATTTTTTTTTTATTTTTTCAAATTAAGTAAATAGGTAGGTTTAGGTATATTTATTTTATTTAGTTTATTTTTTATTTATTTTTGTTTATTTTATTTTTTATTTTTATTAAGGTTTATTTTTATTTTTATTTAGCTTAGTTTATTTATTTTAGTTTAGGTTTTTTACTTTTATTATTTAATTTTAGGTTTACTTTTTAGTTTAGTTTAATTTTATATTTTAGGTTTAGGTTTTATTTTTAAATTTTAAGTTTAGGTTTAGGTTTTTATTTTATTTTTTTTAGGTTTAGGTTTTATGTTTTTATTTTAGGTTTATTTTTAAGTTTTACTTTTTAGTTTAGGTTTAAGTTTTATTTTAGTTTATTTTATTTTATTTTATTTTAGGTTTTGGCTTCTAAGTTTAGTTTATTTTAGGTTTTTAGGTTTTAGTTATTTTATTTTAGGTTTAGGTTTATTTTATTTTTACCTTAGGTTTATTTTTATATTTTAGGTTTATTTTTAGGTTTTATTTTATTTTGATTTTATTTTATGTTTATTTTATTTTATTTAAGGCCTAGTTTTTATTTTATTTCATTTTTATTTTTAGTTTAGTAGGTTTTATTTATTTTAATCCAACTGAGTTTTATTTTTTTTTATTTTATTTTCTTTTTGTGTGCTAAGCTTAAGTTTTAATTTTATTTCATTTTATTATTTTATTTTATTTCATTTTATTTTTTTATCTTTTATTTTTTTATTTCTTTTGTAGCTTGGCTGCTTCACCAGAATCATGGTTTATGATTTAGGCGAGACCCATGGCTCGTGATCAGGTGCCTGCTGCCTATCTTCAGTGCCTTGTGGCCTTGTGGCCTTGCAAGCCAAGAGATCAGTGGCCCAGGAGGTCCCAGGTATAGATTTAGGGTGGATTTAGGGTGATGATTTAGGGAGTGGAGGGTAGGCACATAGCCTGGGGATTATAGTGGTAAAAGTAGGTTGGGCCTGTGATAGGGTTTAGGAGTAAGTCATAGGGATGGCCTAGTTCAGGGTGGTGGTAGGCGGGTGGGGGTATGTTTTAGGTTTAGGCCCAAACCAGGGCCTTAATAGAGGTTTAGTGGCCCAGGTAGTAGGCCTATATGGTGGAGTTAGGCCTAGATTAGGTTTAGATGTGACTCCAGGGCCCAGTCAGGCTCAGGGGAGTAAGGGTAGGGTTGATCTGGGTAGTGGGTCAGTGATCAGGTGTGATCATGGCCCAGGGTTTAGGTTTGGGGTCAAGGGTAGGGTTTTGTGAGGTCTGGTGTATGGTCATTTAGTGGAGGGAGTTAGCTAGTTTAAGGGTGAGGGCCCAGGATTTGGGTTTCTTGGGGGTCATTTTTATTTATTTATTTATTTAGTTTATTTTATTTATTTTATGTTATTTTAGTTAAAGTTTATTTTAGTTTATTTTAGGTTTAGGTTAGGATTGTGTTTATTCTTTTATTTTATTTTATTTTTAAGTTTAGGTTTTTAGGTTTTGTTTAGGTTTTAATTTATTTTAGGTTTATTTTAGGTTTATTTTAATTTTAATAGTTTAGGCTTAGGTTTATTTTTAGTTTGTTTTATTTTAATTTAGTTTAGGTTTAGGTTTGGGTATTATTTATTTTAGTTTAGTTTTAGTTTAGTTTATGTTTATTTAGTTTTATGTTTTTTAAGTTTAGGGTGTATTTTTATTAATTTTAGGTTTATTTTTTTGGTTTAGGTTTTATTTAGTTATTATTTTATTTTATTTTATGTTTAGTTTATTTTTTATTTTACATTTAGTTTTATTTTATTTAGGTTTTCTTTTTATTTATTTTATTTTTAGTTTATTTTAGGGTTTTATTTATTTTATTTTAGTTTAGTTTTCATTTTTTATTTTCTTTTAGGTTTAGGTTTAGTTTTATATTTTTTAGGTTTAGGTTTTTTTGGTTTTATTTTAGTTTTTTTTAATTTTTTAGTTTTTTTTTTTTTTAGTTTATTTTATTTTATTTAGTTTAGGGTTTAGGTTTCAGTTTTATTTATTTTTGTTTAGTTTATTATAATTTAAGTTTATGTTTATTTTATTTTATTTTATTTTAGGTTTAGGTTTTTTTTTTTGGGTTTAGGTTTATTTTATTTAGGTTTTATTTTATTTAGGTTTAGTTTTCTAAGAGAACAAATTAAGATTCAATATTTCTTCTTTTGATTTCATTAACCAAGTATACATTAAATTTTCTAAGACATAAACATAGATAAAAAATGAGCACGCATAGAGCAAATCAAAAACCTTATATAACTTGAACCGTCTCTACTGTTAAAATACAATTTTATAAGTAAATGCTTGATCAATCCTCTCAATTTCCCTCTCCACCAATAACTACCACCTCATAGCATATCCACCACCCCTCACCCCACCACCACATTTTAAACCTCCTGTTCTCCCACCTCCATACCAAATAATGTGTTCTAATATATTATATTAAATATCCAATACAAATGTTTAATAGATAATTTTGATGATAAAAATGAAATGTTGATAAACTAATGCTTTTTATTTTTTATATGATCATCTTACAATTCATATCCAATAACATTTAACATATTATTTTTTTTATAAATTGATAAATAAATTAACAAAATATATGTTTCAAAATTGATAATAAATTATGACTATTAAGTTTAGTTTATTTAATATATAAAAAATTTTAATTTAATTTTAAGGTTATATGATAACTAACATATGTATGATTATATATAAATTATATCATAATATTTAAATGTCATATTTCAAAATTAACAAAAATATATGGAATGTGGTATTTTTAGCCAAAGTCATCTTATAATCGTGGAATTTATATTTTCATCTCCAACTTGGATTTTTTTTTCTTTAATTTGATAGGTTACATGACCCACGTTTGATTAAAATTGAATTTAATATGACTTTTCAAACATTAGATGATTTTAATAATGATTGCATTTTATATGCTTCGAATATACTAAGAGCCATATTTGATTATTTTTGACTTGCCCATGTGAATAGCCAAATTTTGGTTGTTTAAATTTAATATTTATTTAAAATAAATTATATTTTTATTGAATATTAAATTATTATATGATAAATTGATGTTAGAATAATATATTTTTTGAAATAATTCAAAATGATCTTCTTTCTTATAAATAGCCCTCATTCTCTTCAAGAAAGTATTCCTCATTCAAATTCAAAATCCTTCCAGCAAATCTAAGAGAGAAAATTTCCTAGATTTTCCTTCCAAGTGTTCTCCAAATATTGCAAAATCAAATCCTTGGTTTGGAAGCTTCAACATCTTCAACTAAGCAAGCTTTCTCAAATTACTTGAGTTTGTTTTCTTGATCTTAATCTCTTTTTAGTTGTTCATCTATTTATTCTATCCAATTTATACTTTTTGGTGGATTAGTCTTTGGACTTCAAAGTCTAAGTTTTTCACATCAAAGTTTCTTCTATCATTTTTTTGTGAAAAACTCTTGTGATAGTTTGTAGGATTTATTTCAACTTGTTGAAATTTTTATCTTCCTAAAAATTTCTTTTGGTTTCTTGAAATATTTCTTCATTATTCTTATTAGAAATATCATTTATTCTTAAATCTATTTTAGAAGTTTATTTTAAGCATTTTAAATTAATTTATTATGCTGAAATTATTTTCATACTTGTTAGATCTCTCTTTTTAATTAAAAGCTTATGAGCCTACTTAGATCTATCATATACTAATTTTATTTAAGTATTTTGTGATCATTTGCATTAATTGAAAACATCTTTTGGTTAAAATAAAATAAATTATTCTTTGTTGAAATTTATTTATTGTGTAAAAGAATATTGTGAATTTATTTTGAAATCATTTTTATATTAGTCTACAAATTGTAATAACATAAACATCTTAGTAAGATCACTTTAAGATATTTATTATTATTTCTTATCAATATTAAGTGAGCATTTTATCTTGCCAAATTTTAAGTTGTAAAGTAATCATTTATAAGTTGTGAGATCACTTTTGAATTAGATAGCTAGGTATATTTGTGAGAGAGATATATTATCAAAATTATTATTTTATATTTTTTTTCATGCTGTAAAATTTATAGTGGGGTTGTACTCCCCTTTGTAGAGAGTACATATTATCATTGTAGGAGTTATAATTTTGCTAATCATTAGTGGTTAGTTTGGCGAACCACAAAAATTGTGTGCCTCTTTGTCTCTTTACTTTACTGTACTTTTATTTTTGTTGCATTAAGAATTGTATCTTGTCATTATAAAATCAAAAATTAATTTTCTACTAAAACTTAAAATTTAAGATTTATCTTTTAAAATTTTTAATATCGCCCAATTGGGTGCCATAGTGACTAACAATTAGTATCAAAGCCTAGGCTCTTTTATTGGCTTAACATCCAAGAGTAGATCTTTTCACTATGGCATAAGGTTTCCAAAAGGGTTCACTACTAGAGGGACAATCCACTCATAGACCTCCACTTTTAGATAGTGTACCATTTGAT
This sequence comes from Cymbidium sinense, assembly GCA_021442155.1. Lineage (NCBI taxonomy): Eukaryota > Viridiplantae > Streptophyta > Magnoliopsida > Asparagales > Orchidaceae > Cymbidium > Cymbidium sinense. The sequence goes on along the minus strand of CM038214.1, from coordinate 180,129,980 downwards.
TATTGGAAAAAATAGAATTAGTACAATTTTAAGAGGTCAAGATGCAGGCATGTGGTATATGTTGACACATCAATACACACATCATAGAAGTAAATGGCATTAAAGTAGAAAACTTTTGAGGAATGGATTGTAAAAGAGAACTTGATGAATTAAATGCTATGGCTTGTAATACTTTACATTGTGCTTTATTACTAATGATTACATGAAAATTTCTATGTTAAGTACAACAAAAGAAATATGGGATAAACTCAATATAACTTATGATGGAACTAGTGAGATGCTCACATTAATAGACTTGTTCATGAATATGAGTTATTTCATATGTCTCCTTTGAATCTATTTCTGATATGTATACTAGATTCATGAAAATAATTAAGACATTGCATTCTTTTGGAAAAACATTTAAGGATCAAGACTTAGTCTATAAGATTCTTATATGTCTTCCAAAAGAATGGGAAGCTAAAGTAACAACTATTAGTGAAGCTAAGGATTTATCTACTTATCCACTTGATCAGCTTTTGGGTTCTTTGATAGCACATGAATAGGTTATTGCTCAAAGGGATAAGATGGATAACTAAAAGAGACAAAAGAGAAACAAAAGCCATTACATTACAAGTTGATGATAGTGATGAACAAAACACCTTAAGCTGGATGATAGTGATAATTATCCAAAAGGCTTGGGAACTTGCTAAGGAAGAAGAATCAAAGGTATAAAAAATCTAAAAACTATAAATTTCATACTAAGAAATTTCATCCAGGTGAAGGGATCATTTGCTACCATTGTAAAAAGCCAAGACACATAAGAGGTGATTGTCTAAAACTTGTTGAATCAAAGAAGAAAGAGATTGATGTGGATAGAAGAAAAAAATATGAAGGAGAAAAAGTACCACAAGAAGAAGAAGAAGGCTTTATGGGCTAGATTCAAATGAATCAAGTACTTGCTCATTCGATGAAGAGGTCAACATATGTCTTATGGAAAATGGAGAATCGACTTAGATTCTCAAGAGGTATGTAATGTTATATGATGAATTAGATAATGCTTTTAATTATTTAGTTATTTAATATAAAAAATTTAAAAAAATACAAAACCTTAGAAAAAGAACATAAAAATTTAGATATGCATTTTTGTGATTTAAAAAATGTATGTGATAATTTTGAAAGTAAAAATATTTATTCCTTGTATGTAAACATGAAAGAGAGAATATCTTATTAAAAGCAAGATTAGAATTATGTTTAAAATCACAAGTTCATTATAATGCTTCATCAAGTAAAATATTTAATAAAAATTATTTGCATCATACACATCCCTCTCATATGTCTTATAATTGTTGGGCTAAGCCATATGCAAACACTAATGTTTGGTGCAACTATTATGATAGAAAAGGGCATATTTCATTTGATTGCTATGCACGTAAATTAGAAAACACTAAGCAATCATCTTATGTATCGGTACCAAAAGGTACAAGCACTACATAAACCACACATGCAAGATATCTTGCTTCAAATTTAGAATGTGGACCCAAACATGTTTGGGTTCCAAAATTTAACATGTGATTTTCTTTTGTAGGAATGCCTTCAAAGCAAAATCAAAGAAGGCATGTTGTACTTGGACAATGGATGTTCAAGACATATGACGGGAGATAAAGATAAATTCACAACTTTAGAATCAAGTGATGGAGGATTTGTTACATATGGAGATAATGCAAATGGAAAGATCATTGGCATTGGTTATATTTGTAAGAATTCTATCACTTTAGATAAAGTTTTTCTAGTTGAAGGATTAAAACATAATTTAATTTCTATTAGTCAATTATGTGATAAAGGTTTGAATGTAGTATTTCATGCATCATATTGTATTATAAAAATATTGAAAATGTTTTGTTAGTAGGAAAAAGACATAAAAATATTTATGTCATTGATTTAGATAGCTTTCATTTTGTGAATTTGAATTTACTTTATTTTAAAAGCACTCATGATGATATATGGGTATGGAAAAGGAGACTATGTCATATTAACATGCATACTCAATAAAATTGATAAACTTAATTTAGTAGTTGGATTGCCTAAATTAAATTTTCATTCAAACTATGTTTGTGATGCATGTATTCATGGAAATCATCCTAGAAGCTCATTTACAAGTAAAAAATATTGTTTCTACGACTAGACCTCTAGAATTGTTGCACAAGGATTTATTTGGTCCAATTAGATGATTTCTCTAGATATACTTGGGTTTTGTTTGTAACTTGCAAAAGTTTTCTAAATATATTCAGAGAGAACAAGGCCTTTCGATTAATAAGGTTCAAACTAACCATGGTGGCAAATTTGAAAATAAATTATTTGAGAATTATTTTGATTAACATGGGATTAGACATAATTTTTTGCACCTAGAACTCCCAAAAAAATAGAGTAGTAGAAAGAAAAAGTAGAATATTAATTGAATTAAGTAGATCTATGCTTGATGAGTATAAATTGAAAAAATATTTTTTGGGCAGAAGCAATAAATTCTGCATGTTATGTGATGAATAGGATCTATTTTAGACTAATTTTGAAGAAGACACCCTATGAATTATTTTTTGGAAAGAACCCTAAGATTGAACACTTTCATGTATTTGAATGTAAATGTTTTATTTTGAATAATAAAAAAGAGCATTTAGGTAAGTTTGATTACAGATCAGATGACGGTATTTTCTTAGGATACTCTCATTCTAGTAGAGCTTATAAAGTTTTAAATAAAAGAAAATCATTTTTTTATTTATTTTATTTTTAGGTTTTTTTTAGTTTCAGTTTAGATTTTTAGCTTTTTAGCATTAAGGTTTAGGGTTACTTTAGGGTTTAGGGTTTAAGGTTTAGGGTTTTGGATTTAGGGTTTAGGGTTTAGTGTTTAGGGTTTGGGGTTTGGCATTTAGGGTTTAGGATTTTGAGTTTAGGTTTTAGGGTTAGGGTTTAGGGTTTAGGGTTTAGGGTTTAGGGTTTAGGGTTTAGGGTTTAGAGTTTATATGGTTTTGGGCTTAGGGTTTTTTTAATAGAGAACAATTCAACATTTTATTTCATCAACCAAGTAACCCACCATGTTTTCTAAGACAAAAGTGATGATGAGGATCAAAAATGAGCATGCATATAACAAAAAACCTCTAAATAATTTGAATCATCTTTAATGTAAAGACATAGTTCCATAAGTAGTAGATCAGATCGGCCATTCTTCAGTTTCTCTAGTTCTGCTCATAACCACCCCAACCTCTCAAGTAGAGAGATCCACCATCATAACCCCGATCTATCCCTCCGCTACCACCATAGTTATAACCTCTGTCGCTCCTCCCGCCTCCATAACCAACACTGCTCCAACCACCACCTCCATATCTACTAGCACCTCCAGATCCCCACCACCACTGGTACCACCGCCTTCTCCTCAACCACTAGATCTAGACTGAGGCTGGCTGATGGTGATGTTCTTGCCATTAAGGTTCTGCCCATTCTTTAGGTTTAGGTTTAGGTTTAGGTTTATTAGGTTTTAAGGTTAAGGTTTATTTTGTAATTTATTTTGTTGCTTTAGCTTTACGTTTAGAATTTGGGTTTAGGGTTTAGGGTTTGGGTTTATTTAGGTTTTAGGTTTAGGTTTTAGGGTTTAGGGTTTAGGGTTTAAGGTTTTTTTTTAAAATTAATAAACCACGTAGGTTTAGTACATTATGTTTTTTTTTTTATGTTTATTTTATTTTTAATTTATATTTAGGTTTATTTTTTTATTTTTAGTTTATTTATTTTATTTTATTTTAGTATATTTTAGGTTTAGGTTTATTTTTAGTTGAGTTTTTTTTTATTTATTTTTAGGTTTATGTTTTATTATTTATTTAGGTTTATGTTTTGATTTTATTTTTTTATTTTTAAAGGTTTAGGTTTTAGGTTTTATTATAGGT